>JALAZF010000264.1:6587500-6987500 GCA_022829125.1 Lathyrus tuberosus
TTTAATTCTAAGTCATTTTTAATGCTTTTTGACTCCATTTTTTTCTTCATAATTTCATAAAAATATTTTCTATCTACCACATATATTTTTTTCATAATTTTTAAAAATCATTTTGCATTTAATTGATTTTTCTTTCATTTTTTCAATTAAATTTCATTTTGCATTTTATTTTTAAATCATTTTGAAACATTTATCCCTGCAACTGCTGGGATCTCATTTCTCATAATATTCTTGACTTTTCGTAATTTTCTCAACCAATTATTTGATGTTCTGATGCTTCTTTGGGATTTTCCTTTTAATCATTTTAAAGTCTATTTTATTTTGATTTTGGTTCAAATTTTGGAGTGTCTTGATATGACCTCTTGATGATTTCTTGGTTGAACATATTTTCAACATCTCAAATCCTTGGTTGATGATCTATTGGTTGATTGAATCTTCTTTGGTTCAAACACGTTAATGGATGATCACTTGATCATTTGTTGGCACTTTGTATCAGAGATAGGTTATCCCTTGTGTAATACCCTAATTTTTACCCCTAAGATCCCACATGTCATTTGCATCTTTTCATACAAACAAGATCATAAGCATTGATCCTCCTGCCCTCTCGTCTTTGGGTTTACTCTTTGTAAGGATCACCAAGCACCTGTGTATTTCTTACTTGCTTTATGTTTGTTTCTGTTTAGTAACCTCTAACCAAAATACCAAAAATATTTTGCAATTTGCTTGTTTCTTCTTCTTCTCTGTGTGTTTAGGGTTTTGCAAGGAGATTGATAACAAAGGCATGGCTTGGAGATTGTGTGGCTATTCAGTTATGGTCAAGATCAGATGGAGGTTTGACCTAATCTTGGTCAAACCATTAAGAGTTTTCTTCAATTGCAAATTGGTTTTGGCAGTGGTCTATTTCTCAAGCAGCGACTGTTCAAGGTCAAGTTGTCTTGTATTAGAATCCATTAGATTATTAAGCAGTGTTCTATGAGAAGTTTGGTCTAGGTTATCATGATCAGGGTCCATCAGTCCAAGTTGTGTTCATCTGTGATTGATTCAGACAAATTCAAACTCAGGTGTGTGCCAGAGGATTTAGTCAAGGCTATCTGGTTAAGTGTGACTATTGTTCAATGATTGACATTCAAGAAAGGTTTGACCTAATCTTGGTCAAACAAGTCAAGATTGTTTCATTTTCAAGTTCTCTGTGTCATAGGCCTTCAAATCATCAAGTGATCAAGATCAAGGTTTTGTGTAAGTTCAGTTTCATCTGATGAAGTCAAGTGACTGGGTATGCAAAAGTTATCTGGTCTATATTTCAAATCATATTGCAAGTCCTGATTATAAGTGCTTGTTATTGGTTCAAGTTAAGCGTGTTATTTATTCAAGATTTATTTCAAGATTGAGCCAATTTCAGTCAGATTCAAGATTTATTGCAAGTTTGGTTCAGTTTTAGTCAAAGTCAAGAATTGATTCAGATGGTCATTGCTTCAGATACAAGTTATTCAGTGGTCAAAGTTTTGCTCAGTCATTTTAATCAGTTGATTTGTGGAAAAGTTTGGGAATGGTTTTGGATTAAAGTCAGGATTGCATATCCATTTTGACTACCATTTTCTATCCATTTTTTATCCATCTTTTAAAACCAATTACCCACTTTCATTAACCACTTTTCATATCCAAATGTCCATATTACCTTCCAATATCCATTTCAAATTCCAAATAACCAATTCCATTTATATCCACATTTCCAATTATCCATATTATTTTCAATAATTTTTTATCATCCATTTTTTTCTTATATCCATGTCCAATTCTAATCCCAAATTCATTATCTTACAAAAAAAAAACCAAGAGTCCCATTACAAAAAGTCTATGATATCAATTGCAAATATGAAATAATAGAGGACAAATCTACAAAACAAAGCCCAATATGAAATTACAAGGCAAGGCGTGTAAACATGAGGCAAAATAAGTTGCACATGAAAATAGTAGAGAGGGATCTAAAATAAGCATGAGCCAACGCCAGCAGCTGCAAAAAATGAAACAACATGGTTCACAAGCCATAAGCCTTCACAAAATTTAAGCATGCACACGTATACACAAGCCACACATAGGGATGTCAACCGGGCAGGGAATGCACGGAGGATGCTTCTCCGCTCCCGCCCCCTAATATTTTCCCCATCCCGGTCCCCGATCTCCGCCACAGGGGAATATTTTTCCCCATCCCCATCCCCACAGATCCCCACAGAGAATCGGAGATCCACGGAGATCGAATCATAAAAAAATACATATATATTTTATCAAAACTATGACACTAGTGTTTAGTTTTTTTTTCCTTTTTTAAAACATATATTTTGCATTTTTTTTAATAAATAAAAACATATCTTGATTCAATAATAAACAAATGAAAAAGCACTTGCAATTACAAAAACATAACCACTAGTTTATTAATTGAACAAAAATCAGCTTGATAATTAAAATATATTAAAGTTGAAGAGTAATTACCATAAGCACAATGAACAAATGAGAGTGGTTGTTTTGATGATGATGATGAGAATAGAGGAGATGAGGAATGGAGGAGACAAAGAGAATTGAGAAAAGAAGACGGGGAAAGGGTGTATACATTGCATGTATTGGGTACACTTTTCAAGGTTGAGGTACTTCAATGGTGAACCAATACATTATACAATAAAACAAAAAAAAGATCCACTTATGACTCTTCATTTCCTAATATATTAATTAATTTTTTATAAAATAAACATGTCAAATTATATAATTATATATTATATAATATAAAGTTAAATATTATGGTTGGGGTCGGGGAATCTGCGGGGCGGAGGGTACTTCTCCAATCCCCGCCCCAAAGTGTCATCCGAGGAACTTTTCCCTCCATCTCCGTCCCCGCGGGAAATAAAATACTCAACTTCAAAGTTCCAAACAGATAATCTCCACAAGGATCCCCGTTAACGGATGCAAATTGACATCCCTAGCCACACATGAAGCCAAGAAACGACATGAAGCTACTACTGCACACAAGTCAAAACGCAAGGCACCAAGCTTCACCACATCAGCCTACAAAATGAATTCAAAACGCGTAAAAAATGACTTGCAACATGACCAAATGAAATACGCAAGCAACACAACAAGTGAACAAATTCAAAACCTGTGAAAACTGAAAAAATGACAGTAATCACAGAAGATTTTTTTTTAATTCGTTCAAATTGCAAACTAACCTGAATCCATTACTATAAATAAGGAGCTCTCCCCCTCAAATGCTCAAGCTTTCCATAGCCAAATATACCATGCCAATTCAACCCTCATCTTCAGTTTCGAGCTTCAAGAGCAAATAAATCCCTGCTGAAATTTCAACCTCCAAAACTTCTTTCAACCTTCTTCTTAAAGCCTTCATCCAAATCCATTTTTAATCCTTCACTGCTCAACAAACTCAATCGCCTGCAAAACCAATTCATAACAATTCAACTCACAATCCTACAACATCCAACAACTTCACACGAGTTGAAACAACAACAAAGATAACTCAAAGAATCCGTACACAACGCAACACAATTCGTAGCACAAGCATAGTGAGAAGAGAGTAGAAGAATCGTGTACTTGTGGCAATTATCTTCAATCTCGATCTCTTTCGTAAGCTCCAGTTGAATTTCGTTTCTATTTTGTGTTTGAGTGAAGATTCAAAGGAGTTGGTTGCGGATTCAGAAAGAGTTTCAAAAGACGATTTAAACAATGTAGGGGTGGTTGTGTGGCGAGCTCCGCCGTCGTCGGCGTTGAGCTCCGGCGCGATGGAGGTTGGCTTTTGATGGCGACGCGTAGAGTGAAGAGAAAGAAGGTCGCGTGAGCAAGGAGGAAGAAGATATTGATTTAATTCTGACTTCTTATGCTTTCATGGTTTTTTATTGTTTCACACGTTGGTTTGGGCCTGGCCCGTTAGAGTCTTATTTTACCACCACCACCTCCTTATTCCTACATTAACCTCCTTCTATTTTTTTTTTTTTAATTCTCTTTAAACTTTTTAATTCAATTTTAGTATTCTTTAATTTTCCATTTTCTTTTTTTTTTCTTATGTTTTTTTGATTGAATACTTTCTCTCTTGATTAGATCTTGATTTTATTTGTTTGATTTTGATATTCTTGATTTTGGTTTAAAATTCCTTTTGAAAATCATTTGAATTGATATATTTGCTTGTTTTTATCTTCTCACTTATTTCTTGATTTTGTTGATTGTTGGCTGTTATTGGATCTTAGTTGATGTGATCATAAGTTTCATCAACATCATTAGAACTTGGGTGTTGATGGGGTGAAAAACTCTAATACACCAAGATGGTTGAATGATGTTAATGATAACTTGATTCATCCTTTGATTCAATTTGGTTTTGGTCTTGTGTCTTGTTGTTCTCTTCTTCTTCTTCTTCTTCTTTTTCTTTTGGTCAATGAAATCTATGGATCATGGATTGTTGGTTTTCAAGGAAGTTTAATCTTCATTATTTCAAATCTATGGATGAATGATCATTTGGATCATTCTCCATACTTTGGAATATTGATGGATTGCCTTTGATTAATCGATGAAAAATCTTGATTAAGATGAGACCGTTCCTTCTTTTCTTTTAGTGTGGCAAACTTTAGGAGAGTGACTTATATGTCACTTCTCTAGCTTGTATTAGCACAAATAGTGTTATTGACCGGCCTCCCATAGTGTGACCTTCTTTATAGGTTGTGCTATGATTGCTTAACATAGTGCTACATTCGTCCCGAATAAAAAATCAAGTCATTTTTGTATGTGAGATTGTCAGCCTCCTACTCTCCATAGTGTGGTGTGAAATAGATTGCCTCTTTGTCATTTAAGAGATCTAGTGGCATACTTGTCGATTTTATCCAAGTTGGAGCCCTTCTCTTAATGATGTATAGATTCATGTTTTCATGCTTATGGATGAATAGTCGAGTGTTCTCCGAAAAATGACAAAATATTCTTCATCACTAATACTAACTTATTAACTATATTATTTCACTAACTTTTAATTTGTGCCATTTAATTCTTGCTCTTTATTTCTTGTCATTTATTTTATGTTTTTACTTTTAGCATTTCATATCATATTATCATCTTTTTTTTCTTTTTGTCCACTTGGACCTATGTTTATGCTTATGCTTTTTTTTGTTTAGTCCATTTGGACTTTCTCATAAGACATAAATAAATATCAAAACACTTAAAAAACTTGGTTCTCTTAATCTCGGACTGTTGTGACCTTGTGATTGGACTTGGACTTTGGACTTAGATCTAGGATCCTTGCCCCATGCTCTTGGAGTTGTGATTTGAGACCTTGGACCTTTGTGTTGCCTTTATCTGTTTGTTGGGAAATTTTCTGTGTGCAGGTGTTGATACTTTGACATTGTGAAACCCATCTGATGCATGACTCTCCTAATTGGTTTTTAACCCTTGGGAAGACCTTGCTTTGACTTTGCTATGGCTTAACTTGGGACTTGCTCGGATGCTTTAATTTATCTGGTTATTATGCTTGTGTCTTAAGTCAAAAAGGGAAAAGGAATGCTTATGTTGATTTGTTGTCAAGTGTTTGCTCCTTGTGTGGTTAGATATTTCCTTCTTTAACTTTTATTTTATGTTTTAAGGTAGTCACTTCATCTCCTCCCCTTTTTCAATTTTCAAAATCTTCTCCCTTTTTCAAAACCTTCTTTTTTTCAAACTTTAACCTCTTTCACAATAAACCTTGACTTTTGTCAAGTGATTTTTCAAACTTTCATTTTCTTTAATAAATGTTAATCAACTTTAAGCATACTTTAACCATTTCTAAAAGACTTTACAAAACACTTAAACTCATTCAAACTTTTGTGCCTTTGTGCACTTTTCATTTAAAACTTTTCATAAAGTTTAGACATGAGTCATTTTTATAGTTGAGATGTAATCCTCTTATTCCCCATAATATTAAAGATGTTGACATTTTCCACTTAGATGTTGAGTGATAGACTTGTTGATTTTTATCCAAGCAAAAATCCTCCATCTTAAGGTGATGCAAATGTTGTTTTCTTATACTTGTGGGCGACTAGTTGTAGTGTTCTCCTTAAAATGACAACTTTCCTTTTCACTTAAAATGAATCCAAACTAACTCATTTTGTTATTTTTACCACGAACTACAAGGTTTTAATCCTATATAGCACTTTGTGGGTACGTAGGCATGAGGCTCAAGAAGTCTCTGCAAACACAAAAATCTTAAAAAAATATTTCTTCTCTCATCTCCCCAATCTCATTTCAAACAAACATTTTCAAACCAAAAAGCGTAGATATTTCAAAGGATTCCTATAGAGTACTATAGACGTTTTGGGTGCTATCACCTTCCCATTACGTAACCAACCCCCTTATCCTGTCTCTGTTTATTTGTTCTTGTTTAGAACTTGTTTAGGTTTTGTTCTCTCTTTTTCCTTTCCTTTTGGATAAAATAAAAGTGCGGTGGCGACTCTCGTTTTATGAGTTAAGTTAATCAATAGCTTATACTCACAAATTTTACCACTACACCTTGGTGATCATGTTTTGAGTTCTTTGACTTGTTGATAGATGATACATATGTGATTGCTTGAGTCCTCATTTCATCTCCTCTCATCTCTTTCTCTTATTCTTCTCCTTTTGTTTTTTCTCATTATGTTACATGTTTTAGGAGACTAACTTTTTGTTAGTTCTCTAACATGTTTGACACATAAACTTTTATTGACCAACTTCAGATAGGTGTGACTTCTACATAAGTCCACTTACGATTGCTTGACATAACGCTAAATTGTCTCAACTCGATTAAATTCTCATTAACACTAACATTGACATATTAATTGTGCTAACATATAACATTTATTTTATGCTCTTTACATATATGTCATTTACTTTTATGTCTTTACTTTATATCATTTTACAGTTATTGTCATTTACATTCTAGTTGTTATTTTTGCTATTTATTGTTTTCTTCTTTTTAAAGAACAAAAAAACATCATAAAATGGATAAAACCCTGAAAATCTTTAACTTGATATCATGGACTTTGTGTTACTATCCCTTGCTTGAGGAGTATTTTGGACCTTGGACTTTAGGACTTAGTTTTTACCTTTGCTTGGAGTGATATCTGAGACATTGTGATCCATCTGAGACATAGTCCTTCATCTGAGACTTTTTGATCTTCAAACTCAAGACTTGGAGGCTCTTTATGGCTCTGTGACTTGCTTGTCCATCTGGTTTTCTTTGATGTTCATCTGTGCCTTTTGCTTGTTCACTTTGTGGCTTAATCCAAGGGGAAAGGAATGCTGGTATTGACCCATGTCAAATGCTTGCCTCTTCTTATGGCTAGTACACTTGCACACACCAAGGCTTTCTCTTGGGCTACCTGACAATGAGACCATTTACTTTATGTTTTAGGATAGTCTCTTCTTCTTCTTCCCACTTCTTAAATTTTCAAAACTTCTCTCTATTTCAAAAACTTCTTTTTTCCAAACTTCACACCTTTTTTCTCAATAAACCTTGACTTTGTCAAGTGATCCAAAAAATATTTTCTCAATAAACGCTAAAACACTTAAGCATATTCAAACTCTTTTCAAAACCCTAAAAAAGACAAACCTCATCAAACTTATTTTTGTGCCTTTGCGCACTTTTCTATAAGAGCCTTTTTTTCAAAAGATTAGCTATGATTCTATTCTTGTAGTGATGCAAACCACTATACTTCTACAAGATGCTGAGAAATGATTGATATTTTCCACTTGAATATTGAGATGTGCTTCTGAGAAAGTCCAATTAAAAGTTCTCCATATCAAGATGATGTAAATTCTCATTTCCTCATACTTGTGGGTAGTAAGTTGAGTATTTTCACTCAAATATGACAAAATATCTTTTCAATTACAATCAATTAACAAACAACCCAACTTTTTATAAACACAAATTTGCAAGTGGTTCCCGTTGAGTAAAACGGATGTAAGGCGTGTTAATACCTTCCCTTCGCATAATCAACCCCCGTATCCAGATCTCTCTTTTTGCTTTTTTCTTTTTTAGCTTTTGTGGGTTTTGTTCAACCTATTCCCTTTTCCCTTTGGAAACAATAAAGTTCGGTCGCGACTCTTGCTTTTCTAAGTTAAGTTAATCAATAGCTTAATCTCAATGATTTTTCCCGCCGCGACAACGAGCTCCGATTAATTATGTGCTTAAGATTTGATTATTAGAGGAATGGCTACCAAACCTAAGGGAGCGTACAATAGAGATTTTCATCGAAGAAAATTATGGCTATTAGAAAGTTTGTATGTGTATTCATGTCAACTTGGTTGACAAAGGTTTATACGACACCATCATGAATGGTCCTAATGAAATTACAATGGCTGTAAGGTATTCATGTCATTGAAATTACAACTCGGTTGAAGGTGTTATCGTACCTAAACCGAAAGCACAATGGGATGATAATAATAAGAAATTGTGGTCACATGATTGGAAGGCAAAAAATATTCTCATATCCGCACTAGGTGTTGATGAATATTATCATGTATCTGATTGTGAGAATGCCAAAGCTATGTGGAATGCATTAGAAGTTGCCCATGAGGGAACTAATGCGGTCAATAAGCTAGGATTAATACCTTAAATTAAGAGTTTGAGCTGTTTTGCATGAAGAAGATGAAACCATTGCAGAAATGCGAA
Organism: Lathyrus tuberosus; assembly: GCA_022829125.1. Classification (NCBI taxonomy): domain Eukaryota; kingdom Viridiplantae; phylum Streptophyta; class Magnoliopsida; order Fabales; family Fabaceae; genus Lathyrus; species Lathyrus tuberosus. The sequence goes on from JALAZF010000264.1 coordinate 6,596,163, forward strand.
ATCGGTTCACACATCTTATCAATCGATTGAATGCGCTAGGTAAGCATATTTCCAATGATATTTATACTAATAAAGTTTTGAGATGTCTTAATAGGGAATGGCAACCCAAGGTCACCGCTATCAAAGAGGTGAATGATCTTAAATTACTTGATATCACTACTTTGTTTGACAAATTAGAAGAACATGAGCAAGAACTCTCTTTTTTTGAAAAAACATTAAAAAGAGTATGAAAAGAAGGTAAAGAAGGAGAAATGTAAAGACAAGGAGGTAGAGAGGAAGTCTATTTCTCTAAAGAATTCAAGCTCAAAGTCCTCACACAATGAGCAAAGTTATTGCGAAAGTGGAGATGACAAGAATTCCCACTACAAGAAAAATGTCATTTTACGACACTTATGTTGTGACGGTTCATTGAAAACCGTCGTTATTTAGACATTACGGCGGTTATTACGACGGTTTTATGAAACTGTCGTTATATTTTTTTAAAAAAATTACAAATTACGACGGTTATAATTTTAACCGCCGCAAATATCTCTTTGTGACAGTTATAACCGCCGTAAACTTTCTATGTTGTGAAATTAGTGTGTGGGCTGCGACGGTTGACCCAACCGCCCTCACTTTTGGTCCAAAACAAATTAAATGTATTATGCCTCCAAAACAAATTAAGAAACGCGCCCAATATTGCGACGGACATAAACCGCCTCCAAGACAAATTAAAAAAAAACCCAATTAACATATCTAATATGTGGCTCTTCTTTTCTCTTCAACGACCTAAAGCACCAACGCCACTGCAACGCCGTTCACGACCACTGCAACTCCGTTCACGACCACTGTAACACCACCGCTGTCGGAACGCTACTGCAACAACCGTTCACGACCAATCTCAAACCAATTTTAACAGGTCAGTTCAAAAACCAATTATCCATTCTTTCTCTTGATTCACGACCCTGATTCATACTTTCTTTCTCTTGATTTATGAAGTTGTAAACCCTAAATCAGAGTTGCAATGTTAGATTTTATATGTTGTCCATTCTTTTCCTATGTTTTTTCCTATGTTTCATTAAAAAAATAATTCTAAGTGTGTTCCTCACAAGTAATTCTAAGTGTGTTGGTGAGGAACTGAAAATGGTAAGAGAGTTTCCCATTAAATTTAGGAAAGTAAGATACATTAGTTAGAATCATACTTGAAAATAGTGTTGGTGAGGATGGGTGAGACGGCGAAGAACATGGGAACGTGTTGAATTCTCAGAAGAGCCATTGATAATGCGGTAAGAAAATGATGGAGGAATGGGTCCTTGAAAACCATTTAGTGAAAAATCCAAAATTCTAAGAAAGTTACTGCAACTCAATTCTGGAAGTTGGCCGGTAAGGTTATTACCTGACATATATAGTTCATGATATTTGAGGAGGAACTTCACCTTGAAAATCACAGTTAGACAGGTCAAGATGTGTGAGACTTTGAAATCCACCAAACTTAGAATGAAATTTGGAGCCTAAATAAATATTGGAAAAATAATTGGAAGAAAGATTGAGTGTTTGGAGATGAGCAAGATGGAAAATCGTACTGTTAGAATGTAATATACCTGTAAGGCCTTCACAGCCAAGGTTGAGGCCAATCACATGACTAGAGACGGTGTCGCATGTGACACCTTTCCATGAGTAACAATTGATCTCATTTTTCCATGTTGTTGTTTTCATAGGAGATTGGTTTGAGATTGTATTAGCTGCTGGTCGTGGCTTTATGGTGCCAAGAAGAATAAGCCTCATTTTTTCAATTTAGATTGAGAGGCTTGGTGTTAACTAGTGATCTTAATCTGAGTGGTCTTGAAGTTAACAATTGGCTTGGTGTGGTAATGTTTGTATCAGCAGGTTGGGTGTTTAAAGTGAAGATCTTGCTAAGTATTGGTGTATGATGGTATTCCATAATCTCCAGGGTGTTGGGGCAGGAGTGGTGAGCTGATGCCTCTCGCTGTCAACAATGGCAGCTTCCTTGGATGGGCTCTGGTTTCAGACAGATGGTCCAGTTTTCCGTTTTTCTCTGTCATCGCTGCGGCTGTTTGGATGGCTTGGTTTTCTCCTTAGTTGCAGTTTAGTTAGGTTGGTCGGATAGAAGTTTATCAATATGGTGTAGGAGTTGATTTGTTTTGGTCTGGTGTCATGTAGTAGTTGCTGCTTTAAGATGTGGTGCTGGTGTCGATATTGGTTTCTGTGATCTTGTTTATGCTATGCTCCGGTGGTATTGCTCTGGCATGGAACTGTTATTGTTAAGGAAGGCGTTTTTTGGTGTGCGCCGGTTGTGGCTTGGCTAGACTTATTCAATTACAGACATGGTGACTGCATGGCTCACAAATCATTTGGCATTCAGATACTATGTTAAGGAACCAATTGTTGGGGCTGTTGGCAAAGTTTACTTTGGATCATTAGTCATGTTTATGTTTCCTGGTTATCGTTGCAGAAACGGATCATCGCAGGGTATTATCTTGTGTGTTGTTTGGTGCTTTGGATCGTTCATTAGTTAATAAGAAGTTTATTTGCATTGTAATTGAGAAAAGATAATGAGTTTGAGTTTGTTAGTATCCTGATGTTTTGCATCTACAGTAGACATAGATCATTGGTAAATTAAAAACTATTTGTATTAATGAAAATCAATAGGTCATACTGTTATGCAAAAAATGGCTTATCTGCAGAGTTACTATCTGAAGATTTTAAATTTGTTGTGAATAGGTTTTAATTAAAAAATGTATGTGTAGAGTCCTTTTTAATAGATTTTATAGATGGCTAGTCGTAAATGGTGATACTTAAAAGAACCTGCCTATGTAAATGGTGATACTTAAAAGAACACTGTTAAATAGATTTAGCCACTGACATACTTAAAAGAACCTGCCTATGTTATTTAAAGTTTAGAGTGATATACTGTTTGTTTTGTTAAGTTCACCGATCAATTTAACAATGATATTTTAGTCATCTATTTACTTCAAATGATTAATTTGTGGTTTTCTGTAGCATATATGCATTATTCTATGTTTTTGTTAGGAACATAGAGAAATTTAAATATAAGAAAAAAAGAAATAATTAAAGTTGAACAGAAAATGGAGAATATAGTTGTTAACAACCTTCATAAAGAATTTTCCCTTTCACTTAAACCTATTGAATTGGTGCACTAATAAAGTAGTTGTCCGTATATTTTATCATAATAAAATGACATTCTGTTGATGCATGCTCCCATAAAATCTACGCTGCATTGACAAAGCTATTCACATTGACCATCTCATTCCATGCTTCTTCATCTTGAAATTTGTATTATCTCCCCATTCTCTGCTATCTGTCCAGCTTCTGCAAGATTATTCAAATGGTGCATTGATGCAACGCGCCGAATAGTGGCCACAGTGAAAACATTTCCTATTTTTTCGTCTCAAGAATTTTCCTTGTTTGGAAACGGTTGAGCTCCTCTGTTTATCGGTGGGATGGTGTTAGTGGTGTTGGATTTTTGAGGTAGATTGAGTAACCCTGGAGCAGCTCCATTTTCTTTGTGCCCTTCCTTACTTAAACATTAGGTTGGTTCAAATATGCTCTTGAATGACCTGAATGATGAAAGTTGGGCTAGGTGAGTGTTATTGTTTGGCGCCCACTAGTAATTCATTGCTCCCTCCACCCTGAATTCGAGTTTGACTTCAGTGGTTAGAGATTAGAATATAACCAAGTGATGTTTGGTTTTTCGGTTGGACCTACTTATTGGGAACCTAGTGAAATTGAAGTGATAGAAATATAGAAATAATAAAAAGATAAGCGCACTATTTGAAATCAGATATAAAATGCAGAATATAATTCTCTCGAAGAGTTTAACGATTTACAAAGAATCACTTTTTCACTCACAAAGTATCAAGTATACTTGATGAACATTTATTACTTTCCTATCCTAATGATACAACTTTGTTATAGTTGTATATTTGTTGGCATTGTTGTATGTGTTGATTTTTTATTTATGCCAACTGTGCAGGCTTCAGCCGAGAGTTCCGTGTAGTCAGAGACAACCGGGTAAACCATATACAGAAAGATAAAGAAGTAAAGCCTCCTTCACAATCACAACAACACTCAACATCCACCACTGAGAAATTACCTGGAAATACTTCTGAAAAGGGGTATGCTCCAATCTTCAAATTTCCATATCTAGGTTCAGTAGTTGATATATGCAGATATAACTGATAGAAAACGGTACCGAATTACAAATTTATAGTAATACCTGATTTTTATTTATATAATAGATGTGACATAAAGTAGACAAAAGAATTACAAAAGAATTACCTGATTTTTCCTTTGGCCTGTCTCATTCACTTTCTTAATGATAATTGTTTCCCTTTTTTTTCAATTGAAATTCAAGTGTCTTTGTGATGTTTTAGTGAAAAGAGAGGTATTTTTATCTGTTACTACCTTACACTAAAATGTCACATGTTACATGAGAATGTTGAGTAAGAATAATCTATAAACACTTACTTTCATACACTTAATTAATTCAAGTAAATTTTAAAATGAGGAGATCATCTACTCACCTAATTTTGTTTGTATTAAAAAAAGAGGTCATCTTATTTTTATATAAAATTCATAACTTTTTAAGTCAAATTTGGCCACCCTTTTGGACCACTAAGGAGAATCAAATAGAGAACTAGTACTAGTACCACCTAATGGGTATTAATGGCTAACTCTTTGCACAAAAAAGTATATACAGAAGCACTTTTATTTATTCTACTCAACCACACTTTTTTGTTTTTCCTTTTCCTTATAATTTTATTCTGTTTACTAAAGAAAGAAAACTTCTCCATGCAAATTTGCAAAGCCCCTCATTTCCTCTTATGTGATATGTATGACCAAAAAGTATACCAAAATACTAATTCTTCCACCTATATTTGTTGTCCAGAAAATTGCAAGTGGTCTTCATATCCTACTTGGAGGTGTTTGTGCTTTAACGGTGCTGATTTTTTTCGCTTCGTAAGTACTTCATCTACCTTCCTTTTGGCTTATTTGTTATACTTTTTTAAAGATATTTGGTTCAAATTGTTTTTGTTTGGCTGGATTAAAACTTAACCATGCTTTTTTTTGAAGAAATGGATAAGTCATGGATTACAAAGCCACAATCATCAATCGCGTATCAACAAGGGATAAAAGAATTTATTGATTTTGCATTTAAAGGTGCAAAAGAAAATGACGTAGTAATATGCCCTTGTAAATGCTGCGGTTTTAGAAAATCAAAGAGTAGGAGTGAAATGTTCGACCACTTAATGTGGTCACCATTTCCGAAGGGATACACTATGTGGATTCATCATGGAGAGTCTTTTGACCTACCTAGTACTATCTCCCCTAGTACTACTCCAAATATGGTTGAAGATGCTATCATTGTCGAAGATCGTATGCAGAACATGATCGACGATGCATTTGGAGTTGATAAGAATCATGCTAATGAAATACCATCTGCATCAAATTTGGAGATTGACCAAGAAGATTATGTGATGCCAAATGCAACTCAGGAAAGAAACGAAGCCAAAGAGTACTATGAATTGGCTAGAGAAGGAGAACAACCTTTATATGAAGGGTGTAGACAATATTCAAGACTATCTTTTTTGGTAAAGTTGTACCATATAAAGTGTTTATGTGGATTGAGTGAGAAGGCAATGACAATGATTCTAGAGTTAATAAAAGATGCATTTGAATATGCAAACATTCCAAGTTCATTTTATGAAGCCAAGAAATCAATCACAAAACTTGGTTTAAATTATGTAAAGATACCCGCATGTCCAAACGGTTGTATGCTTTATTGGGGAGAAGATGAAGAGATGGAGTCTTGCAAAACTTGCAACACTTCAAAGTGGAAAATAGATGAAGAGGTCTGTGTTAACAAGAAAATGAAGAAAATTCTTGCCAAGGTTCTTCGTTATTTTCCATTAAAACCTCGATTACAAAGATTATTTTTGTCATCAAAGACGGCTGAGGATATGAGGTGGCATGCAACAGATACTAACAATGATGGAATGTTGAGGCATCCTAGAGATTCAGAAGCTTGGAAGAAATTTGACTCAACACATACTTGGTTTTCATCAGATCCGCGAAATGTGCGTCTTGCATTGGCTAGTGATGGTTTTAATCCTTTTGGTGCGATGAGTGCAAACAATAGTATTTGGCCAGTTGTTCTCATTCCATATAACACTCCTCAATGGGTTTGCATGAAGCAGACATCATTTATAATGTCAATGATAATTCCCGGTAAAGAAGCACCAGGAAATAATATCGATCTCTACTTACAACCATTAGTCAAAGATCTAAAGGATTTATGGACAAATGGTGTGGATACATACGATTCTTTCAAGAAAGAGATGTTCAAGTTGCATGCGAATTTGATGTGGACGATTAGTGACTTTCCAGGTTTGGGTGCACTTTCTGGGTGGAACACATACACAGGACTTGCTTGTCCATCGTGTAACTTTCAAACTACATCTATCCGTCTCACAGCTAGTCGTAAATGGTGTTTTATGGGTCATCGTCGTTTCCTTGATCGTAGACACAAGTTTAGATTGAACAGGATTCGGTTTAATGGTGAACAAGAAATGCGGAGTCCACCGAGAACATTATCTAGACATGAAGTTTTTGAGCAGGTTAAAGATCTTGAAGTTATGTTTGGTAAAAAGCCAGTGAAAGAAAAATTGGTAAAAAGAACACGTGAGGGACAACCTATAGAAGGTGCTAGTACACAACGTGTTCCTACACAAGGTCATCCTCAACAATGGAAAAAGAAAAGCATATTTTTTGAACTTCCATATTGGAAGGATAATCTTCTGCGCCATAATCTTGATGCGATGCATATTGAGAAAAATGTGTGTGATAATGTCATATTTACTTTACTAAATGATAGGCAAAAGAGTAAAGATCATTTTAAAGCTAGAGAAGACCTTCAAAATATGGGCATAAGACCTGATCTTTGGCCCGATGAAAACGGTAGAATTTCTCCGTCGGCCTTTACTCTAACAGGTAAAGATAAAATAATTTTTTTTATCAATTTTAAAGAATATTAGGGTGCCTGATGGTTATTCAAGCAACATTTCTAGATGCATTGACTTGGTAAATCTCAAGGTGAATGGAATGATGAAGAGTCATGATTGTCATATATTAATGGAACAACTTCTACCATTAGCCATTCACACAACATTACCTCATGAGATTTCAGCAGTATTGATTGAGTTGTGCTCCTTCTTTAGACAATTATGTGGTAAGGTAATTAAAATTGAAGAATTGGAAAAATTACATAACCAAATTATCCTCACTTTATGCCACATGGAAATGATATTTCCTCCCTCGTTCTTCACTGTTATGGTTCATTTGGTTGTTCACCTTGTTGAAGAAGTTAAACTTGGAGGTCCTGTTCATTATCGGTGGATGTATCCTATTGAAAGGTAAACTATGTGATTTTGTTGTAATGATGCTAACTTAGAAAGTAGAGTTTTTTTTTAACCGATACTAATGTGGTTCAATAATAGGTACTTGGGAAAACTTAAATCACATGTACGTAATAAGGCAAAACCAGAAGGGTCTATTGCGGAAGGATGCCGTTTCGAAGAGATTCTTACATTTTGTTCAAGATATCTAGACAACATTGAGACTAGATGGAATCAACCTGGACGTGTAGATGATGATCCTATTGGTGATATGCAAACAGGTTCACCTGTAGCATAATTATTTCCTAGAGTTGGAAAACCTGTGGGTGGATCTTCATATTACACTCTAACACCAATTGAAAAGTTGCAGGCTCATAGACACGTTTTAAGGAATTGTTCAATAGTTGACGACTATCTAAAGTAAGTAGTTGTATTCCATTTAAGTAGTTTCCTCTACACTATTAATTTTTTTTTACATCTAATATCGAATAACCAAATAGGCAGTTTCGAAGTATTACTCAGAAACAAATGAGGCGTGGTCAAAGAAGTGCTGCTGAGATAGACAAGAAGGTTCATAGAGAGTTTTCTCATTGGTTCCGCAATCGTGTGAGTTTTCATACAAAAATAGATGTTTGTATTGAATTTGTTTTTGATAATAACAAGACTAATTGGATGTTGTATCGTGTATAGATTTGCAACAATCTTGACAGCATTGATGGACCAGATAAAGATGTTCTCATTAGTCTTGCTCATGGCCCTTTTGATAAAGTCAAAAGGTTTACCGTGTTGAATGTCAATGGGTTCAAGTTTCGAACGTCGGAACGAGACAATCATTTAAAAACTCAAAATAGTGGGGTTTTTGGCATCTTTGGGAAACGAAGTTATTCAAGCAGTAGTGATACCCAAATGAGATTTGGAGGGGTCCCTTACTATGGAAGATTGATAGACATTATTGTGCTTTCCTATGATGGCTTCACAGTGCCCATGTTTAAATGTGAATGGGCTAATACCACAAACCCAAGAGGCATTAAGATAGATAAGTTGGGTTTTACCTCTATAAACTTTGCAAGACTATTACATACTGGGGAGCATGAAGATAATGAGCCATACATTCAAGCGTCAGAAGCTCAGATGGTTTTTTATGTGGATGATGAGAGTGAACAAGGATGGAGCATACCCGTTCATTTGAAGCCAAGAGACTTGTATGACATGGGTGGAAATGATGAAATTATGACACCCATTGAGCCATATCCATCACAAAATTTGGAACAAATTTTTTCTAATGATGATCTTGGAACTTCAGCGGAAAATGATGCCAATAATTAAGATTTATTTTTTTATTGATAAGAAGTCTAGCTTGTTTGTAAATCGTGTGAGACTTATGTTTTTTGTTTTTTATCCCTAATTAATGTATGAGATTCTTACTTTTTCAGTTGATTCATCGTTATAAAATGAAGTACCAATGTATGACATTGTTACTCTATGTTTTATTGCATAATTTATCTTTTAATTTATTGTTTTTATGTTATGTTTATTATATTTATAGTCATGATTGATGTTACTCTTTGTGATTATGTTATATTGATTAAAGTTGTAGTCATAATTTATCTTTTAGTGTACTGACTTGTTTATCACCTATACTTGCAGTTGAAATCTGTTGTGAAATAATGAATCCATCATATGATGATATTCGCCTCAAAAGAATTGAAGAGAATCAAAAAAAGATGCGGGCTCTCAATCTTACTAAACTCTCTCAATCCCTTTACAAATCATCTTCGTCTTCTTCAAAACCATCATCGGTTAGTAATATATTCTCATATAACTAATAATATCAATAATGTTTCAAAACTAATTAATTGTATTCATTGTTGACTGATATTAACTGATGCATTTTATTTAGTCTGTGAAGGGACGTCCGAGGTTTGTACAACCTGGAGAGCTTGAAGTAAACAAGAAGCGCCTACGTTCAACGACAATGCAAAAATCATCAATAGCCTCTCCGCCAATCCAAACTACAATAACACCTCCGCCAATCGAAACTACAATAACCCCTCCGCTAATCCAAACTACAATAATCCCTCCGTCAATCCAAACTACAATTGAAGATGTTGTGGTAGAAGATGAGGATGGAGATATTGTGGTAGAAGATGAGACCGAAAATGTTGTGGTAGGAGACGAGGCTGAAGATGTTGTGGTAGGAGACGAGGCTGAAGATGTTGTGGTAGAAGATGGGACTAAAGATGTTGTACGAGTGGCTAGTTCTGAGTATTGGGATGTAAATGTTATTAGTAAGTAATTTAAGGTTAAAGTATCTGTAAGTAATTTAAGTTTTTACATAGTTGAATTATGACATTAATTTGTTTACTTTTTTATGTGATAGATGAGGAGGGTTATGTTTCAAACACACGTTTATGTGTGAAAGATTTGGTCGTGAAATCAGAGTCTGATGAAACATGGATAATACTTGAATGGGATAAGACTCATCGTGCAGTAGGACCGGCGGCTGGTTTGTTAGCAGGGTATTTGGGTGTACTTATTAGAATGTTTAAAGACTTTCCCATAATGTTCGAGAGTTGGAGGAGTATTCCAATGGATAAAAAAACTTTGTTTTATGATTAAAGATAAAGGTATCATTAATAAACAATTACATATTTTGTAAATTAATTTTATCATGCCTATCATTTGTTTTATTAACCAATTTTTATTCTTATGGTTAGCTCCATTTTAATGTTGATGATGGGCGTGACAAAGATTACATACTTGGTTCTGCTGCAAAGAAATGGAAGGATGGTTGTTGTCAATTGTTTCAAAAATTTTATAGATGGGATCTCACTTTGGAGGAAAATCTTCAAAATTATCCAAAATGCAAAGGCATTGAGGAAAAAGATTGGGCTGTTTTTGTTCAATATAGGCGGAAAGAAAAAACTCAGGTAATATTAGTGTTTTACTCGTATAATTTTATTTTTAATATATAAGTAATGCATTGTATCTTATTCCTATCTATAACGCGTGTTTTTTTTTTGTTACCAATGTAGAAAATAACAAAACAAAATGCCCAAAATCGAGGAAAAATGAAGATTCCGCATACACTTGGATCTAAGTCGCTTGCAAGGAAGCAACATGAGTTGGTATGTCTAAATCTATATATTATTGATTTTATGCTTGATATTACAAATAATTAATATTCGTTCTTATTTGTAGGAATCAAGAGATGAGCGATCATACAATAGAGGAGAAATGTATGCAATTTCGCATAAAAAGTCTGACGGGTCTTTTGTCAATGAACATGCACGGAACAATAATGTAAGTACAAGTTAATTTTTTTTAAATATTTGTTAGTCTCCTTAAGGTTTGAGAAAAAATAAACCTTTTGGCATCTCATTAGTACCATTCAAACTTCAAAAACAATTGAACTAGTCACATAAATAAACAAACAAAAAACCAAACAACAATTTAAAACAATCGGCCCCGAATGAACCTCAACCTAAAGTTCAAGCAGGTTTGAATTTGAAGAATTCAACTTTAGGTTTGGTATTGGAGCGAGGCGGGGACGGATTTTGTCTTCTCCAAATCCGAATTTCAATTAAAAATTCGTTCAACCTAAAACAAAAATAAATAATTAAATTCAAAACTGTTCAAACTGGTTTGGAAATCTTTATCCCATCTCATAGTCGTAGCAGAATCGATTTTATAAATTGAAATAATTATTTTCTTCAAACTCATATTTTATCTTGAACTATAAAAGAACTTAAAAATTATAAATTAAACGTCGAGAATGATTTAAAGGGAGTGAGCCTAAGTTGAAGATAGAATCATAAAACAGAATGATTTATATTTGAGCAAAATTGAAATGAGAAAGCGGAGAATAGAATGAGAATTTTTATCCATAGTGTTAAAACCTAAGTTTGAAAAGAGATGTAATTATGAAAGATGCAAAAGTGACAAACATGATCACTACACAATAGAATAGCAATAACCAAAATGCATAACAACAATACATTCCACCATACCTTCCATTCTAATTTACATTACACCAATCAAAAACCACTAAGTTATTCATTAATAAATTTACATTAACCCCATTTCAGTTAAACTAAATCTTTCAAACCACAAATATCAATTTATTTTCTAAGTATCTAATAACTCTGTCTACATTAGTCTTCATCTATAAGGTATTGTAACCAAAACACACTAATCAAAAGATGACATGTTTGATCACGATCACTTTCTTCACTTTTTGGTTTTGAGGAGAGTCTTTTATCACCTCCTGAATAAGCATGAATCCAGTAAAATATGCTATTTTATATGTATGCTCTAATGTGTCGGACGAAAATTTTAACGAAAATACGCTATTTTATATGTATGCTCTAATGTGCCTGTTCAAGTCTCATAAAATCTGTAAAGTTTTCCATGATATCACAAACATATGTCTGATATTATTCTGCTAGACCTGGTGTTCAAGACATGTATGAAAATCTTCAAAATACTCCCTGATGTGTGTTAAAGTTAGGAGTGTTACTAAGCCTTGTGACCATTTTGTGTGTATGAATTTCTGCTTTGGTGTGTAATCATATTGTGTGAACCATTGTCTTGCTTTGTATTTAAAACTACTGTTATTCTCTTGAAGTGTTGGTTTGTGGCCATGTTTAGCATTCAGTTGGCATGATTGTACTGATGTCATATAGCCTGTTTCTTGAACTTGTTTTGTCCATATAGCCTTGTGACCACTTTGTGTGTATGAATTTCTGCTTTGGTGTGTAATCATATTGTGTGAACCATTGTCTTGCTTTGTATTTAAAACTACTGTTATTCTCTTGAAGTGTTGGTTTGTGGCCATGTTTAGCATTCAGTTGGCATGATTGTACTGATGTCATATAGCCTGTTTCTTGAACTTGTTTTGTCCATATAGCCTTGTGACCACTTTGTGTGTATGAATTTCTGCTTTGGTGTGTAATCATATTGTGTGAACCATTGTCTTGCTTTGTATTTAAAACTACTGTTATTCTCTTGAAGTGTTGGTTTGTGGCCATGTTTAGCATTCAGTTGGCATGATTGTACTGATGTCATATAGCCTGTTTCTTGAACTTGTTTTGTCCATATAGCCTTGTGACCACTTTGTGTGTATGAATTTCTGCTTTGGTGTGTAATCATATTGTGTGAACCATTGTCTTGCTTTGTATTTAAAACTACTGTTATTCTCTTGAAGTGTTGGTTTGTGGCCATGTTTTGCATTCAGTTGGTATGATTGTACTGATGCCATATAGCCTGTTTCTTGAACTTGTTTTGTGACATCATGTTAACTGGTTTGCATTTTGTCTTTTTATCAATGTAGTCATATATCTAGGTTTTGCATGAATTTATGTAGAAGTGCTAATGATTTGAACCTTTTGAGTTTGTGTCCTCTCATATCAACCTGCTAACTTGTACCTTCATGTGTGGCATGATGAACTTGAATTGATATCACTTGGATGCAATTGAACATGTCAGTGTTTTTGGTTTTGTTGCATTGACCCTATGGTTATCATGTCACCACTAAGTTGCCACAACCAAAAATTATCCTTAATATGATTTCAAGAACTCTTCAAGTTCTGTTTGCAAGAGTTCTTATCAGTCATTGGTGGTTATTCTGATCAATTTATGTGCTTAGTCCAATTTCATTTCACTATCATGATTTCTAACTGTCTGTTGTATACATGTTTTGGCATATGAATCATTAGGAACTAGACCACTGCTTTTATCAATCAGGTTGTTATATAAATCCAAATCATTAGAAAACTAAAACTTGTGTAACTTGTGTAACATATTTCATCCTTTACTGAACCTTCAAACACAAAGTGAAAAAGGGTCACCCAATAACAATGGATTTGATATCCCTGAACTTAACAAGAGGACTGCTCACAAAGGTAACAATACACTGCTTTTTCATTAGGTTCTGAAGACTCTGTTAACTGGTAGTAGGGTTTTATTATAACTAAACCAAAAATAGAACAGGTGCCGATTGCAAAACAGAAACGTTTGTATAAGTAATGAGGTAACTAATAAACAACATACAGGCCAACTCAGTACCACACAAAACAAAGAGAGACTACCTAAGGGGGTAGAATCTATGATGCAACGAAACAGAGGTTCACCCAAAAATAGTGTACTTATTACCTGAAGGTTACAGGATTATCTAGAATTCATTTCTAATCAGCATTTTGCATTAGTAAAAGTTCCAGCATAATCACATTCACCGCAATTACCATGAGTTATATATCCAGGCCAATGACTACCGATGCTCTGACCATTTATCCATATTTCACCCTTTTAGTAAAAGTATTCCCATGTGATGAATCGTTAGGATGTTTTAGGCGTGGTTCATATTGATTCGTAATTAGGCATAGCTGATTCAAGAAGTTTCTGTTACGGCTGATATAATCTGTGAATTTATTATCTTTGTTTTATAATGCTAACACAACCTGTGAATTTCCGAAACTCCCTTTGCCATGCTAATATAATTTGGGGTTCACAGTGTTTTATAATGATAACACAACCCGTGAAAAGTACTGCCATGTATTTTCAACTAAGGAACTGTAGCGAGCGATTTTGGACGCGGTTCTTAAGCGTTGGTCGCTCTCTGCGGTTTGAGCTTTGACTACAGGTCGATTCATTTTTTATCCTATTGTGAGCTGAATAAGGAAGGGAAATAGATGTCTCCAATTAACCCTGCTTTGCATACTGAATTTAAACAGCGGTCTGTTAGGTTACGAATGCTATCAATGTGGGGGGCCTTTGTACTGGTTATTTGTATTTTCGCCAATACTGTTTTCTTTCTTTTTTACCTGGGCAGAAGGTTTCTGGCGGGGAAAAAGGATTAGGATGTTAGGACTGATGCTTTTGATTTACTGCTTTTGATTGATGGAGATATGGGATTTGGGTTTTTTGTTGATTGCGCTTGCTAAGATCTTTTCTTTCGATCTTATGCCTACGTATTCCCATTTACCGAAACAGGGAAATCAGAGCGTTCGTAGTTCCTCCTATTCTATGGGATGAAATGGTTGTTTTTGGTGTCTTGTTCAAAGCCCAAGACGTGAAGCGAAAAGTGGTTTGTATCTTGTTTAAAGCCCAAGATGTGAAGCTGAAAGGTCTATTTGTGTCTTGTTCAAAGCCCAAGACGTGGAGCTGAAAGACCTCGACTTTAGAGAGAATTTGTCATCTCTAAAGAGTGGAGAAGGAGAATTACTTTAACTGGGATACGCGGATCCGAGCAATGCCATAATTTCCGAAGAAAGGGTTTTAACCTGAAGGAGAAGACTTTAACTCAGTGTAGAGCAATGCCATCTTTCCTTAGGGATTTCTCATGCTAAAAGAGGGACAGTGGCGTGGATATAGATGATCCAGAGGCTTGCCGCTTACAGTGATTAGATGAAGGAAAAGGAGTTGTTGATGTTTGTGTGCTGTGAACGAGGCACAACTTTGATGCTAAAAGGTTGATTGGATCAACCAGTGGTTTTCTTATACAAAGCCTAAGAGGAGGCTAATTTCCGCTAGGAAAATCATTATACAAAGCCTAAGAGGAGGCTATTTTGTGTCTCGTACAAAGCCCGAGAGAGAGGCTAAAAGTTTTTGACCCGACGATAGAGTCTTTGTGTCTCGTACGAAGCCCGAGATGGAGGCTATTGTTTGTTTGACTCAACGAGGGAGTCTTTGTGTGTCTCGTACAAAGCCCGAGAGAGAGGCTAAAAGGGTGTTTGACTCCGCTGGGGAGAATCATTGTACAAAGCCCAAGAGGAGGCTATGTCAGTTAAGTGACAGGTCTAGTATACTGATTTTGAAAGAGAAAATCAGTTCTTATATGAGCATCACTGTACTCGTGGGTTAGATCTGAGGATCGGGGTTGTTTCCTTTTCTTTGAGGAAGCGGGAAATCCAAAGGGTGTTGAGACTATCCGAGTCTGCGGGTTTCCTTCCTATTTAACGAAGGGGTCACTTGAGAATGTCTTTGAGACTCAAGGAAGTTAGACTGTCCGTGTCTAGTGTTTTATCTTTTGTACTATGTTTTGAGAAACAGTAGTAAACTCTATGAAAGGACTGTTCTATGAGGATGACTAGGTTCTGTTCCTATACCTCTAGGAGGTCGTCGGGACAATTTGTACGAAGCCCAAGAGGAGGCGAGAAACTTTTAAGAAGCCGACGGGTCCTTGTACAAAGCCCAAGAGGAGGCTATCATTCCCGGAGGAAGAGATTATTATACGAAGCCTAAGAGGAGGCTGTGAATACTTCTAAGAAGCCATAGTGTCCTTGCATAATGCCCAAGAGGAGGCGGGGTTGCTTTTAGGAAGCCCGTGGGTCCTTGTACAACGCCCAAGAGGAGGCCGATGCTTTTAAGAAGCCCGTGGGTCTATCATCTCCTTTCCATTAGGAGAGATAACTTTTTTAAAGATAAAAGCCACTGGTAAACGTGCGAGTTTACTATCCAGCGACTTTTAGCTTTTAAAGAGGGTTCCTTAGTTAAGGTCCAAGATTATGACCGTAGTGGGTACCCAAACCCCGAGACATTCAAGGCAAGCTATCCACAAGGAATAGATCAAGTCAGGAAAGTTCGAGAAGTTGGAAGAAACTCAAAGATGCCATTCACGGAGAATACATTCATCTTGGGGAGTAGAGCTTCTTGACGATTCCTAAGGAGGACATCCGAAGAGAAGACTGTATCTGGTGCTCCTATTGGGGATCTAGGCGTCTATTTCTACGAATAAATGAAACGGCGTCACCTAGTTCTAGACGTAGTAGCCGAGGAAACTCGAAATATCTATACTATTATTACACAGTAGATATGAGTTTATGAAAGGAGACTTACAGTGAGCAGCCCCACAATACAGTTTATAATATGAAAGCAGTAAACGAAAGCGATAACCACTTACTCGGTTGGAGTGCTTCCATGCTGTTTGGTTAGTTGTTCAACAAAGAAAGATTGAAAACAACAGTATATTCAAAATCAAAGGAGAAAGTGCTTTGAAAAAGAAAGATTTGGGGCTTACAGCTCAAGGAGAGGCCCAGGGTTTTATCAGTGAGTGCACTGTTTGACTTTGTACAGCGGGACTTATACAAGTGACTGGGGCCCAAAATGGTTTTTTTGTACAAAGGGATGAGTCTTACACTCTCTCAAGAGGCCCAAAAAGGTTTAAAGAAAAAAGAGTGGGGCTTATAACACGAGGGTAGGCCCAAATGATTTTTCGTTTAAAAATGGCGATCACGCCGAGGTTTTCTTTTAACGCAGAGGGACTTATACAATAAGTGAGGCCCAAAATGTTTTGGTTAAAAGGGGGATTGGGTCTTACACTCTAATAGAGGCCCAAAGTGTTTTGAATGGGTCTTATAGCTCAAGGAGAGGCCCAGATGATTTTTATTTTTAAACGGGCGACGATCGCGCCGTTTACTTGTACAGAGGGACTTATACAATGAGTGAGGCCCAAAAAGTTTTTGTACAAGGGGGGATGGGTCTTACACTCTCTCAAGAGGCCCAAGAGTTTTGAAAATGATTTATGAGGGTTGAATTAATCCAAAACCCTAATTTGTTTTCAAAATGTATTTAATTGAATAAAAATTCAATTAAAATGATCAAAAATTGTTTAACACATGGAAAACAAATTGTGATCTTGGATTAATGCTTCAAAAATTAAGTATTGACCTACAAAATAATTAGAAAGCATTAAAAGTTGCAAAATCAATGTAGAAAAAATATTTAAAATGCCAAAAACAATCAAAATATTAATTCTTTACAAAAATATCAATTATATGAAATAAATAATATTTTTGGGATTTTTTGTGAAAATAAAATATTTTAACATTTTTGTGATTTATTAAAAAAAGAATCAACTCAAAATCATTAAAACTCAGAGAGAAATTAATTTTTGAATCAATTAAACAAAATCACAAAATTCAAATATTTGAATATATGAAAAATGGCGCCAAGAACAGCTGAAGAACATGTGCGTGTTCTTGGTTTCTCAGATTTGCATTTTCTATCCAATCTCACTGAATACGTAATCATATCATGCAATCCATATATCATTATGCTCGTCTCAACCTCACGATCATGTCTATGTACTTTAATTTCATTTAAATTAAACATACAACAAGAAATCACGAAGAAACCTCAAGAACCCTAATTTCTGCATGAAGGCTAGAATTTTTGATACACGATTCAAACAATGCAATTAATTGAGGGAAAACATTCCATGCATGATTATGAACATATGGCCAAATTATTGTGCGAGGAAATATGCATAGATTGAGAGATGACCAAGTATGTGCTTACCTCCAAGTCGTGACAGCAAGTTCAAAGTGATTTTTTGATCTGGAGGTGTTACAGATGAGTTGTGATGATCTGAACAGCTTCCCTACACCCTATGGATTGTGTTTGGATGGTTGAACTTGATTGAAATTGGCTGGATCATTTTGTGGTACCTCAGCTGCACTCTGGTTAAAACCTTGAGCAACCAGCTGGTGATTTTGTGAAATTGATGTTTCAGAAGTAATCTAAGTGTTTGATCAGCTCATATGTGATGTATGTGAGGTGTGTGAGTGATTGGTTTGATTGGAATTGCTCTCAAACTCAAAACCCGATAGTGACTTTTGCCTTAGAAGGCAAAATGGGAGTGAAAGAAGAGATTTTGAGGAAAGCATCTGTTAGATGGCTTTGGTGTACTCAAACTGACCACAATTGAGCTCTATTTATAGTAGAGCAAGTTTGTTTTGCAAGGAATAGTGCATGGCAGCTGGTAAGTAGGTTTGACCAATGTTGTCCAATGGAAATCCAAGTCTCCTCTAGCCATTGACTAGAGCTTAGGGCACAGAGCTTTGGTTCCCTTGGTCTTGGATAAGTCTTGACTGATTTCAGATGAGAATGGCTCAGTCCATGCCACCTTGATGGTTCCATTGAATGCCTCATTCCAAATTTGAAGTCTTGTCCCTATTTTGGCCATTCTAGGTTCAACATGCTATTTCTTGTTCCATGGACTTTGGAGGCTTGGCTCAGTGATTGTCCCCTTTAGATTCAATCCTCTGAGGTGTCCAAGTGGATAGGAGCAATTGAATTTGGCTGATTTTGGCAAATCGACCAAAGTTGCAAATTCTGCCTTGCCTTGACAGATTTCAGCAAGGCAACTTGGCAATGTTGTATCTCATGGTGTAGGTTGAATTTGGCAATGTTCTTGGCCATTTTGGAAAGCTCTTACATGATACAACAACTGTTTGAACAAGTTTGGTTTTGATCTCTTTTGATTCCAAGTGAAAAATCCCCCTACATTTGGCAAAAAGTGAGGCAGAATCTGACTTAGTGAAAATTTCACTAAGTGTTGGAAAAAGTGACATTTTCACTTTTCAGCCACTTTGATCACTCCATAACTCAAAATCCTTAATGAATTGGAATGACTTGTAGTTGAAGTTTTTGTAGGTGATAATGAGGGCTACAAATCCATCTTTGGATGAGAAAAAATGGCCTTGTGGTTTAGGAGTTATGGTCCTTCAAAGTTGGTACCCTTGCCACTTTATTTTTAACTTAGAAAAATTTCTAAGTTTTATGGTTACCCCTTTTACAAGTTATCTCACTTTTCTTATTTTTCTTGATGAATGATGATTCAAATCATACATTAACATCATTTTAGGGTTAAAAATCCACTTTGGTGAAAAATCTCAAAAAGTCAAAGTTGACTTTTGTGCACAGTTGACTTTTTATCAGATGAATTCCAAACTGTGCAATTCTTCAGGAAATCATGTCCTTGACCTAAATCAAACTTGATGGTCATGTTCCATGGGTGTCATGGGGTATATTGAGGTATGTCCTAGGGCTTGGGAGCATGTCCTGGTCAAAAGTCAAAGTTACAGTTGACTTTTCCCTTAAAACCCTAATTGTGGTGCAGATGAAAGTGAGACTTATTGCTCAAGCTTCTTGGATTAATCCATTGTTCCAAATGGATCAATATGGTATATTAGAGACCCTCAAATCATGTCTTGAGGTCTTGGTTCATGGTTTGTCCCAAAAGTCAACTTAGGGGTGAATTAGGTCAAGAAACCCTAATTCCTGATTTTTGATGTACGCATCCCCTGAGGCAAAATTGACTTGATGCTTGGGTCCATGAGGTTCCATGGAGTATATTAGGTTATGTTTTGGATCATTGGCTCATGCCCAGATGAAAATTTCCATCTGGAGGCCCTGGTCGACCAAAACCCTAATTTGGTGACACTGTCGATCTTGAGACTTGATCCACCTAGAAGGGAGCAGCCTTGTGCTTAATCCTTGAAGTGGGAGTCCATTTTTATCCTTTGAGGATGTTTGAGAGATTAGACAAGTTGAAGATCATGTCATTTCTTGATTGATCCTTTGTCTAAGCACTCAGAGAGGGCTTGAAACCCTAATTTTGATTGCATTGGATGCTCACCCATCTTTGGGGAGACTGATGAAGCATAAAGGTACATCCATATTGTGATGATGATTTTCAAAATGATGGGAAATCTAAGTGGTCAAAATTTGGGGTATTACAGATGCCCCTATTTAATCTTCTTGGACCCGAAGGTGTGAATGACGAAGGGATTCGGGCATTCGGGGTGCAAGAGGATTAAATATCGGAATACCCGAAATTTTGATGGTGGTTATGAATGGTAGCTTACGCATTCATCTTCTTTAGCTAAGCGGTGATGCTTAGAAAAGGTAAACTTCCCCTCGATCCTGGTCTACTACCAAGGATCTGGTCTTAGTTTCTTTTGTCAACTTCCCCTCGTTCTTGGTTTCCTACCAAGGAACTGGTCTTAGTTTCCTTTTTTAAACTTCCCCTCGATCCTGGTTTCCTACCAAGGAACTGGTCTTAGTTTCTTTTGTCAATAAACTTTATTGACAAGGGACGCTATTCGTAGCGGCTTTCCTTCAAACTTCTCGCCGAATTTTCCTGGGGAGATGCCATTTGAGTGGAAAAAGTTTTGATGTCAGACTTGCTGGGGAACCCATTCGTCTGAATTGTAGAGGTACACAAACTTCTCTGTTTTGGAGACGCCATTTGTCGATTCTACTGGGGAAAGCGAGTCTCTTGAGAGACTGTTTTCGTTTGGGGTTACATCATACTTTTCTCGGGATCTTCCCGGAGAAATGCCATAAGATGGGATCCAATTTTGAGGTGCCAATGACCTTCTCATCAGTGGTTTTTTGGAGCAAAACTGGCGTGCTGCCGAATCTCTAATCACGAGGCTTTCTCTGTGGATTTTCCTTAATCCGGGAAAGCAAGGATATCATCTTTGATGGCGAAGAGTGACATCTATTGAAGGTTCTCTGATCTTTCAGAGGTTCAAATTATCAAAGTGGCCAAGTGCCGACTCTGATCTAAAGATACACTGGTGGCGAGATTGTGCAGACGCAACACTTCCTGACGAGGAAAGAACTGACAAACTCGATTGAGAAAACTGTTTATCACTAGGGGACAAGACCGACTAGAGTGATAACGATGCAATATGAAATGTAAATGCAAATAAAAAATGCATGAAGTACGCATGTATATGCTGACAAAACAGACGCGACATACAGACTAATAGATGAACACAATTGGATACTCGGCCATCGCGGGGCGAATAAGTACCGTTGGTTCAAAATAGCAATTCCACCTTGCTTAGGAGAGATAGTCCTGTTGGGAGCTATGTTGATCGGGCTTAGGAGATGAGAACTCGGCTGAGGATGTCAGACGAAACATGGTCTCTGACATTATTGATCCTTCATTCAGGAGTACTGGTCTAGAAGGAGTACTTTGATTCTGCACTTTGAGGTCCGCTTACTTCGGGAGAAGCGATTGATGTTCTTTTGATGTTCAACAGTCAAAAGAAATGCCATATTTAATTTAAAAGCAGAAAAAGTTTAACAAGTAAATTTATTTTTGTTTTATTTCAAGAATCGCTGATTAAGTTTAAACAACGTCGTTCTGTAAAGCTAAAATAAGTAAAGAATTACAAACAAAAGCACAAGGGCTCAAATTTTATTGATAAGATGGAGATCAGCCAAATGCGTGATTCCAAAGAGTATATACAAAGTTAGAAAATGGTAATTTACAGGGAAAAGGGCTACGTTGAAACATAACGACCACTATCCTTCTACCAACTTTGAGTTCGGGACATCCTGAGCTTCCGTCGAAGATGACCTTTGATTGGAGATTTCCTCCGATAGATGATGCAACTGTTGTTGCTGCTGAGGGACTTGCCTCTGTTGAACATAGTTACTTGCCATTATCCCTAACTTTTGCCTGGATTGTACTATGAGATTTCCAATCCATCGGGATGATTTTTTTTCATGTCTCTAACTTTTGCCTGGACCGCCCTTTCGGGTTTTCAATCCACCGAGACGTTTTTTTTAGGCGAAGTATTTCTTGACTACATCAACATTCGTGGGGTAGGCAAATTCCTCTCCGTCCATGGTTGCAAGTCTCAAGGCGCCGCCTGAGAAAGCTTTCGTGACCACATAGGGGCCATCATAATTTGGGGTCCATTTGCCCCGAGAATCAGTGAGAAATGATTGTATCTTCTTGAGCACAAGGTCTCCTTTTCTGAAGATACGCGGTCGGACCTTTTTGTCGAACGCCCTTTTCATTCTCTGTTGATACAACTGACCGTGGCATAGTGCCGTGATTTGCTTCTCTTCGATCAGGTTCAGTTCGTCGTGTCGACTTTGACACCATTCAGCTTCGGTGAGCTTAGCTTCCATCAATACCCGGATTGATGGGATCTCTACTTCTATGGGGAGCACTGCTTCCATGCCATATACTAGAGAGAAAGGGGTTGCCCCTGTTGAAGTGCGGACAGATGTTCGATAATCGTGAAGAGCAAAGGGTAGCATTTCGTGCCAATCTTTATAGGTTACAACCATCTTTTGAACGATCTTCTTGATGTTCTTGTTAGCCGCTTCTACCGCTCCGTTCATCTTGGGTCGGTAGGGAGATGAGTTATGGTGTTCGATCTTGAACTATGCACACAACTCTTTCATTATCTTATTGTTCAAGTTAGATCCATTATCAGTAATGATCTTGCTTGGAACACCATAACGGCAGATGATATTGTTTTTGATAAATCGGACCACCACTTGTCGGGTTACATTGGCGAATGACGTTGCTTCGACCCACTTGGTGAAATAGTCAATGGCTACCAGGATGAACCGATGTCCGTTTGAAGCCTTGGGCTCAATCATACCAATCATTTCGATTCCCCATATGGAAAATGGCCATGGGGAAGAAAGAACTTTGAGATGTGATGGCGGTACATGAATTTTGTCGGAGTATATCTGACACTTGTGACACCTCCTCATGCACTTGTAGCAGTCGGATTCCATGGTCAACCAATAATACCCGGCCCTGAGAATTTTTCTCGCCATTGTGTGTCCGTTGGCATGAGTGCCAAAGGATCCTTCATGAATTTCTTTCATGAGCATGTCTGCTTCTGGTCTGTCGACGCATCGGAGCAAGACCATGTCAAAATTTATCTTATAAAGAGTGTCACCGCTCAGGAAGAAGTTTCCAGCCAATCTTCTGAGGGTTTTCCTGTCTTTTCCGAGTGCCCTTGATGGGTACTCTTGTTTCTGAAGGAAGCGTTTGATATCGTGATACCAAGGTCTGTCGTCTATGACTGCTTCAATCGCGAAGATGTAAGCAGGCCGTTCAAGGCGCATGATGTCGATCTTAGGTATGTCGTTCCATCGACCTACACTAATCATGAAAGAGAGAGTGGCTGATGCATCAGCCATGTGATTCTCATCACGAGGAATGTGATGAAAGTCGACTCTATTGAAGAAGGGTAACAGCCTCCTTGCATAGTCTTTGTAAGGAATCAATCCTGATTGGTATGTGTTCCAATCTCCTTTTATCTGGTTAATAACCAGGGTTGAATCGCCGTATACGTCCAAGTTTTTGATCCTTAAATCAATCGCTTCTTCGAGACCCATGATACATGCTTCGTATTCGGCCTCGTTGTTCGTACATTTGAACGTAAGTCTGGCAGTGAAAGGAATGTGGGAACCCTGAGGGGTAACAATGATTGCCCCAATTCCATTTCCATAATGATTGACTGCTCCGTCAAAGATAAGTCCCCACTGGGAACCTGGTTCTGGCCCTTCACTGGGTAGCGGTTCATCGCAATCTTTCATCTTTAGATACATGACATCTTCGTCTGGGAAGTCAAACCCGATTGATTCTTGATCGTCAATCGGTTGATGAGCCAAATGATTGGCTAAAATACTTCCTTTAACGGATTTCTGAGCATGGTACTCTATGTCATATTCTGATAGTAACATCTGCCAACGGGCAATCCTTCCCGTGAGAGCAGGTTTTTCGAAAACGTACTTGATTGGATCCATTTCGGAGACCAACCAAGTAGTATGATGAATCATGTACTGGCGAAGACATTTGGCTGCCCAAGCCAAAGCGCAACAAGTTTTCTCAAGCATCGTGTACCGAGTCTCACAGTCGGTGAATTTCTTGCTTAGATAGTAAATGGCAGACTCTTTCCATTTAGTTTCGTTTTGTTGGCCAAGTACATATCCCATTGAGTCCTCTAGGACTGTGAGGTAAATGATCAGTGGTCTTCCTTCCACTGGAGGTGATAGAATCGGAGGATTCAACAGATATTCCTTGATACTGTCGAAGGCGGTTTGGCAATCTTCTGACCAAACGCAATCCTGGTTCTTTTTGAGTAATTTGAAAATCGGCGCACACGTCGCGGTCATAAGGAATATGAATCTGGAGATGTAGTTCAAACGTCCCAGGAATCCTCTGACTTGTTTTTCAGTTTTCGGAGAAGGCATTTCTTGAATGGCCTTGACCTTGTCAGGATCAACTTCAATTCCTTTCTGGCTGACGATGAACCCTAGTAATTTCCCCGAACGGACACCGAAGGTGCACTTGTTGGGATTCAAGCGGAGCTTGAATTTTCTTAGAGGTTCGAACAATTTTGACAGATGTTCAACGTGCTCATCCTCTGTTCTTGATTTTGCAATCATATCATCGACATACACTTCGATTTCCTTGTGTATCATGTCATGAAACAGAGTAATCATGGCCCTTTGATAGGTTGCCCCGGCATTCTTCAAACCGAACGGCATTACCTTGTAACAAAAGGTACCCCATGGGGTAATGAACGAAGTTTTCTCCATGTCTTTCTGCGCCATTTTGATTTGGTTATAGCCCGAGAATCCATCCATGAAGGAGAAAACTTTGAACTTTGCTGTACTGTCTACCAGCATGTCAATGTGTGGTAAAGGAAAGTCATCCTTTGGACTTGCCTTGTTCAGATCTCTGTAATCAACACACATTCTGACCTTTCCGTCCTTTTTGGGAACGGGTACGATGTTGGCTAACCATTGAGGATATTCAGATGTAGGGAGGAAACCCGCGTCGATCTGTTTCTGTACCTCCTCTTTGATTTTGATGGCCATGTCCGGGTGAGTCCGTCTCAACCTTTGCTTTACTGGCGGACATTCCGATCTTAACGGTAAGTGATGTTCCACGATGCTGGTATCCAACCCTGGCATATCCTGATAGGACCAAGCGAATACATCGGGGAATTCTTTGAGAAGCTTTATCAGATCTTCTCTGGCAGTTGGACTGAGCAGTGCTCCGATCCTGATTTCTTTTCTCTCTTTTTCTGAACCCAAGTTTACCGTTTCCAACGGCTCTTTGTGAGGTTCAATGGACCTTTCCTCTTGTCTGAGTAGTCGGGAGATCTCTTCTGGAATTTCGTTGTCAACTTCTTCTTCAGCCTCGAATACCGGGAACTCAAAGTTGGGAGAAGGCATCGGATCGTATGTTTCAACGGGGTTTAAAACAAGCAATCTGCATGACGTGATGATTCGTGTTTAGAAGAGATAGAGAAAATGTAAGTGTGTGCAGTGTTTTGATTTTACTGCTTGTTTTTATTATTGAATGTTTTTTTTTTAGGATTACCATTTTCTGAAAAAGCAAAAAGAGAAAACAACAATTAATGCGGAAATTACAGAACGACGTTATTTTATTAATGAACAAGTCGAATCTTGAAACTACAGCCCTATAAAACAAAACTCTGTCGCTTTGGGCAAAGCGAAGAGGGAAATTTACAGAAAACGAGCCCTATCAAAATATCCGTTTCACCTGGGCAGGGTGAAAGGTTAAAGATGGCAATTACTTTGACTGGCGAACGACCTTCGGAACCTCGACAGCAACCCATTGGCGGCGAACTCCTCGGTGAATCACAAAGTCTGGCACCTTCCTTGATTTGTCTTCAGAAATGACGCTGATTTCTGGTGGAGCAGGATCATTGGAATCTGTTTCCCAAGCAGAATTGTCGTAGGAGGATTCCTCTGTTGCATTTTGCATAGCATTGGTGCTCTCAGCTGTATTTCCCCATCCAGTTGGCTGGATGTCTTCGAACCTGATACGAGAGCTTTCGGGAGCAGTGTACTTGACCATAAAGTCGTACTTTCCACTTGGTTGTCCCAGAGTGTCCCAAACTTCTTTGGAACTGGAGAAGTCATCCCTCTCGATGACGTTGACCTCGGGAAAAGCATAGTTGATGAATTCAAGTCCTGCAAATGTTGCGAATTCATCGTCATGTTGAGTAATTTCCGAATGACCTGAGTGTTGATCCCATGACATGGCGGGGACATAGGTATTCTGTTCAATGACGCTCAGCTGAGTTTCATTACTCGACTGACTTTCTGGCCCCAAGTCTCCTGGGTAAGGTTGCCACATTGGCAGACCATCCATCGGGCCATAGTAGGTAGAGTCAAAGTTGTCTTTCATTAGAGTGTCTTCCTCTAATGAGTTTGGCGGAGCACGACATCCTTTTGGATCACAACCTCCGTATATCAGTTCGACGTCTGACCTGGGTATAAATCTCAAACTTTCTGTAGGAAAGCAAAAAGGCATAGGCACCTCTTCCTGAGACATATAGCCGTCCTTGTTAAGATAGGACTTTCATTCTTCATCTGTGTCAGAGGGATCTTCCTCATTGATAGCATGAACTGCTTGAGACACTGGGTGAAGAAAACCTCCACTGTGGAAGAAGTTTTGAAGGGGATGAAGACTTTCATCGTTGGCGGCTGTCTGGGTGCAGGTTATAGAAAAACCAAGACCCTTCTTTGTTTTATTGTTAGTGGGAATGACAAGCTGTCCCCATCCGGTTGTACCAGTACTCTCGACTGCTTTGATAACATCTTTGTATGAAGAAATTGAAGTTCCTTCTTTGAACTGATTGTCCTTGCTCACCTATAGTGCTTGGAACTGAGTTCCAATAACCTCCTCGGGTTCTACACAAGTAGATGATGATAAGTTGCTCACAAGCAAGGCTTGCTCCCCACAAACCGTGACAAGTTGATCGTTCTTGACGAACTTTAGCTTTTGGTGGAGGGTTGAAGTAACCGCTCCAGCCTGATGTATCCAAGGTCTTCCTAATAAACAACTATATGTTGCCCGGATGTCCATGACCTGGAAAGTGATTTGGAAAGTGTGAGGACCAATAGTTATGGGAAGATCAACTTCGCCGATAACTGTTTTTCTGGATCCGTCGAATGCTTTGACGACGACCTCGCTGACTTTCATCGGAGGGCCTTTGAATGATAATTGCATCAAAGTGGACTTCGGCATAACATTCAGGGCTGACCCTGTGTCTACCAGTACGTTGGCTAAAGCATCGCCCTGGCAGTTAACTGTAATGTTGAGCGCCATGTTATGACGGCGACCCTCTTCAGGTAATTCTTCATCACTAAATCCCAAATTATTGCAGGAAGTGATGTTAGAGACAATGCTATCGAATTGTCTGATTGTTACATCCTGTTCCACAAAGGCTTGCTCCAAGACTTTCTGTAGAGCCTCCCTGTGGGCTTCTGAACTGAGTAACAGTGATAACACCTAGATCTTTGAAGGAGTCTGCAACAGTTGATCAACAATGTTATATTCACTCCTTTGGATGAGCTTTAGCATCTCATCTTTGTCTTTTGAAAAGTCGGGATTATCAGATTGACCGACTGGTGGATCAGGAATTTCTACCTGAAGTTCCTTTTCTTTGTTGGATTCTCCAACCCCTCGGTTGAAGATTCGACCGCTCCGTGTTACACGACTGATGTCTGCAATATTCACGACGGAGGGTAATGGAATTTCCTTTCCATTCTCGATTATTGTTGCACCGTATTTGTAAGGGATTGCCTTAGCTGATTCATACGGTAGTGGCCCCGGTAGATAGATGACTATGGGAACCTTCTGATTTTTCTGACCATCATAAGTAACCTTGATCCGTTCCTGGTTGGGAACTCTAGATTCGTCAAGTAGAGGGATGATGGCAAAAACATCCCTGGTCCTGTGATGACCAGAGATCGTGATAACATCCTCAACTTGCTCGGCAAGGTAGTTCGGCGACCAAATGATGGGTCCTGAACCTGGATATGGACGAATTTCTCCATGATCGACCTGACCCTGAAGAGCTGCTCTCACAAGGTAACACCCTTGGTTACTTTCTGCACAGACGCTACAACTGTCATAGTTGTGTGGTGGCACCTGGCCCCGCCCACTTTGAATACAATGTAACCTCACGAGGTTAACTTCCACAGATCGGACATCCTGACTCTGACGTCGAGTAGGATTCTTGTTATTGATACTAATCTGCTGAGTATCTTCGTCCATATAGATTGGCATCCACTAGTGATTTAACAAGTGCTGAAGTGCCTCCTGGACAAGGGTACAACCTCGATCGTTTTCGCAACCTGCTTTACAGCTTTGATAGTCATGTGATATTAAGAATCCGAGTCGGACCTGCTCAGCATGTAACTCTACCAGGTTGGTATTCATTACGCGGATATCGAAGATCTGAATCATATTGATCTGATAAGGATTCCTATCATGGTAGTCTTGGATCCATCCAAGATCCATCTGTTCCTGCAGAGCTGCTTGCACTACAGAACATCCCTGGTTGTCTTTAGAGCAGATATCACACTGGTGATAATTATGAGGTGGCACATGGCCATATCCACTCTGTCTACAATGCATCTTGACCAGATTGGTCCCCAATAAGAGTACATCGTGAATTTGATAGACATTGTTAGTCTCTTTCTCAATCAGATTGACTGCAGTTTTCTCATGTTGAGGCAGCGGGTTTGTAAGAACATTAGGATTCGTATCTTTGAAAGATAAGAGCCCGCTCCTAACAAGCTTTTGCACGTCGGATTTGAAATTGAGACAAGTCTCAATGTTATGCCCTGAACCTCCTTGATGATAAGGGCATGTTTGATCCGCTTTAAACCAAAAAGGCGGATTTTCCGGAACTGAAAGGGGAGACTTAGTCTGAATGTGCCCCTTAGCCAGCAGTAACGGAAACAGCTCTGCGTACGATACGGGTATAGGATCAAATCCTGGCGGCCGTGTTGTACGGTTGTTGTTATATGGAGGACGAGCCTGCTGAAGAGGCTGTTGTGTCCTTTGTTGGTCAGGTTGGCTCTGCGCATCCTGAGGTTGATACGTAGGAACAGGCGCAGGGCCGATAGCAGGAGTAACAGCTGCTACTGGCTGATAACGTAGCCTTTGCTTTCCGAGAGAGATATTCCCAATATCTTGCTCTTTTTTCTTAGGGAGAGCACTACCGTATTTTTTAGTACCGCACGTTGATCCAGTGTCTTTTACCAAACGTCCTTCTCGGACGGCTTCCTCAAAACGTACACCCATGCCGACCATTTCGGTGAAATCACTGGGTGCACTGGCAACCATTCGGTCATAGTAAAATGAGCTTAAGGTCTTTAAGAAGATTTTTGTCATCTCTTTTTCCTCAAGAGGTGGACAAATTTGAGCGGCAATTTCACGCCACCTTTGAGCATACTCCTTAAAGGTTTCTTTGTCCTTTTGCGACATCGATCTGAGTTGATCTCTGTCGGGTGCCATGTCCAAATTGTATTTGTATTGTTGGACGAAGGCAGTACCAAGATCTCTGAATGTACTGATCTTAGTACAGTTTAAACCCATGTACCATTTGAGTGCGGAACCGGTTAAACTATCCTGGAAGTAGTGAATCAGCAGGTCCTGATTCTCCGTCTGAGCTGACATTCGCCGAACGTACATCACCAGATGGCTCTGAGGGCAAGAGTTACCCTTGTATTTTTCAAAGTCGGGCACTTGGAACTTGTGCGGGACTTTCACATTTGGGACCAAGCAGAGGTCTGCGGCGTCCTTTCCAAATAGATCCTGACCGCGAATGGCTTACAGCTCTTTCTGCATTTCCAAGAACTGCTCCTGGAATTCATCCATTCTGTCAAACATAGTTTCCTTCTTACCAGAAGGTGTATGTGGAATCTGTCCTTCCGGGACAGTGTGCATCACAGGGGGTGGTACCGTGACTACGACAGTAAGTCTTGGCGCCTCCCGAAGTTTGTAACCTTCAGGAGTCTTGAGTATGCCCCTGGCATCTTCGCTTTCCCGAAGTTTGTAACCTTCAGGCCCAGCGGATTCTGTTGCGATTCCCTGATCTTCAGTGATCGGCGGAACATATCCTTCCGGGATATAGTTAACAGGTATGCCCCAAGGACGATCTTTCGGCATCTGATACCTAGGATCATACTTTTCTACTATGGGCGTTGAGGTGATCTCTGAGATCACAGTTCGTTGCAGCTGAGCTTCTGCCATGGCTTGCATGTCGTTTCGAAGCTTTCTCATATCCTCTCTCAGAGCGTCGAGCTCTTCTCTCAACTCTCTGTTTTCTTCCTCAAGATCATCCATCTTTTTCTGATGATTGGCCCGAGTATTATACGAATGAGACAGTTTGACTCTAGAATCGAGACACAAAGTGAGATTCGTAGGTAAGAAGAATACGCGATGTGAGAGTGATGAATGCAATGATTATATTAATTGTTGTTTTTTTGTTTAATCAAAATAAACTTCGACAATTAGATTGCAAATATCAAACAGTGGGGAAACCCCTTTTTATTGAATTCCAAAGGATTACAGAAATGGAAATACAGTAGATTACAAAATGCAGAAACAGAAACCTAAACTAATGGGTCCCGAGTCCTCTTCTTTGACCGGGGTGCTTGGGCCGTTGTCAGGTTGTCATTCCTTTGCCAGGTGAAAGGAGAGAGCAAATTCCTTTGGTCATCTTGATTCTCTACAGCACGCTGCTCCAAAATTTCAATCAGAGCATCTTTCTCTTTTAGTAGTTGTTGTATTTGGATACACTCTACGTCGAGGGTGCGGTACTTGTTCTTCCAAGATCTTCTTTCCTTTTGAACTTTGTTGAGAGTAACCTGAAGCTTTTCAGTTTCCGTCATGAAGTACATGACAGTTTCCCTCGGTGGAAGAATTCCGTAACTAGAATAAGGCATCTTTAGCTTGAGAGCTCTAGTTTGTACCCAATGGAGATAAGGCTCCACCGAGACACAGTCCGGTTTTCCCAGAGACTCTCGTCCTTTCTTATGAACATGTTTCCAAGCTTGCACTATTTCCATCTTTAGTGCTCTGTCATTTTCTCCTTCTTTGAAGAAAAGACCTTCCAGATGAACACCCAGTGGGATGTGTCTCATCGGGTATCCAAATTGACGAAGAACCAATATCGGATGATAGTTGATTCCTCCTTTAGTTCCTATGAGGGGTACGCTGGGGAAGTTTCCACAACGGTCAATGATTCTGATTCCCTCATAAATCCTATTACACCAATCTATATCGGAATTGGTGAGAGACATGATCTTCTGCGACCAACGTAAGACACTCTTGCAATCCCAAAAAGCAGCAGACTTGGGCAAGTGAGAGATAAACCATTTGTAGAGCAAAGGTACACAACATGTGATCTCCCCTCCACTGTACAAATTTCCCAAGTGTACAGAATGATACGCATCTACGAGCAAAGTCGGCACAGGGTTTCCAATGAGAAAAACCTTAATAGCGTTGATATCGACGGAGTTATTGATGTTGGGAAACAAAAATAACCCGTAGGTGAGCAAGACAAAGATGCTTTCAAAAGCAGTCCCGTTCCCTATACTAGCGAAGTATAGAGCCTTTTTTGTCAAGAACTGGGCTGGCAAACCTTGGATGCCACACTTAGTGGTCATGTGAGTCCTGACCTCAGACTCGTCCAAATGAATTGCTATTGCAATAGTCTGATTCTTTGGAATTTCTTCCAGTCCAGAAAATGGAGTTCGATCAGTGATATGTAAATCAGTCAGATGAGAATACTCCTCCAGCGTTGGTGATAGCTGGTAATCTGGGAATGTGAAACAGTGATAAACCGGATCGTAGAATTGAATGAGCGCATCCATGATTCCCTTAATCACATGGACTCTTAACAGTGGTAGCAAACCACCGTGCTTGGCTCTGAAAGCCTCTGGGTTAACGATCATTCTCGCTAACTTTCTCAAATCCTCTAACTTTGGAACCTTGAAGGTATACTGGTGAGTTCTCCTTCTACCGAAATCCATTAATGCAATCTTTTTTTCTGATATTTGCAAGCACAGTCTTAGTTTAATTTGAAAAACAGAGAGACTAGAAGAGAAGTTTTTTGAATGTTTTAATGTTTTATTAAATGGATGCATGAATGCAGCACACAAAAACATAGAAAAAACATGGGGTCAAAGGGTCGTTGTCATGAAGTCAAGGCTCTACCCATCCCCAAAGGTTTATACTAGGGTGATTTTTGTACCTGTACTCATTATCATCAGCTCCTCCCAGGAAAGCAAGACAACAAGCGGATCGCCAGCGAGTTGTAAAGCAATCTTAGAGTAAGTGCCATTCACCGAGAATAGATCACCAGCCTCAAATGAGGGTAGTATCGCGTAACAACTATTTCCGATAGTTTCCGCACTACGAAAGGGTTTGGCTCCTCAGCTTCTCAGACTTAACAACTGGCCCATTGGCTATAAGAGTGAATGGGTTGCGTTGGTCAGCCTCCACTGAGGTTGATGGTCGACCCCGTCGCCATCACTTATCTTAAGTGTATACTCATTCTCACCACATGCGGCATCACACGCATTCCCAGTAGCAGAAAAATAAACACGTATAGCAATTAGGAAAAGCAGTATATATATTTGTCCTAATCATCCTAGACTTATAAAGCTATGATTCCTAAGTTCCTGACAGAAATAGGTTCCCCGGCGGAAGCCCCAATCTGTGGTATTCACACAAGAGGTAAAAAGTTTGACATAGACCGGCCCCACGGTGGGCGCCACTTTTCTGTAGCGAGCGATTTTGGACGCGGTTCTTAAGCGCTGGTCGCTCTCTGCGGTTTGAGCTTTGACTACAGGTCGATTCATTTTTTATCCTATTGTGAGCTGAATAAGGAAGGGAAATAGATGTCTCCAATTAACCCTTCTTTGCATACTGAATTTAAACAGCGGTCTGTTAGGTTACGAATGCTATCAATGTGGGGGGCCTTTGTACTGGTTATTTGTATTTTCGCCAATACTGTTTTCTTTCTTTTTTACCTGGGAAGAAGGTTTCTGGCGGGGAACAAGGATTAGGATGTTAGGACTGATGCTTTTGAATTACTGCTTTTGATTGATAGAGATATGGGATTTGGGTTTTTTGTTGATTGCGCTCGCTAAGATCTTTTCTTTCGATCTTATGCCTACGTATTCCCGTTTACCGAAACAGGGAAATCAGAGCGTTCGTAGTTCCTCCTATTCTATGGGAGGAAATGGTTGTTTTTGGTGTCTTGTTCAAAGCCCAAGACGTGAAGCGAAAGGTGGTTTATATCTTGTTCAAAGCCCAAGATGTAAAGCTGAAAGGTCTATTTGTGTCTTGTTCAAAGCCCAAGACGTGGAGCTGAAAGACCTCGACTTTAGAGAGAATTTGTCATCTCTAAAGAGGGGAGAAGGAGAATTACTTTAACTGGGATACACGGATCCGAGCAATGCCATAATTTCCGAAGAAAGGGTTTTAACCTGAAGGAGAAGACTTTAACTCAGTGTAGAGCAATGCCATCTTTCCTTAGGGATTTCTCATGCTAAAAGAGGGACAGTGGCGTGGATATAGATGATCCAGAGGCTTGCCGCTTACAGCGATTAGATGAAAGAAAAGGAGTTGTTGATGTTTGTGTGTTGTGAACGAGGCACAACTTTGATGCTAAAAGGTTGATTGGATCAACCAGTGGTTTTCTTATACAAAGCCTAAGAGGAGGCTAATTTCCGCTAGGAAAATCATTATACAAAGCCTAAGAGGAGGCTATTTTGTGTCTCGTACAAAGCCCGAGAGAGAGGCTAAAAGTTTTTGACCCGACGATAGAGTCTTTGTGTCTCGTACAAAGCCCGAGATGGAGGCTATTGTTTGTTTGACTCAACGAGGGAGTCTTTGTGTGTCTCGTACAAAGCCCGAGAGAGAGGCTAAAAGGGTGTTTGACTCCGCTGGGGAGAATCATTGTACAAAGCCCAAGAGGAGGCTATGTCAGTTAAGTGACAGATCCAGTATACTGATTTTGAAAGAGAAAATCAGTTCTTATATGAGCATCACTGTACTCGTGGGTTATATCTGAGGATCGGGGTTGTTTCCTTTTCTTTGAGGAAGCGGGAAATCCAAAGGGTGTTGAGACTGTCCGAGTCTGCGGGTTTCCTTCCTATTTAACGAAGGGGTCACTTGAGAATGTCTTTGAGACTCAAGGAAGTTAGACTGTCCGTGTCTAGAGTTTTATCTTTTGTACTATGTTTTGAGAAACAGTAGTAGACTCTATGAAAGGACTGTTCTATGAGGATGACTAGGTTCTGTTCCTATACCTCTAGGAGGTCGTCGGGACAATTTGTACGAAGCCCAAGAGGAGGCGAGAAACTTTTAAGAAGCCGACGGGTCCTTGTACGAAGCCCAAGAGGAGGCTATCATTCCCGGAGGAAGAGATCATTATACGAAGCCTAAGAGGAGGCTGTGAATACTTCTAAGAAGCCATAGTGTCCTTGCATAATGCCCAAGAGGAGGCGGGGTTGCTTTTAGGAAGCCTGTGGGTCCTTGTACAACGCCCAAGAGGAGGCCGATGCTTTTAAGAAGCCCGTGGGTCTATCATCTCCTTTCCATTAGGAGAGATAACTCTTTTAAAGATAAAAACCACTGGTAAACGTGCGAGGTTTACTATCCAGCGACTTTTAGCTTTTAAAGAGGGTTCCTTAGTTAAGGTCCAAGATTATGACCGTAGTGGGTGCCCAAACCCCGAGACATTCAAGGCAAGCTATCCACAAGGAATAGATCAAGTCAGGAAAGTTCGAGAAGTTGGAAGAAACTCAAAGATGCCATTCACGGAGAATACATTCATCTTGGGGAGTAGAGCTTCTTGACGATTCCTAAGGAGGACAGCCGAAGAGAAGACTGTATCTGGTGCTCCTATTGGGGATCTAGGCGTCTATTTCTACGAATAAATGAAACGGCGTCACCTAGTTCTAGACGTAGTAGCCGGGGAAACTCGAAATATCTATACTATTATTACACAGTAGATATGAGTTTATGAAAGGAGACTTACAGTGAGCAGCCCCACAATACAGTTTATAATATGAAAGCAGTAAACGAAGGCGATAACCACTTACTCGGTTGGAGTGCTTCCATGCTGTTTGGTTAGTTGTTCAACAAAGAAAGATTGAAAACAACAGTATATTCAAAATCAAAGGAGAAAGTGCTTTGAAAAAGAAAGATTTGGGGCTTACAGCTCAAGGAGAGGCCCAGGGTTTTATCAGTGAGCGCACTGTTTGACTTTGTACAGCGGGACTTATACAAGTGACTGGGGCCCAAAATGGTTTTTTGTACAAAGGGACGGGTCTTACACTCTCTCAAGAGGCCAAAAAAGGTTTAAAGAAAAAAGAGTGGGGCTTATAACACGAGGGTAGGCCCAAATGATTTTTTCGTTTAAAAATGGCGATCGCGCCGAGGTTTTCTTTTAACGCAGAGGGACTTATACAATAAGTGAGGCCCAAAATGTTTTGGTTAAAAGGGGGATTGGGTCTTACACTCTAATAGAGGCCCAAAGTGTTTTGAATGGGTCTTATAGCTCAAGGAGAGGCCCAGATGATTTTTATTTTTAAACGGGCGACGATCGCGCCGTTTACTTGTACAGAGGGACTTATACAATGAGTGAGGCCCAAAAAGTTTTTGTACAAGGGGGGATGGGTCTTACACTCTCTCAAGAGGCCCAAGAGTTTTGAAAATGATTTATGAGGGTTGAATTAATCCAAAACCCTAATTTGTTTTCAAAATGTATTTAATTGAATAAAAATTCAATTAAAATGATCAAAAATTGTTTAACACATGGAAAACAAATTGTGATCTTGGATTAATGCTTCAAAAATTAAGTATTGACCTACAAAATAATTAGAAAGCATTAAAAGTTGCAAAATCAATGTAGAAAAAATATTTAAAATGCCAAAAACAATCAAAATATTAATTCTTTACAAAAATATCAATTATATGAAATAAATAATATTTTTGGGATTTTTTGTGAAAATAAAATATTTTAACATTTTTGTGATTTATTAAAAAAAGAATCAACTCAAAATCATTAAAACTCAGAGAGAAATTAATTTTTGAATCAATTAAACAAAATCACAAAATTCAAATATTTGAATATATGAAAAATGGCGCCAAGAACAGCTGAAGAACACACGCGTGTTCTTGGTTTCTCAGATTTGCATTTTCTATCCAATCTCACTGAATACGTAATCATATCATGCAATCCACATATCATTATGCTCGTCTCAACCTCACGATCATGTCTATGTACTTTAATTTCATTTAAATTAAACATACAACAAGAAATCACGAAGAAACTTCAAGAACCCTAATTTCTGCATGAAGGCTAGGATTTTTGATACACGATTCAAACAATGC
This sequence comes from Lathyrus tuberosus, assembly GCA_022829125.1. Classification (NCBI taxonomy): domain Eukaryota; kingdom Viridiplantae; phylum Streptophyta; class Magnoliopsida; order Fabales; family Fabaceae; genus Lathyrus; species Lathyrus tuberosus. Next base: position 6,632,373 of record JALAZF010000264.1, read on the forward strand.
AATTAATTGAGGGAAAACATTCCATGCATGATTATGAACATATGGCCAAATTATTCTGCGAGGAAATATGCATAGATTGAGAGATGACCAAGTATGTGCTTACCTCCAAGTCGTGACAGCAAGTTCAAAGTGATTTTTGATTTGGAGGTGTTACAGATGAGTTGTGATGATCTGAATAGCTTCCCTACACCCTATGGATTGTGTTTGGATGGTTGGACTTGATTGAAATTGGCTGGATCATTTTGTGGTACCTCAGCTGCACTCTGGTTAAAACCTTGAGCAACCAGCTGGTGATTTTGTGAAATTGATCTTTCAGAAGTAATCTAAGTGTTTGATCAGCTCATATGTGATGTATGTGAGGTGTGTGAGTGATTGGTTTGATTGGAATTGCTCTCAAACTCAAAACCCGATAGTGACTTGCCTTAGAAGGCAAAATGGGAGTGAAAGAAGAGATTTTAAGGAAAGCATCTGTTAGATGGCTTTGGTGTCCTCAAACTGACCACAATTGAGCTCTATTTATAGTAGAGCAAGTTTGTTTTGCAAGGAATAGTGCATGGCAGCTGGTAAGTAGGTTTGGCCAATGTTGTCCAATGGAAATCCAAGTCTCCTCTAGCCATTGACTAGAGGTTAGGGCACAGAGCTTTGGTTCCCTTGGTCTTGGATAAGTCTTGACTGATTTCAGATGAGAATGGCTCAGTCCATGCCACCTTGATGGTTCCATTGAATGCCTCATTCCAAATTTGAAGTCTTGTCCCTATTTTGGCCATTCTAGGTTCAACATGCTATTTCTTGTTCCATGGACTTTGGAGGCTTGGCTCAGTGATTGTCCCCTTTAGATTCAATCCTCTGAGGTGTCCAAGTGGATAGGAGCAATTGAATTTGGCTGATTTTGGCAAATCGACCAAAGTTGCAAATTCTGCCTTGCCTTGACAGATTTCAGCAAGGCAACTTGGCAATGTTGTATCTCATGGTGTAGGTTGAATTTGGCAATGTTCTTGGCCATTTTGGAAAGCTCTTACATGATACAACAACTGTTTGAACAAGTTTGGTTTTGATCTCTTTTGATTCCAAGTGAAAAATCCCCATACATTTGGCAAAAAGTGAGGCAGAATCTGACTTAGTGAAAATTTCACTAAGTGTTGGAAAAAGTGACATTTTCACTTTTCAGCCACTTTGATCACTCCATAACTCAAAATCCTTAATGAATTGGAATGACTTGTAGTTGAAGTTTTTGTAGGTGATAATGAGGGCTACAAATCCATCTTTGGATGAGAAAAAATGGCCTTGTGGTTTAGGAGTTATGGTCCTTCAAAGTTGGTACCCTTGCCACTTTATTTTTAACTTAGAAAAATTTCTAAGTTTTATGGTTACCCCTTTTACAAGTTATCTCACTTTTCTTGATTTTTCTTGATGAATGATGATTCAAATCATACATTAACATCATTTTAGGGTTAAAAATCCATTTTGGTGAAAAATCTCAAAAAGTCAAAGTTGACTTTTGTGCACAGTTGACTTTTTATCAGATGAATTCCAAACTGTGCAATTCTTCAGGAAATCATGTCCTTGACCTAAATCAAACTTGATGGTCATGTTCCATGGGTGTCATGGGGTATATTGAGGTATGACCTAGGGCTTGGGAGCATGTCCTGGTCAAAAGTCAAAGTTACAGTTGACTTTTCCCTTAAAACCCTAATTGTGGTGCAGATGAAATTGAGACTTGTTGCTCAAGCTTCTTGGATTAATCCATTGTTCCAAATGGATCAATATTGTATATTAGAGACCCTCAAATCATGTCTTGAGGTCTTGGTTCATGGTTTGTCCCAAAAGTCAACTTAGGGGTGAATTAGGTCAAGAAACCCTAATTCCTGATTTTTGATGTATGCATCCCCTGAGGCAAAATTGACTTGATGCTTGGGTCCATGAGGTTCCATGGAGTATATTAGGTTATGGTTTGGATCATTGGCTCATGCCCAGATGAAAATTTCCATCTGGAGGCCCTGGTCGACCAAAACCCTAATTTGGTGACACTGTCGATCTTGAGACTTGATCCACCTAGAAGGGAGCAGCCTTGTGCTTAATCCTTGAAGTGGGAGTCCTTTTTGATCCTTTGAGGATGTTTGAGAGATTAGACAAGTTGAAGATCATGTCATTTCTTGATTGATCCTTCGTCTAAGCACTAAGAGAGGGCTTGAAACCCTAATTTTGATTGCATTGGATGCTCACCCATCTTTGGGGAGACTGATGAAGCATAAAGGTACATCCATATTGTGATGATGATTTTCACAATGATGGGAAATCTAAGTGGTCAAAATTTGGGGTATTACAGGAACATGTAAAAACAGTTGGATTTTATTTATATATTTTATGGATTAACAGTAATAGTAACCATTCTATTATCAAGTATAGGTATTCTTATTTATAATAATGCACTTGGTTATAAATAAATATTATCTTGGGCTATATTTCATGGATGGCTGATGATGTGTTGAACTGTTTTTGCATATTCTGCTAAGAGCTCCCTATTACAAGTTCACATCTCTAATTTATTCCTACAACATCATATCATATGCTTATAAGCTCTACATTGTATCTATTGTTGATTTCTCATTATTTTTTCTTTTGCATATATTATTGTTTCTTGATAATAAGTTTTATTTGAGTCTTGGGTAGGATTTTAATATAGACTTTGAACCCATGTGCACTTGCTATTTTGAAAATAATATTGAGTTGTTGTTATGTGTTAGTGTTAGGAAATCATTTTAATTGGACTTGTTTAAATTGTTCGGATAATGTGTTAGTGTTAGGAAATCATTTTAATTGGACTGTTATCAAAGTTAGACATGTTCTCATTGTATGACTATTATTTGCTCTTTTGCATGTGTAGGAAAAATTACAAGATGCAATTAAGGATTCTGTGTCTGAAAATGAGGCATTTCTGAAAGTATTTGGAAAAGAACATCCTGGATATGTTCGTTCTATGGGACTTGGAGTTACACCATCTCAGATTAATAGATCTAAGAGATCGTCGTCTTCTTTTGAAGAAAATGAAAAAATAAAGAAAATGCAAGAAGAAATTGATGCGCTTAAAGAACAAAATTCAAAAATTGATGACTTGATGAATGCAATCACATTCTTAAAGGAAGGGGACAATGCTAGGAAAGAAGAAATTGAATTCTTAATGCAAATGCAAAATTCTAGTGGAAGACAGGTATGATTTTCATGAAATATATTATTAACGTTAAAATACATAAGTTTAAAATTGATAGTTCATTCTAGTGGAAGACGTTCTTCTAAGTTTAATATTTTTTTTCACAGGGATTGGAGTCTCCTATTGATGGTAGACGTTCTTCTGAGTCTAGCTACCGATTTGCAGACAATGGATCATCAAAAAGGATAACTTAGACTTTGATATGTTTTTCTATGTACTTTTTAAGCGACATGATGATAGGATACTTTCTTATAAATTTTTTTTAATGTATTTTTGGCATTATGGTGCTTATTATTATAAGATTAGGATTTTATGATTATGGATATATTAGACGTTTTATGGATATTACATGATTATATAATATGACATGATTATTCATATGGATATTACATGTTTATGATTGGATTTAAATTTACCATTTAAAATGTAATATAGAAAATCATATAAAAAAGTAATGAAGTATTAAAAAAAACACCATAAATAAAAATATTTATGTGGTAATAATTTAAAGAAAGTAAATAATATTGAAAAATATAATATTATATTTAAAAATATTTTAATAGATAATAATTAAAATTAAAAATATATAAATAAAATAATAGGAAAATAACGACGGTTATAACCGTCGTAATCAACAATAAAAACAAAAAAATAATAGGAAAATAACGACTGTTAGAACCGTCGCAATCAGTGACATAATCCTCTATCTCACTGAAAATTACGACGGTTGTAACCGTCACAATTTACAATTCAAAGAATAACCAGTAAGGAATTTACGACGGTTGGAAACCGTCACAATATTAAAGTTACGTCAGTTAGATACCTGTCGTAAAAATCACGACGGTTTGCACGACGGTTTTCATAACCGTCGCAAAATGCCCTCGCGACCCACATTTCTGCGACAGTTCTAAAACCGTCGTAAATTGAAAATTAAGACGGTTAGAACCGTCGTAATCTACCAAAATGAACCGTCGCAATTTGCCAAATTTCTTGTAGTGTCCGATGATGAGGATATGAGGTTGTTTGTCAAAAGATACCAAAGGTATATAAGGAAAAATGGCGTCAAGCACTCTGAAAAGAGCCTAACCAAATTTAGAAGGCTACTAAACTCCTCAAAGGAATATGAGAATATGAAAGGTAAACTTAGAAGATCTTGCTACAATTGTGGGGAAGTCGGCCACTATAGACCGGAGTGTCCTATGATGAAGAAAGACAAAGAGAAAGGTCATCACAAGAAATCTAGAAAGTCTTGAAGAGCTTACGCCACTTGGGAGAGTGCAAGTGATTCCTCAAGTGATGAAAGCACAAGTTCAAATGTTGAATCGGCCCAGATTTGCCTCATGACAAATAGAAAGAAGAATAAAAATGTAAGTCTTTCTAAGCTTGAAACTATTAATGACTTATCTTATCTTCAATTACAAAAATCCTTTGAAGATCTTCATAGAGAGGCCTTAAGAGCCTTTAACAAATTAGCTTCATATGAAAAATTCTTTGTACACTTAGATGCTAAAGTGTTAGAATACAAAAGGAAGTTAGAAGATATTAAAAGATCTATGATAGATATTCAAAGTCACAAGAGTGAGGATGAAAAACCTTCAAAGTTTGGTTGTGAGTATTGTCATGATTGGAAAAAAGAGATCAATGTTCTTCAAGTCAAATTAGACAAAGTCTTACAACAAAATATTGCTTTTGATATTGATCCATCAAAGTTTGAAAGGTCTTTGAACCATTTATATAAGAAGCATAAATTTGTAAAAAAGGAGTCTAATTGCAAAAACACATCTCATCAAAATTTATCTTGTCCCTATTGTTGCAAGAAAGGTCATACTATTGAAAAATGAAAATTTAGGAAACTTTTTGTTCCTAAAGGAGCTTTTTCAATGGTTGCCCAAAAGCAACCTTGTTTTCACTCACCCCAAAGGACCCATTGGAGATTGGGTACCTAACACTTGTTGTTGATTTTACAGGATAAATATCTTGGGTCTATAAAGAGAGTATGGGATCTTGTTTGTGGATGCTCAAGACATGTGACGTGTTACATCTCCCTATTTCAGTGACTTTGTGGCAAGGAATAAGGGTTGTGTAACCAAAAGGAATCGACATCTAGTGCTCTTAATTGGTAAAAGCGTGTTGATTACTATTAATTCTTTATCCAAAAAATTTTAGGATAGGTTTTTATTTTCATAATATATGTATATCTTCACAAGACATTCTCAAAGAAATCGAAAAAAAAGAATTAATCAGACTAAAGAGGTGGAACATGAGAAAGAAGAAGATAACAATTATGAAAAGGGGAAGGTTAAAAGTCCAGCAGCAGTGGACAATATTCTTTTAACTTGGAGAATCTCCAATGATCATCAAATGAATAATATTCTTGGATATATTATTAATCACACTTTCAAGTACTTTTACACAAAGAAAAGTGGTAAGATAAAGAATTTGTGGACCGCTTTGCGTTTATTCCAACTTTCATTTGAGAGTTCTTTGTGAAATGCATGTGCATCTTCCATCATTCGTACGATGAGGTAATATATTTTTAACTTTAGCTTTGTATGGAAGTTCTTTCTTTTACCTAGTTATTTTTCAATGCTTATGCTTCTTCTAGTTCAAGTTTATGTCAATGATATTATTTTTGGATCCACCAACATGCAACTTGTAGAGGAGTTTTCTAAGCTTATGTAGGGTGAGTTTGAGATAAGCCATATAAGGGAGTTGAATTACTTCCTTGGTATTCAAATCAAACAACTCAATTAAGTTACATTCGTGTCAAACTAAATATTGCAAAGACATGCTAAAGAGATTTGGCATGGAAGACGCAAAATCCATTGACTCCTATGACCACAAATGGAAACTTGGAAAAGAATAGAAATGGTAAGAATGTAGATGTGAAGAAATATAGATGTATGATTGGTTTGCTTCTATATCTTACTGCATCTAGGCCGAATATTATGTTTAGCATGTGTATGTGCGCTCGTTATCAATCGGCTCCGGAGGAATCTCACTTAAAAGTCGTAAAGCACATTCTTAGGTATCTTCATGGTACTTCTAAGTATGGGATTTGGTATTCTAAGGGAAGCGATTGTAATTTGGTTGGTTATACCGATTTTGATTTTGCAGGTTGCAAATCGGATAGGAAAAATACTAGTGGAACTTGCCACATGTTTTTAAACTCCTTAGTAAGTTGGTATAGCAAGAAATAAGTTTTCGTTGATTTGTCAAATGCCGAGGCAGAATACGTAGCGGCCGGTAGTTGTTGTGCTCAAATTTTGTAGCTTAAACAACAACTACTTGATTTTGCTATAAAACTACAATGTATTCCTATTATGTGCGACAACACTGGTGCTATTAACCTACAAAAAATCCAGTGTTACATTCTCGCACTAAGCTTATTGAGATTTGTCACCACTTCCTACGTGACCATGTTGAAAAAGGAGACGTTGTATTTGAGCATGTTGATAGAAAAAATCAACTTGCGGATATCTTTACGAAACCTCTTGTGACCGAGCCATTTTTCAACATTCGAAGAGAATTGGGGATACTTGATATCTCAAATCTTTCCTAAAATATGATTTGTTGCATGCACTTTATATACTTTTGCTATAAATTTCCTTGGAAGTTCTATTACATAAGAGTTCATCCTTTGTCAATTCATTAGTGAGGTAATATTATTCCATTTTCCCTCTTTGAAAGTAAGCTTTTACTTTTCCATGTTGTTTATGTTCCAAATAATTGATATTCTTGATGTATGAGATAATTCATGAATGTTTTGTTCCAAAAATTTATATTGATGTATGTTAATTATATGCTTATAGTGACTTTGTGCTATATCTATATGCTTGAAATATACTCTTGGTGCATTGGCTTGTTATGTATTCTTTCATGAAATATGGTTGAACATGTTATAATGTTAGCAAAATTCTTGTTGTGTGTCATTGTTATGATAACGTCTCTGTTTTTGGTTTGAGTGGTGATAAATTCTTATATCGCCTTGCTAGAGCACATGCATGTGTAGCATTTTAAGAGCACCAAAGGCATATGTCAGGTAATCGTGTCACTTTTGTAGCAACTCAAGAGTTTGTGATTTCATTGTATCCTTCATTTTTCATGTTTGTGTTATGTTATTTGGCATAAGTTGTGGCAGTTATGTTTTATTGTTTCTTAATATGCTTGTACTTATGTTTACGCATTATTTTTCAATATGAAAATCATTCTATGTGAGTGCTATCATGTCGGTGCTCTTATCTTTGTAAAAGTCCTTTGTATGGTATATTTGTTTGTATGTGATATAAGATACTTCTCATGGTTTCCTTTGTCTCTTTTTAATGTTGTTAAAGAGGGAGAAGCATCTACAAGATGAAGTTGGATGCATATATTCAGGGGGAGTCTTCATGAAGGCACCAAACATCACGAAACACATTGTCTCAAGTTTTGCCATCATTAAAAAGGTGGTGTATGTGAGTGAAACTTTCTGTTATATGTATTTTGCATGTTGTCAAAACTAGAATACTTTAGCATTGATGTATATTAGACGATATCCTTTGATTTTCTATGTGCATCTTAGCATTAGGATGCATAAAAACATTTTGGAAAAGGTTCATGCATCAAAAATAAGTTTTGTGGGAATTTTTTTCTATAGATCGGCTCATAAGATTCTTCAGGTTGACACATACGCTGGAGTATTAAAGCATATAGGTTATGTCCATGTGATGACTCCTATAGGTCGACATATACACTGTTCTATTCCATGTATTGACTCTTATAGGTCGACACAAGACCTTCATAGGTCGACCTAAGACCTTCATAGGTCTACTCAAGACCTTCATAGGTCGACTCATAACTTTCATAGGTCGACTCATATGATGCATTTTTCCAAAATTTACAATTTTCTCCATTCTTTTGCATTCCACTTGCTTCCATACTTGCATATATATATATATATATATATATATATATATATATATATATATATATATATATATATATATATACATGCATCATTTCTAGTAAGGTTCTAGAGTAAACCTATACGAAATTGGGATTTCAAAACATTCTCATCATCTTCAACCTCTCTTCTATGCATACACGCAATCAAGCTACACATAATCATTTTTTGATTGGGTGACCATCTAGACGTTCTTGTACCGAGAATATTGGGTTGAGAACTTTGAGAATTTTAAATAAGAAAACCGAGCTGGGGTTTTCCTTCAAGATCTTTGAGGATTTGAAGGTTTTGGACAAGATTACGCAATTCGGATCCAATCGAGTGAAAGCCTTGGGAAAAGGGGTGACATACAAGGGAGTAGCGTGAGACGGTGGATCGTGTTGGTAAATCTTGGGTTTCAACAAGTGTGCACTTGGGATTAATTTAACCGAGTGAAAACCTTGAGACAAGGAGTGTCTTGTAAGGTAGTAGCAACAACTGGTGAATTGAAACAGCATTGTTGGTTACTTGATTAATCTTTTATCAAGGGTTTTGGAAGTGTTAGAATCAACAACAAACCTAGGGTTTGTAGGGTTAAAATTCTTCATCTCTTGTATACACACATTTTCAAAGTAAGATATATTATAATATCTCAATTCAAGGCAAATTGAGGGCAAACGTACTCATAGTGAGGCCGATCGGGGAAATTCCTAAACAAATCCTTATGTACTCTCTCTCTCTCTCTCTCCCTCTCTCTCTCTCTCTCTCTCTCTCTCTCTCTCTCTCTCTCTCTTAATTTTGTGTTTGAAAATTATTGAATTCATTACTCGTTTGATCAATTCGTTTGGGAATTATTTTTTACCACATTTTGAATTAGGTTTTGTTGATATAATCATAATCCGTTTGATTATGATTGGCTTTTAAGATCAACAAAACAAAGAAAATTTCCAAACGATATCGATTGCACACAAGGTGTTCGATAAATTGCTTTATTGTGTTTTTGTGCGTTTTGATCATTGGGAATAAGCTCTACGTATAGCTTTGCATTCGATTGATTGTGATTAATAGTTGTTGAAGAATTTGTGTTCATTATCATACGTTTGTGTATCTTTACGCATATCCGAGCTTTTTGATAGAGTTTCAGTTAGACGATTTGATTCGGGTTGTTTCCGCTGTGCCATAAAACTTTTCAAATCAGTTTTACCAAAAAATTTTACTTTATGATCTATTCACCCCCCTCTAGATCGAAGTCTATCATCTAACAAAGCGAACATCAAGTGGTGTTAAAACATTCATTGGTGTAAGACCCAAAATATCTAACTTTACTAAGTCTACTGCATTCAAACAACTAGAACTTGTCAAGGAATTTACTTACAAGCCAAGTATCAGTGATCGAGTAAGTTATACTATGGTCATTATTGTGTTACTTAGTTTCATTCATTTCTCAATTATGCTAAAACTATGTTATCATTATAGGTCAAAAGCATGATAACAAAGGGGAAAAAGGTCAATCATGTTCCACTTAAGAAAAGAAAGAGTGATAGACTTACGACGATCAAGACACGTAAATTTGTGTGATCTGGAAAGAATCCTGAAGATCCACTCGTGATCCTTGAAGAAGAAGAACCAGTTGGTGCTAGTACTAAGAGAATGAAGAGTTGGAAGGAAATTCAAAAGGTCTTGTCTCAATGATGCAGAAGAAAACAAAGTTTTGTCATTAATTATCTTGAGAAATTTTTCTACTTCGGAATTTTGTGTACTCTAAGTTATGTATCACTATTTGTACTCTAAGTATTATGTATAAGTAGATGTGTACTCTAAGTAGCTGATGCTATAATTGGGTTGTATATGTTTTGGAACTATAAGTCTTTTGTGTACTGTCATAATCCTACTATGATCAATGTATGAAATTAAGCCAACAATGTTATAGTCAATTATTACCAAATTAGTTCTTGTAATTTTGTTTTGTAATTTCATAACAGGTTTCTTATTATTAAGCCAAGTTAAGGCATGAGTTAAACATCAAGCCAACATTATGTTAAACATTAAGCCAACATTGTGCCAAATATAAGAATGGGCATAACAAGTTTCCAACATTGTGCCAACATTAAGCCAACATTCACGTGTTAAACATTTTACTGTTACTATACCAAATTTTTTCCACCATTAACCAATTTCAGTCCAATAATTAGGTCTTACTATGCAAAATTTGTGCAAATCATACCAATGCTTTAACCAAAACACACCATTCATTACCAAAAAATGTCAATACATATTGGAAAACATTTTAAACAATACACCAATGCCTCTTAACACAATCCTTCAACATTTAAATTTTAAATAAAAGTACACATTAAACATAAAAAAGATTACAATAAATAACATTTTCATTTTTCCATAACATTTATCTAATTTTAGTTTGTTATTTAAACTCTTGTTCTTGTTCTTCTTTGAATCTTCATACAACTCCTTCGAATAACCCATAACTTCATTTAGGTTGCTCTCATCTTCATTTACAGCTTTTTCTTCCATATCTTCATCATATATGAACAAATCATAAGTTTCATCACCCCTCAAAAATAGACATCTCCAAAAAAGATTACCTTTGTTGGGTCTCTTCTTGCATTGATACGATATCATTCGACCTTGACAACTGTACAAATGCCCACCTTGACTTTTTACAGATGATGATGTCATGTGTGGTACACAATTAGGGTACACAATACTTACTTTTTACTGACCATTCCAAAACAATAAATAATAAACATTTCATCCTAGTAAATCCACCCCGACAACTCAAAAACTGCCAACATAGAAAACAAATAACTACTTGTACTGCAACGTCACCTTTCGTTAGCAAGATCTAATGTCAGGGACCAGAAGTGTGGACGAAAAGTATTAAAAGGACGATTTTTTAACGAAATTATTTTAAAGGACTAAAAGTGAAAATGACTATATTTAGAGGGACTTGAAATATATTTAACCCTAAACTTAATATTGATGAAAATTTATAATATATGTTAATGGAGTTAGAGTTTCAAGACAGAGATCGATTAATAGCTTTGTCTACAAAATAGAAGACAAATAAAGCCTACAACAAGGGAGTAAATATCTAACAATTTAGTGAAAGTGAATTGGTTTGGAAAACTATTTTTAGTTGGAGTTAAAGATCCTAAATTTAGAAAATGATCGCCAAACTGGGAAGTTCCCTTCATGAATTGTAAATCTTATGACATAGGAGCATATTGTCTAGTGACCATGGAAGGAGAATAGTTTAGTAGAAGCATAAATGGAAAATATTTGAAAATTATTTCCTTGCCATGTGGGGAAACTATTGAAAGTTAGAATTAAAATTACATTGATATCTTAGAAGACTGGTTACCAACGAGACTGACTACCTATCTCATCCATAAAAAGGAAAAAATGGACTTAAAATGCCTCCCTAATCTCTTATGGAAGTATAAGTTGTCTAACATTATATATTATCTACATATTCCCACTCACCTTATTCATATAAGAACCTTGGTGGACTGATTATAAGATTTCAAGCACCAGTGTTATATTTGCATCACCATTGCTTATTGGTGACACAAATGACACCACTATTGGAGGATTTCCATCTATTGGTGCAACATTAATTCTCCACAAAATAATATGAAAGATATATGATAGAGACGATATAGTATGTGAATTCCCCTCTTTACAACAAGGTTAAATCTCTTCAAAGTGTTGTTGAATAAGTGACTCAAAACACAAGAAGGGCCAAGGGGTAGGAATTATGATATTATGATATTCAAATATTGTGATTAATTAAAAAATTACTTTGGAAAATAATTTATGTTAGTGCAGAGATAAGTGGCAGAAAATAGAAAGAAAGATTTAGAAGAGGAAAGAAAATTATGTGGATCTATGTGCTTGCAGGTATAAAGTTAATAATCTTGATGCTGACAACCTCGCATATGTTTTGATGACAATAATTCATTTCGATGGAAATATCTTTCCAATTACTTGATGATGGTGATTAATTTTAAGATTTCTCATGCCTCGTCAAGAAGAAGATTCAAGGTTTCAGTAAAATGCTTATATGAGCGGTACATCTGGGAAAGGAAGTTGAAAGCTTCAGAGTTGTAAAAGAGATGAAGTATGAAAGCTCACTTTGCCGTGTTTGTCTAAGTGACTAGAGTCTTGTGAAAGTAGGAGAGTAGATTACATGCCTAACTGATTATATTAATTCAGGTTGATTAGAAGATTTTTTCAAATTGTCTAATCGATTAGATGATGCCTAATAGAGTCTATAATCAATTATGACAATCTCTTAATGATTGGTAACGACTCTATATCAAAACCTTCATTATTGTGACACAATAATCGATAATTGGATGCATCTAATCTATGAGGCCATTAATTTGACCCATGAATTGTTTCTATTTGAGTCAATTTTTCTCCTATATAAAGGAGACATCTCTTCACTTTATTTCACACCAGAATTCAAAGTTTTCCTAATTCTATATAATTTACATCGCTATTCTCTCTCTCTCTCTCTCTCTCTATATATATATATATATATATATATATATATATGATTCTTTTCACCAAAGTTACCTTAGTGCCTTGTGAGTGAAATGTACCTATGAGGAAAGAGTTGTATTAGTATCGTGCCACTTTTGTTATTTTCAAGAGTGAGATGCTCTTGAAGAAACGAGATTGGTTCCTGATGTCAACCCTCAAAAGTCTTTGTTTTGGTCATAGAACTCAACCTACAAAATTTATGTCCGGTTATTAAGATCATCCAGTGAAATCTCTATTTGTTCACGAGTTTATCCCGTGACAAAGCTCTTTTTTGGTTGGGGGATAAGCCATTAAAAAATATCTCAATTCAATTATATTAAGGGTTTGTGGGCATAACTTGTTAAAACTTAATATTATAGTGAAATCTCAAAAAGATCTCTTGGGGACAAGACTAGTCGTCCGACCTTGGATAATTCTCTGGTGCCATCTCTGTAACCCTTATCTCTTTAAATTCTGCTATTTATTTTACAATCTTATTTTCTTTCCGTTGCTTTTCCATCTAATCTTTGTTAATATTAATACAATTTGCTTTATAATTAATAAAATTATTAAATTAATCATAAATTTAAAATACCACAATTCACCCCCTTCTTGTTCTTGGAGTCACTTGTCCAACAAGTGGCATTAGATCTTGACTCTCTTTGAAGGTTAATCCTCCAAGGAGGAAAATTACTCCAAGCTACTCAATAAACAAACCCTCATCCTTTAATGGAGAAGGGTATAACCTGTGGAAAGAGAAAATGAAGTTTTTCATTGAATGGATGGATCGTGGTATTAAGAAAATTATGAAGGAAGATCCATTTGTTCCTACACATGAAATTTATGGTGTTGTAGTGAGCACACCTGAAAAGAATTGAACTCAATATGATAAGGAAAATGTGCAGTGCAGTTTGAAAGCGAAAACCATCATCAATACTGCTCTTCGTCTTGATGAGGTTTTGTGAGTTTCTGCAAAATAAATGTCTGGATATCCTCCAAATTACACGGGAAGAAACTAGTGAGGTAAAGAGGGCAAGGTTCGACACATTAATCCATGATTATAAACTTTTTATAATGAAACCTAAAGAGAACATTAGTGAAAATGCAAACACGATTTGTCCATATCGTGATTCATATGAGAACTTTGGGTAAAAAAATTCAAATGAGGATTTGGTTGTAAAAATTCTTAGATGCCTGAACTCTAATTGGAAAGTTAAAGTCACTGCGATTTATGAATCTAGAGATTTAGCACCATGGACATAGACACTCCTTTTGGTAAATTTCAGGAACATGAGATGGAACTAAAGAGACTTGTTGCTGATGAAGAAGGTGACAAGAAGAAGAGGAAAATTGTTACAATAAAAGCTACTAACATCAAAGATATAAAATCAAAAGATGAAGACTATCAAAGTGAGATTAATAAATACATGAAACTTATGTTTCAAAAATTTAAGGAGTTCCTAAGGCACGAAAAAACAAATTTCAAGTTTCTAGGAGCAAAGTGGATAAAGATCCTCTTTCATTCCCATATGCCATCATTGCGGAAAGAAATGGCACATAAGGCCAAACTGCCCTTAAAACCAGAGAAGAAACCAGAATTAGAATAGATCCAAGAAATCGCAAAGATAAGTTAAGAGAAAGCCTAAATATCTTTGGATGAACATTGATGTGGAATCCCCGGATAAGATAGAAGTGAACATGTATTTCAGGAAAAATAATGAAGAAGATGAGGTAACCTCTTAATTTTCTTATCAATACTTGTTTCAAATTTGTAAAAAGCTAACTAAAGAAACAATTAAATTAGAACAAATTGTCTCTACCTCCAAAGACACTATTTCTTCCCTCGAATTGAAAAATAAAAACTTATTGGAAGAAATAGAAAGTCTTAAACAAAGACAAGATGATCTTATTCAAAAGTCTTTCTCTTATCACGAAGTCTTAGTGTGATCAATGTGACATTTTGAAAAATAAAGTTGATGATATTCAAAACACACTTGATAAATTCACTAAAGGAAGAGATAACTTGAGTCTTTTGTTATGTAACCAAAAGGCGTCATACAATAAGGTTGGTCTTAGTTATAGACCTATGAACAATAGTAAAAGCTTTAGAAATATTTGAAATCCGCAACCAACATGTAAACGAAAAACCATAAAATGCAATTACTGTAAAAAAGATGATCATATGTCTGTATTTTATTTTAATAATAAAATTCATGAAAGCAAGCAAGGATATCCTCCCTTGCATTTTTATAAAGAGCATTGTGAAAGTAAAAATAGAAATATGTCTGCTTATAATATGTAGCCTACTAACATCAAAGGACAAAAAAGATTTAGGTACCAAAAGTAAAAAATTTAAATTGTTATGCATATATGCTTGACAACTTGAATTCAAAAGGTGATATAAATAATGTCTCTTCAAGTCATACAACTGAAGAAATAAATATGTTGTCTTGTTTAACGCCTATGAAAATAGAAGTTTCTTTACATAATAACAACAAGGATAAATTGTTGAATCATTGAATTTTGGTAAAATCGCTAAGCTTACATTGGAGTTGTTCTATTTTATTAAATTTATATATAACAAGTTACTTAATATTAAGTAAGTTGTGTAACAAAGGTAATAAAGTATCTTTAATTCTTCTATATTCACCGTTGTTAAAAACCTTGAACTAAACTCCTATTTCTCGTTTAAAATTTCTTTTTGACAAGACCATGACTATAAAAGAACTCATACATATTACCTTTGTTGAACTAATCCCTAGTAGGTAGAAGTAAATGTTGTTAATTGTGTAGGTATCCCTAAAAGAACATCCTTGGAAGACGATGACCAAGGGAAATATAAATATCAAAGTCAAGAGGAAGTCTAAAATCCAAATGGAGAGACTGTAGATAAAGAAGTCAACTTAGAGAATCAAAGTTTATTCAAAGAATAGAGGACCACTAAGGACCATCCCATTCAGAATGTCATTGGAGATATTTCTAAGTGAATTAAATATCGATATTCTCTTAGTAAGATATGTAATAGTGGAACTTGAGACTTCACACACAAGAGGGGGTGGGGTGGATTGTGTGGTTTGGAAAAACTTTTTTTTTAAAATTTTGAGAAATAAAATCAGAGTTTGAAAACATTTAAAAGACTTAGCATCGTAAAGTAAAATGCAGAAATAAAAGGAGTAATTGGAAGAAGGAGAACACCAAGAATCATATAGGTTCAGTAAAAATGACTTAGTCCCGTTTCCAAGAATTGATCTTGAGAATTTCTAATAAACATGAGAGCTTTTAGTAGGAAAGACTCACGAACCCCCTTATACAAGGAAATGATTTGTCGATCATCAAGCAAATAATACAAGACAATAGATATGAGTGTTTGTGTTTTTTCTTCAAAATAAACTTAGGAGTGAAGTGGTCAATCTTCCTTCCCAACAGTGGATTGAAGCGGTTAGTCTTCTTTCCACAAACAAGGACCTTGGAGCGGTTAGTCTTCAAGTTCCTAAACATTAAGCTTAAAACCTTAGTTTTACACGCGATCACCAATAACCTGTGAGATTTTAACACCAGGTTGATCTCAAACTTGTGAAGCTTTTAGTAGAGGGCTAAAGGTCAACCTATCTTGGTTTAAATACCAGACTGACCAAGAACCTTGGAGATTTTAACACGGGCTGATGTCCAACCTAAACTAGGACTGAATTACACAATCCCAAACAAAAAACTTTTTACGGGTTTAGATTCAAACCCAAACAAATCTCTAGAAGGAAAATATTTAACCAAGGTGTATACAAAATATTTCCTTGGTGAATTTTACAATTCTACCCTTTCCAGAATTACAAAAGTATCCTCACTCACAAAAGAGAAGGTTAAAGAAAAGTTTAGAGAGAGAGAGAGAGTGTGTGAGAGATGAAAGTGTCAAAACACAACTCTAGATGGTTTGGAATGAGAAATGGAACCTCTATTTATAGGCCTGAGGTTGGCTCAAAAGATAATTTTAATTTAATGTGTTTTAAAGAAATTAAAACGATTAGAGCTTTTATCTAATCAATTTGATGGTTAAAATAATCATTTGTAAGTTATAAAAAGGAAGGTTAAGATATCTAGCTGTTGCAAAATATCAACGTGCCTTTAAGACAACTTGGGTCTAAATTTTGCGCATTTCTAATCGATTAGACAAATGTTATGATCGATCATAAAAGTAAAAAAAAATCGCCTATAGCTATTTTGACTACTCGCAGTTCATCCGCCAAAACTTCTAGATATTTTTCCAAATATTCTCTTTTGGTAAAGCATTTTTTAAAATAGTTTAATGTGTGTGCTTTAGCCATATGCTTTTACGATAAAGTCCTTTTGCCTTACAATTGTTCACTCATTACTAAATTAGGAGACCACCATATTGCTTCAAGACTTTGTCGGATAATACTCTTTATGTTGACATGTGCTTGAGTGGCTTGAGATGAGGCTTTAGTTGCATTTTTTGTTTGTCATCATCAGATAGTCAATTTTATCAAACCCTAAAGATAGGTTTGCATATTTATCCGTTTAATCGTTCATGTTTGACTTATCATTAGTTGTCATCATCATAAGTTGATGTCCTTGTTAAAAGCATATATCATTTAAAACAAGGTTCCACAATAACCTTGTTGCTTTTGTTTCACAAATTATGGCAAAGGTAATTGATGAAGTTAACATCAAAGAACATTGGTCTCTTGCTATGGAAGAAGGTTAAATCAAAATGAGAGAAACAATGTTGGGGAATCCATTCCTAAAACTTTATCTAATCTAGTGATTGGTTCCTAAGTGGGTCTTTCTCAACAAGCTTGATGCTTTTAGAAATGTTTTGAGAAATAAATCATGACTTGTTGCAAAATGATACAATCCATAGGAAGGCATAACTTTCAATGAAATGTATGCCCTTGTAGCTTAATTAAAAGCCACAAGAATGCTTCTATAAAGAATGATTTCTTAAACAACTACATCAATAAGGAAATGTATGTTGATCAACTTCTTAGTTTCATGAAACTTTTCTTACTTATGTTTTCAATTGATAATCGTTTTCCGCTTTGCGGAGACAATTGAACCAAATTCTTCTTTTTTTTGCTGACGTTCCAGACGTCATCAAGTGTATGGATTATGCGATTCAGCAGGGTTGGAATACATTTTGGATTGAATCTAACTGCTCCTTGGTCATCAAAGCCTCTTTTAACCCTCTTTTGATTCCTTGGAAGCTAAGAAACAATTGGAACCACTTCTTAGGAAAATTTACTAATTCTAACCTTATTATTTTTCACATTCATAAAGAAAGAAACTCTTGTGCTGACTATCTTGCAAATATATCTCTTAGCACAAATTCCTTTATAGTTTTTGATTCCGACCCTTTGATACTAGGAATGATTTTGTAAAGAATATGTTAGGCATACATTTCTTTAGATTTATTTCTTTTTGATAGGGCTAACTTAGTTTCCCTTTTTGTATCTTTGGTTGTACCTTTTCCTTTTAATTGTATTGATCTTATTAAAAGAAAAATTCATGAATAACTATATTATTTTTAATTTTTTTGTGGTGTTCAATATTTGAATCATTAAGGTTTGGACGTAGGACACATGAATCTACTCATGTCAACCAAACTCCTCTAGACAAGATAATTATATAATTAATCTGTAGACAATTAAATAGCTAATCAATGAGATTGATTAAATATACTCAAACTATATATTGTTCGTACGAGTACTTCTCATTTCAACCAATATATAAAGCTCTTTCGGTAAACATGACTAAGAATTTCGTTGAATTAAACAATACAACAGACAATTATGCAGTTAACCCACATCATACTTTGTATATTATTCAAAGTAATGAAATACCTAGTCTATAAGAAAAATATCTGCAAATAAGTTCACTCACTCTATCTGATCAATTTTATAAGAAAAATAATGTAAAAACTTTTAGACTAAAAACATGCATTTAAAAGCATTATTTTAGTTAATAGTTAAGTAATTTTTTTTTAAAATAGTATCATTACTGTCCATTCATATCTTTTTAAGGGTGACAAGATGGATTGACAATTAGACCAATTCATTTTGTCTACTTTCTTTATAAAGTAGAAAGGTAAAATTCGAGTATTTAAAAAACATAGTTTGGTTTCTATTATCCGAATATTACATATAATTATATAACTAGTATCAGACCCGTGCATTCGCACGGGTGTTTGTAGTTAGGTTTAAAATGAAAGAATATAAATTGTGAAATATTAAATAATTAAGAATTTGATATTTTAGTGATCAAAATGAGATAGAAATACAATATCATTAATAAAAAAAAGTAATAAATAAAAAGAGATAGAGTTAATAAGCATTGAAATTACCTTTTAGTATAAGAAAGGTTCTTGCGTCCGCACGGGTATGAAAAAAAGTATGAGATATAATATTAGACATTTTTTGTTTGGATCTAACTGATTATATCTCGTGTCACTTTATGAAGTATTTCATATTTTAAACATTATAGTGAAAAGATTGTAATATATAATAATCAAGATTTTATATTTTATATTTTCAAGGAATATTTATGCATACTTTCTTGTTTGAATCTAATTGATTGTTTTTTGTGTCACTTCATAAACCTTGTTATATAACAGTGAAAAATTAGAATTTAACTGATTGTCTTCTGTGTCACATCATTGAAAGCATTATATATGCTTGTTTTTTTGTGTGGAATTTAACAGGTTGTGTCCCGTGCGAATTTATAAACTATTTCAAAATATATTCCAGCATTATAACAAAAATCTTATACATAAGCACTTATATGCTAAATGGTTATAGTAACTTATACATAGCACTTATATGTTAAATGATTATACTATAAATGCATAAATTAGGTTGGTTATCCAAAAAGGGCCCTATTTAATAGTGTTGCTGAAAAAAGCTTAAGAATATGGGAAAGAAAGAAACAACACACAAGCACTTTAATCAACCAATTAGGTACTTAACAACTTTACATTCGCAGACCAAACATTTGCTAGTAATCTAATCATATACAATTGCAGAAACTATCAACATACCCTTAATGATATCCATGTAGTTATAGTTCTGACTGAAATCATTTACATCGAAAAATTCATAAATTGACCAATGTGACATGTTTCTTACTGTAGATCCACCACCATAAGAAACCTTCTAAGTTGGAAATTCCATAACTCTTCCACCTTCAGTAGGAAACATTTCATTGTATTTTGATGACTGGGGTATTTTGGAAACCTTCCTCGCACTGAAGAAGATTTTGTATCGGAAGCTTTCTCGACCAAATCTGACTTTAATGAGATCAGTAGCTTCAAGGCCTACTTTTACACCAGTGAGAAGAAATCTTTGATGTCACGAGACAAATGCATTTGCAGTGTGTATTGCTATATCACATTTTCGATAGAGTAGTGTGCGAGAATGGTTCCCGCAAGATATAAAATAACACACTTGAAGCTCATCCTTTAGTTTTTCTTTCCATTGCTTGCCTTCAATCCAAGCCTTGCTTCAATTTCTTTCATCTAAGTTGCCTTGCAGAAAAGATTAGCAAACGTCCAAGTTGCTATTAACCAAAACCTGCATCACATGTATATGAGAAGCCATACATATTTCGAACCAAATTCGACATGTTGCAATGAACATTCAAACATTCCATATTTCACTAACTGACCTAAATTTTTGATCCAAGCTCTCTCTAACTTTATTAACAGTCCCCAAACCAGCATTCATTTGTGCTAACTATCACATTTACACCAATCATAATCTCAACCACTTCTAACCAAATTCGAATTCGACTTTTCAACCAACCAGAGGCTAACTTACAGTTATGAATGAGAAGCTTCAATGCTTCTTCGAGCTTCTTTGTGGTTGAGACATTTATGAACAAATCAGAACTCGAATCTGCAAAAAAGAAGAATGTTTTAACTAAGTAACACATTGAGATACCTTGTAGATAGTTGAAACAGAACATAGGATACTGTCTATACCAGGTCCAATATCATAAAAGAGGAGGGCATCATTAAGATGATTTTCATTCCAATTCAAATTATAACTAAGCTATTAATTCAAGACATATGGAAAAGTTCTCGTCGGATTTTTAACTAACTTTCTTTTTTCACTAACAGTCCTGATTCCAAAGTAATTAACATCCACATATATAGCATAAGCTATCTGCCCTTTCAATACCACAGCATAGTTCAAGGTCTGTTATTCCAAATAAGTGTACATAATCTAATTCCTAACAATCCAAATCCACAATTCTTTTCACAAACTCAGTACACACACTTAATGCTTTAGGAGCTAACGGTATAATACAAATAAAATTTCATGACTAAATTGAATGTTAACAATTAGAGCATTGCATAAAGATAGATCTAACTACCAACTTCAATGTAAAACTCATGTCATGATCAATTCCTATCAACAGTTCCACTAACTTCAACTGTAAGTTTTCATTCACATAACTGAAACTAACCTAATTATTCTAACAGACCATTATTGTTAAACCTAACATCCTAACTCTAACTGTTCTCACTAACACTCAGCAATAGATTTCACAAATCAGTAAGTAATTGTCTGTAAAAAAATGTAAAATTAATTAAATACTCTAATTTAGTACAGAATTGATACTTAGTTGTTGATATATGAAACTTGGTTGTTAATACACGGAGAAATATAACTTAATTGTGGTAATTAGGATTGACAAAATTATGAGATAGACATTGTTGGAAAGATTATTTTATAAGTATGAACATTTGAAGTTTGGATTATAGGCAAGGAAATATGAAATGATAGAGTATTAGTTTTAATAATAGTAAACTGAAGTTGTAATGCAACAAAGAAATTGGGGCATTGCCTTATCGTCTTCGAAAGATAGTTCAGGCTGAAACCAAGCGCATGATACATGAAACCACAATAACTCAACATCAGTTGGATTTAGTGCACCACCTGCAAAGAGTTTCCCCCATATTATAAAAGAAAATTAACAATGGATGACAAATATAGCTGCTACAAATAGGTAAAAAAGGGGGAAAAGGCCTATTAAATGTTAAGTGAACAATGCTACGACTTCAGCACCAATATATGAATGAAAAATTGCCCATTTCTCACTAAAGAATTATTGGGCTGGATTCAGAGGTTATACCCTCCTGAAGAATCTAATATAATGTAATATGTAGCCCACCAACAAACTATCATGTTCAATACGGAGTCCAACTACAACCTAGTCACACTGTCAATACTGCATATGCTCTTCCATTTTTTTTTATTTGACAGACAATGAAATTTCCATTATGAGTTCATCATACATCCAGATTTTGTACTAAATGTTTGTGTGTGCTGATAATAACATGTCAAAAGTAGGAAAAAATTAAAAACTTGCAATAGCTACTATAACCTCCCAATTACTACCTAATCATCCATAACCGTCTACTTAGAAAAACCATCGCCTCAAGCACAATTTACTACTTGATTCAACAAACAAAATTTCCTCCTTGGCTGCATCAGCATGTATTCATTCTAATAAAACATAATCCAGGAACAGTCGCACAATCGCGACCTCAATATACTCTGCTATACAACAATACCTGAAATAAAGCAAACCAATGGAAATAACCCACAACCAACATAGAGGCTATACCATAGCGAGTAAATAAAACATTACAAGAGATACATCAGGGGAACAAAACAACCACGTGGAAAACTAACACTTACCATTAAACATTGCAACTTTTGACACATGATGACAACCACAATTCAGTCTTGGTAAGTTAATTTTAAGAGCTTTAATATAGTATAAGGTTGAGTCAGCTCAAGCATTTGATTGGCTATGATTAGAATCCTTTTCAGGTAAAGGATTTGTCATCAGCAAATGAGTTGTTCCTAGAGTGTTGAACATTGTTGTTGTTGTTGAAAGAAACAATCTTCTCTTCTTGAAATACAGCTGGTGACATAATAGGCTTCACACCATCGAAACTTACTTCATTAGACTTGTGATGATGATGATGATTAACATGTGGAGGAGGGTGATTATGTGTAATGGTTGATATATTATGCTCCACATTCTCCTTCCTGCTTTTGTCCTCTAGATGGTGATTAGGAAGCAAACTTCCCAGAACAACCTGATACATGTACAAGATACTATAAGCAAACCAGCGAGCCCACCACCTAATACTCGACCATCTTGACCTGCCAAAGAGACGCTCATCCCACCAGATCTGCTTTTTGTAATTGCATCATCAGTTGGCATAAAGGAACCAAATAAGGAAAGAATTTCAAACCGTCCCTGTAAAAGCACATGGTGTGAGGTATGAAACTTGAAGATAATTGTAACACCAACTTAGTATGAAGTTAGCAAAATTATGCCATCGAAGGATGAGTTATCTTTCTAGAGTAGAAAAATGCAGCTCATAAATGAGCTTTCTCTTCAAGGATATTCATGTAAAACTAATATATGATATCTAGAATCAATACATAAAATACAAGAGAGGAAACCCTTCAAGGATATTCCAAAATGATATTCTTTCGTAAACCATGTGAGTATTTAGTATGAAAGATTAAATAAGAGAGGAAAGAAGAACCTGAGATCCTGAACCAATACAATCAAAGAACAGAACCAGGAAATTAAAGACAAGGAAAACAAAAAGTTTTAGTAACTTACCAAGGCCTCAAACTTATTTTCTGCTGTTACAAATGGAAGATGTGATTCCTCGGCTACTGCAAAACCAACGAAAACGCAGCCAAGTATGAGAATATAAGGATATGGTGTAACAGCCATGACAATTGCTCCAAGGACGAAGAAAACATCTACAATGAAGTCCAAAACCATTCAAAATCATGTTGCACCCCAACCTAACCTGTCATCGGCAACGACTCTAAAACAAAAGAAATAAATAACTTAAAGCATATATATAACAACATCCCAATATCCAGCAATCTAACACAGTGAATAATAGTACTATAATATTGTCCAATAATCATGGCAGCAGATTGAAGGTTAATTCACAGAGATACCTTGGCAGCAGATTGAAGGTTAATTCACAGAGATACCTTGGCAGCAGATTGAAGGTCCCTGGCAGTCATATCAAGTGTGAGTGCATAACCTAATACATAACAATCAATACAATATATTCAATCAAAATTTTGACCCTTGAATGTACTAGATCAGTCTCTCTCTGTCAGATGATGATGAAGGCAACGATCAACAAAGACCAAGCCAGGAAGAAATTTACCTACTGTAGATTTTCTTAGACCAATAGTTCTCCAATGGAAAGATAAAGTAAGTAAATAAACATAAAAATGCAAGACATATTAGTGATAGCAGATCGGAAAAGGCATTAAGGCATACATAGTGACACCTGGGAAAATGGGATTTAAAAGAGAATTTATATCACTCTTCATATCCTAATTACAAGTGGAAAATCAGGGGGAAAGCAGCTGACATAGAATATAGGAAATAACAATATAACTCTAGGAAATAAGGTGTTACCATTATAGATCCTGGTAATAGCTGACTATGAGCTTGAACTTGTGGAGACATCCCGGCCAGACAGCATCATGTCACCCCAATCCTTGTCATCACTGTTAAACAACTTGGAACATACAAACTGCAAGAGTCCTAATGCCAGCTCAAAGTCCTTTCGTTCTAGCCCATCAAATGAACAAACCAGGAAAACATTTCCAACTGCATCCATTATACTTCGATTCTTTTTTAGTAATATAATCAGCATGGCCAGAAGTTTATTGAATGCTGGGCATTTATCTGTCTAAGAACTTTCAGCATCTCCTTCACCTTCATTCACTGCAGAGAGCACAGTTTTGGCTACGACCAAAGGCCATTTTGGAAAACACAACTTCATTTGTTCAGATACAGTTGCATGTTCGCTTTCACTGTCAGTATCTTGTAGAACACTCAGAGACCCTAATGCCAAAATCACATCAGGTAGCCAAGGCCTTGCTACTGAAACAGTACGTGACGCATATACAGAGCCTAAACACGATTCTATTGAAACAATTAAATCAAGTAAGTTATTGGCAAGATTAAAGGCTTTTGATGCTGTAATGGGGGATCCATAGGAAATAACAATATAACTCTAGGAAATAAGGTGTTACCATTGTAGATCCTGGTAATAGCTGACTATGAGCTTGAACTTGTGGAGACATCCCACCAGCAGCGCCATGCAAAACTTGTCTGAAATCAAGAAATTTGGTGCTAACAAAGTAAACACCCATACAAAAATTGATGCACACTATTTTGGCAAGACATTTTTTAAAACCAAATTTGTATCATTGTATACTGAACCTGAACCGGGACTATATTGAAGAAAGAATAGTATCATCCTATTTACCAAGGCTGGACCTTATAGAACCAAGGACAATGAAACGAATCTGACTTGACCCTCAACTGTTGAACTGAACCAGCATACTGGAGGACTTCACTGATGGACTGGCCGAAATCCTGCAGTTATAAGAATGCAAACTTCTATAAGGTTCCCCTTGAAACAATAATTCTCACCGAGCATCGCGGTCCATACTGGCATCAATATAGCAGATTTTCAATTCTTCACCTGCAATATACCAAGGAGAATTGTCATCATAAACATTTCCTTTTCTATAAATGTGAGTGCAGAAGAAACACATTTCCTTTAGCATACCATCAGAAAAAACACATGAATAACTAAATTAACATACAATAGTTGTGGATTTCAACGATGAATCCATTATTTGGGGTTTGGATGCAAAATTTGGTTCAATCCCGTTGGGATAGAATATAGACTTTGACTTGCTCACATAACTATCATTTCTTGGGAACAATTCAGAAGCCTTTGCAGAAACTTCTCTCTCCACATGAACCAAAGTGGAAGAAGCAGCAATTGAAGGCACCTGCTTCTCAAACCCACCTTGAGAACCAGAACCAGAAGCCGAAATCTTCGATAAACATGTTTTAAAGAAAAGAACACAATGATCTGTTCCAGCTACAATGATATCTCTTAAAGCAACATGTATTCTAAAATCCTGCACACAAATTGATAAACATGTTTTAAAGAAAAGAACACAATGATCTGAATTTAATAAAACATTCACTCTACTTTCACATATTTCAAACAAACCATTATGAATCACAAGCAATCATTTTCTGTTAGTTTTCAATAAACTGAATTATTCCAATAATAATAGCAGAGGCTTACCAATAATGGAGCAGATTATTGTGTTTTACTCACGCTTTGACAAAGTGGCTTCGAGAATATAGTTTGTAATTGTCAGCAAACTTTATGTGTTAGACAACGAACCCTCTACCAGTTGCTCGGTACTATGGTGAAAGGTCAAACACATTCAACTTTTGAATTATGAGTATTCCAATAATAACAATAGTAATAGTAATGGTAATGCGTACCGGTAAGCTGCACACCATCAATCAACTTATCAATGTTACATTTGAGAGGCTCCTCGGCAGAAAAAGTTCCACCCTTTCCAGCTTTCATAGTGTCGATTTTGAGGATCCGGTTTCCAATTGAAACAATTAAAATCTCCTGTTGGTCAATTCCAATTAGAACCTAAAACTTTAATAATCTAAAACCAATTGAAAGATAATATACTAAAGGAACAAAATTATAAAGCCACTGTTACTTGTTTATGGGGATGCCAGCATACTCGCGGATGAACTGACTCACTCTCTCCTAATATCTGAATGGCTAGGATAACTCTTCCAGTCATTTGAGGCTTGTCTTCCTCATCAGAACCCTCATTGATTTTCCATATAAAAATTCTCCCATCAGTGCTAGCACTGTGAATGCACGAGCAAATGTAAAGGAAAAATTAATAAATGTATAATTGCAAATAAAAAGCCATGACAAACTGAAACAAAAAAATATTTACCTGGCTAACAGGTGAACATCCTCAGCAAAGAAAGCCATGTCAGATACTCTCTACATAAGAAAAGCGACATGCATAAATTAGAGGGCATACAAATCAAAATCCCGTATTGCAGAGTAATAATAGTTTGTTAAAATTTAACTATGTCATACATCCACCTAATAAACATATGCAATCATGATGAAGCAGCAAAATAGTAGCAAGAACAGGACAAACTATACAACCTAACACTGTAGATGTCGAAGCATTGCGAGTCGTGGCATAGAGGTTGGACTTGCGGCTGTTTTCTACAGAATCAGCAGCCCTATTACCTTAAACGGACTAACCGTGGAATCCGACGTAAAGGTCACACAGTTTAAATGTTACCGATCATTAAAGAAAGGTTTCCTCACATGTTGCTCCAAACGCTTCCGAGCATGTTCTGTAACCTACAGGCAGTAAAATAGAATCAAAGCAAAAGCACAAAATCAAACAAATATATGAGAGACAATAATCCAAAATAAACCAGAACAAAATCAAATTAAAAATCCAAACAAAATAGATATGAACCACAACAAAATCAAAATCAAAATCAAAATCCAAAATTTTACCCAAACAAAATCAAACCCAGTTGTTCAAAGGATAAAAAAACGTACAAAAGAACATGAACTTCAATCGTCGAACCAACGCGAACACCGTTGCCGCACCCTCACCATCGTGTGTGACTTCCATCAAATCTGAACACCGCTATCTCTTCAGTTTGGAATGGAAAAGCGATTAAGGTGTTTGCGATTTTGAATTTTTTTTTGTTTTTTTCCATGGAAAGAGAACCCGTGAGGAGAGAGGGAAGAGAGGGAGATTTGATTTTTTGGAAGGGAAGAGAGAGGGGGAGACGAGAAAGAGAGAGACGCGAGGGAAAGATGGAGATTTGATTTGATTTTTTGAAACAATGTTTGCCATGTGTACAAAACATGAGTTTTGATGTGGTGTGATGTAATGATATGTAAATTACTAAAAAGGGAAAATGTTAGTGTAATGTTAATAAGCAAAGAAGGGTAAATTAGGGAGATCAGTAGCATGTTCCAATCTTAATTAGGAAGTTGACTCACGAATCCTGTTTTTCTCTTTCAAATTAAAAAATTTGAACATAGTTGGATCCTTATCTCTTTTTTTTATTTCTCTTTTAATTTCATTTTCTCTTCAAAACAAAATGATTTTTTAAGAATGAGAGAGTGGGATTAAGAGAGTCATAAAGAATTAGGAGAGAAATGGAGGGAAAAAAAGGAAGATTTTAAATTAAATTTGAACACATGTTAAATGGTTATTTTATATTGGAGAATTGTCAACTTAGAAAAGAGAAGGTGAGCAGGAAGAGAAATATTTCTTCGAACATACATAGTTATATGAAAAATGACATAGTTTTCTCTCTCTATCAAAATAAATAAATATATTAACAAAATTAAGCAATCAATGCCATCATAAAAGATTCTATATTTTTATTTTTCATACGCATATGTTACAAGTAGTTAACTTTTATTAATAGAAGACAATTTATTAAATTAAAAAAAAAGATGCAAAATTTAACTTGTCAAAAAGCTAGTAAAAATGATAGTTGGACATATCCTAATCATCTCTTAAAAAACTTTAAAAAACAAAAATAGAAAGTGAATTCTACCAAATGTCATAATCAACAAAAAAATCTGTATTGGCTAATCTACTTGCACATGTATTTTACTATATGAAAATGTGAGACATCTTGATTCTAAAAGAGTGCATGATGTGTATAGTATTCTTCCATTTAATTAAAAGATGTCAAGGGATAGTATTCAATTTAGAAAATGGACGAATGACCAATATTGAGTCAGTTTCAAGTCAAAGATTTCTCCAATTCTTTCTGTTAGCATATTTGATAACAAGTATGATTCCATACAATTCAGCTTGAAAGGAGGTGTAAAATTCAATACTAGCCGAGAAAACTTCCAAGAATGTTCAATAAATTATCCTTAAATATGCCAAGTTCATATTCTGGGATTTTCTCTTGAACCTCTATTTGTGTTGCACTTAATCCAATTATAACTAGGAAAACAACAATTAACTTGTATGATTCTAGGTATGGGAGGAGGTAGACATTTAATGTCAAAGCATTTAATAGTTGTAAACTCATGAATTTAAGAGTACATGTGTCTCTTAAAACAAGTATATGCCATACAGACCAATTGTTTAACTTGAAGAATGTCTTTACCAAAGTCAATGTTACCATTTTCAAAACTGATATCATTTCCTATGTACCAAAATTTTCAAAAAATTATTATGATGAGAGTTATGATCATATTTTAAACTTGAGAGCTTCAACTTCTACCAGCAAGTTCAAATGAGCTTTCGTAACTAGTTCTATCAATGTACATGTCAAATAATCGCTCCATCCAATTCCAAAAAAGTAAAGTGTACATGCATCTAAGAAATAAGTGGTATGCAGTTTCTACACCATGATTGCAAAGAGAGCATATCAAAACCATGTGCACTTCCCTTTGTATTAAGTTGTCTTATGTTACAATAACATTATGCATTAGTTTCTAAGTCACTAATGACTTAGCATGAGTATGTAGGGATGCCAAATGAATTTTGTCCAAGAAGGCTCAATGTGATCTCTCATGATACAATTGTAGGCATCTTTAAGAGATAGATCACCATTTACAGATCACGTCCAAATGATTTTATCCGCATTACTATTATCGAACGATAAGTTAATCTTCAAAATGTCTTCGACAACTTAAGGAGGAAAAATGGTTAAGCTATGAGGAATATTCCAATTGATGTCTTGGATAATTGAAATGACCATAGCTTGCATAAATTGAATATCCACTTATAATACTAGATGTACATCTTTAATTTTGTATTCCAACCAATTATTAGTTCATAAATCAATGTTGTTTCCATTACCAACCTACCATTCTCTATGTTCCTCTAGAAAGGGAAAAAATGCTTAATGTTAAGCCATATTAAAGAAGAAATATGATGCATGATTGATTTTTTATGCTTGAAGTATCTACTAATATGCATAGAAAACCATTGGTTATTGATGGTAAAAAAAATTACAACAAAGAGATAAATAAACAACTTTATTTAATGTCTTAATACCTCCCAGACGAAGATCTTCTTTAGACAAAGGTGAACAAATAACCTTCTAAGATACAATAATCAGCTTTTTATTGTCTATGCTACCTGACCACACAAAATTTCTAATGCAAGAATCTAGTTTTTAAAGAAGAATGATTGGGCATTCAAAAATCCTAAGACTATATAGAAGCATGCTTTGCATGACTGAGTTGACCAATAAAACCTTACCCGTTATAGAAAGAAGGTGTCCTTTCCAAGTAGCTAGTTTGGCCAATACTCTATCTTCTATGATATGAAGATGATAAGTTATAGGCTTACCTTTAAATGTAGGAACTCCAAGATAGTTAAATGATGTATGTCCCATAATGAATCCAAACATATGTGTAATGTGCCTCAACTTAGATCCATAAGTACCCCCACCATAAAGGTTACATTTAGTTGGACTGATGTGTTGACCAAAATTCTGACCATATTCTTGAAAGAGGTGGTTAATGACTTGAGCATTTTTTCTAGTAGCTTTGCAAAATATCATAAGGTTATATGCAAAAAAAGTGTGGATATGAATGATTGTTTTACCAACTAAAATGCATGTTAACTTACCTTTATCCACCAACATAAAAAACTGCCTATCAAGTTCCTTTTCAGCAATGCATAAGAGCAAGGTAGATAAAGGATCTCTTTGCTTCACTCCTCTAGAGCAAGATTTTTTTTACATGATTTCCATTATCATGATTAATAATTCGGCTGAGTGTAGAATGGTGAGTATCCAATCACAAAATTTGTAATCAAAACCAAATTGAACAAGAACTTTAATAAGATATACTAATCTAAAGTATCCAAGGCTTTTCTGATGTCTATCTTTAAAGTCATACTACCTCCAAAGGATTTTTTTTCCATATCACTCATAAATATGTCTGCTTCTAATGAAACCTCTTTAGTGTTCTGAAACAAATTTAAGAGGTAAGATGGCCAACGTGTCTTCAGTGATCTTATTGATGATTTTGAATTGAAAATTTGCAAGTACAAAAGGTCTATAGTCGTCTATAGAATCTGATCCACATTACTTAGGTATCAAAGTAACAATTATTGTTTGAGATTTGGAAGGATTCAACCTGGTTCAAAGAATTGATTCACTAAATTGATCACATTAGTCCCTAACATATTCCAACAGACTTGGAAAAAACATCCCCCAAAGCCATCAGGGCATGGAGTAGAAATACCATCCATATTGTGTATTTCATTATTAATTTCCTCCATGTGAGACATTCTAGTGAAATATTTATTATTCACATGAGTTATAAGTTATGGGATAGTTCTCTCCACCATATCAGTATAACTGCAATTTTTTTCTGAGCTAAACAAAATTTTGTAGAAGTTAATAACATGACTATTTAACTCAACGCGTTCCTCTAAAAAATATTGTCATGCCTCAGTCTAGTAATTTTGTTACTTACATATCTCAATTTGTCTGTGTTGTGAAAAGCTTTGTATTCATATCTCCATCCTTAAACCATATATTCCTTACCTTGTTCCTCGAAAATTGGTCCTGCATATGCAATGCCTTATCATAGAAGTTGAGACCTTTTCCCCAATCTAAGATCATTATTGTAACTTGCACCATTAATCAAACAGTGTATCCAGATAACTTCATCAGTAGCTTGAGTGACTTTAAGATGAATATTGCCAAATATATCTTTGTTCCATTTCTTAAAAATAATTTTAAGAGATCTCAACTTAGCAAATAAAATAAACATATAGGAACCAACTACACCAGTATTCTAGTTATTAACAATCATTTGTCTGCATCTATCATCTAGAGTTTAAACTTTCATAAATTTAAATGTGCTAACAAAATTAAACCTATATTTGTCACAATAGAGAAGAATAGGGTAATGGTCCGCATGATTCTTGATCAAAGTGGAATAAATAACTGTGTTCTAATAATCTAGCCAATTTAATGGACCTGTCAAGTCTAACAAAAGAATAAGCACCACATTTTCTCCCATTGGCCAAGTGTAATAGCTACCATTAGTTTCAAGATGCATAAGCTCATTTTGATTTGTCCAATTAAGAAACTCATCAATGGAAGATTTGTTTTGAGAACATATACCAAATTTCTCACGGGAAATAATAATTACCTTGAAATCATCTAGCATGCACCAAGGGTCAGGATTATCCTGTTGAAGACTGGCAAGTTTATTACATAACTGTCTTTAAATCGTATGAGAGTTACTTGCATATACATATGCAATTAAGAATTTAGTCTGATCCATTTATACAGAAAAAGTTACATGTTGTTCAGATAAACTCAACACAATGGGATTCATACCTATTACACAAAAGACTCATAAGTTTGAATCTTGACTATGTATAAAATTTAATGCAAATATCTTAAGTGTTATTTTTTAAGACACTCAGTACGAAAATAATCATAAGGAATCATTAGTTTTACAATAAAAATTAAAACACTTGAGCTGCTTGAACCAACTTGACCGCTTGAATCAACTTTATCACTTTCTTGTCTTTATGTGTTGTTGTCATCAAAATCGCTTTAAAGTATTTTACATCTCCAGATGTCGTAATCATAAAAACCATGATGTTATCAAGTCTAGGCATATCTTTCTTAGCTTTGATAACTTCCCGATTAATCCTCCAAGCACATAGTTCTACAAAATGTATTGATATCAAGTTGAAAGTGCTAGACAATCTTAAATCAAGCAAATGATTTTGAAGTTATGATGTGAAATCTTGAAGTCTTGAAGATGTGATTCTAAATATATGAAAGCTTGAAGCTATGAAGTTGTGACCTTGAGGAGGTGAAAGTGTGAAATCTTATATTGTCTTGTACTAAGCAATTTTCCTAGAATTGGCTAGTTTATTTGTAAAAGGAAATAAAGTAAGTCTTGAGGTTCTAAGACAATGCACACATAAAGAAAATATTTTAAAACCTCTTCTCTTTTGATAAAATTTCTTAAAATCACTCTAGGCAAGCGCTTAGTTGATAAGAAGTTTGTTTAATCAATTATGAAGGAAAAATACATTGTCTATTAGATTAAGAGGTTTTTTTAGTCAATTAAATTAAAATGTAACACCTTTTAATTGATCAATAATGCTAATAATCTATTAATTAATATAGAATTAAAAACTTTCCTAATTTAGCTTGGTTAATCGATTAATACATATATTTAATCGATTAACTCATTAAAATGGCCCATTTATTGTTTCCTTTTTTAGCCAAATATTTCCCTATATAAAGGAGGTTTCTCCTCATTTCAAAGTACACTATTTTTCTGAATATAAATGTTATTCTATCATTATTTCTCTCATTCTTATTTAAAGTTTTTCTTCACTAAAGTCGCCTTAGGGCCAAGAGAGTAAAAAGTTCAATCTGAGAGTTGTGATGTACTGTTGTAATGCTGAAAGTGTTTATCTAAGAGTGTAGTTCTCTTGTAATTTCTTTGTAATAAGATTTGAAGGTTGCAAGGTAAACTTGAAAAAAGCTTGAGTGGAGGTTATTGAGTTGAGCATGTGTAAAAGCTCTAGTTGTTGTTATAAGGATTGTTGGTTGATCATGTGCAAAAGCTTAAGTTGTTGTGAAAGATTATTTACGCTGAGATGAAATTGCATTGTAGTCGGTATCGTTATGTTTTGATGTTCTATCTAAATTTGATTTGTGTGTGTGATTTAATTTATCATGTACTTGTAATTCATTCATAATTTTTTTTGTATGTTGATCATTTAGTTTAATTTTTTAGACATGTAACTTGAGAAACCCCTACATTTAATTTATTGGATTGGAACCATGATAATGTGTTTTTTTAGCCTTTACAATTTGATGCAACTTAAAATATCGAGTGTAACTTGAATCACAAGTTAGAATAATTAAATCAAGGTTTTTGTATAGCTTGATTCAAATAAGACATGTTATGATTTGAATTAAACTATTACTTGGAAGTTAAGAATTTGATTTAGCCTCTTTGATTTGAATCATGAAAGTATGTGATCTATAAAGATGGCTTGATTATACCTGAGTGAATCACACACTCAAAGATACAACAGAGTCGCTACCGAACTTTATTTAGTCCCAGAGGACAGGGAAAATATCGATAAAACCCAAGGGGAAGAGAAACGGGTCAGGGGGTCGGTTATGCGAAAGGAAGGTACTAGAACCTTACGCATCCGTCTTACTCGACGGGAACTATTTCGCTTGCTTCTAGGCTTGGATGGGTTATCTATCTAAAGGCTTCTAGATAAAAGAAGAGGAGAGAGAAGAGACAAATAATAAGAAAGAAAGAAAGAAAGAAAGAAAGTGCCCGCGGAGGATTAGGACCCTCGTGCCTACGTATCCTCATAGTGCAATGAGGAAATCAAAGCTCCGTAGTTCAGGGAACTAGGGAAGAGAAGAAGAATGGAAGAAGGTGGAAGTGTGCTCCCCAAGATCATCGCGATCTCGTGCTTACGTATCTTACATTCGAACGAATGCAAAATCATAGCTTTCGTAGTTTGTGGAACCAAGAAGGAAAAGGAAAAGGAAAGTGGTGTCAAAACCAAGAGCGAAAGCAGTAGAGAAAATCCGCTTGGGATGCAAAGGAATGGTGTCGAAACCAAGAAAGGAATAAAAAGAAAAGATAACTGTATTGAGGATAGTGCAAGAGTAGTGTAGAAACCAAGGAGATAAAGGAGTAAAAGAATATTAGAGACTCCACTAGGGAGTGAGCAAAAGGGGTGGTGTTGAAACCAGGAGAAAGAGGATTCGGTACATTAACTGACTGACAGTGGTTAACCGAAGAAAGAAAAGATTGCAACTCCGCAGGGAGAAAGGTTTTAACAGATAGAATAATGATCAACCAAGAGAACGGGTGTAGAACCAAGCGAAGGTCGTGACCCAAAAGACGGGTGTAGGACATAGCGAAGGTCGTGACACAAAGGATGGGTGTGGGACTAAGCGAAGGTCGTGACCCAAAGGACGAGTGTGGGACCAAGCGAAGGTCGTGACCCAAAGGATAGGTGTGGGACCAAGCGAAAGTCGTGACCCAAAGGACGGGTGTGGGACCAAGCGAAGGTCGTGACCCAAAGGACGGGTGTGGGACCAAGCGAAGGTCGTGACCCAAAGGACAAGTGTGGGATCAAGCAAAGGTCGTGACCCAAAGGACGGGTGTGGGACCAAGCGAAGGTCATGACCCAAAGAACGGGAGTCGGACCAAGCGAAGGTCGTGACCCAAAGGACGGGTGTGGAACTAAGCGAAGGTCGTGACCCAAAGGACGGGTGTGGGACCAAGAGAAGGTCGTGACCCAAAAGACGAGTGTGGGACCAAGCGAAGGTTGTGACCCAAATGACGGGTGTGGGACCAAGCGAAGGTCGTGAACCAAAGGACGGGTGTGGGACCAAGCGAAGGTCGTGACCTAAATGACGGGTGTGGGACCAAGCGATGGTCGTGACCCAAAGGACGGGTGTGGGACCAAGCGAAGGTCGTGACCCAAAGGACGGGTGTGGGACCAAGCGAA
Source organism: Lathyrus tuberosus (assembly GCA_022829125.1). Classification (NCBI taxonomy): domain Eukaryota; kingdom Viridiplantae; phylum Streptophyta; class Magnoliopsida; order Fabales; family Fabaceae; genus Lathyrus; species Lathyrus tuberosus. The sequence continues at coordinate 6,667,522 of JALAZF010000264.1, forward strand.
GTTCGTCACGCAAAGGACGGGTGTGGTACCAATCGAAGGTCGTGACCCAGAGGATGGGTGTGGGACCAAGCGAAGGTCGTGACCCAAAGGACGGGTGTGGGACCAAGCGAAGGTGGTGACCCAAAGGACGGGTGAGGGACCAAGAAAAGGTCGTGACCCAAAGGACGGGTGTGGGACCAAGCGAAAGTCGTGCCCCAAAGGACGGGTGTGGGACCAAATGAAAGTCATGACCCAAAGGACGGGTGTGAGACCAAGTGAAGGTCGTGACCCAAAGGACGAGTGTAGGACCAAGCGAAGGTCGTGACCCAAAGGACGGGTGTGGGTCCAAACGAAGGTTGTGATCCAAAGGAGTTCGGTACAGTGACTGAACAAGCAGTACCTGACCGAAGAAAGGGTATTTGAACCAAAAGAAGGTTACTAACCCAAGGGTACGAGTATTCTAACCAAGAAAAGGTTACTAACTCACAAGGGTGTTAGTTTTAACAGGTGAACTGTGATTAACCAAAAGAACGGGTGTAGAACCAAGCAAAGGTTGTGACCCAAATAATGGGTGTGGAACCAAGCGAAGGTCATGACCCTAAAGGGGTGTTGGTATTGACTGAACAAGCAGAATTTGACCAACGAAAGGGTATTTGAACCTAAAGAAGGTTGCCAACCGCTGGGAAATCAGTGTGAACAGAAATAATGTGATTAACCGAAAAGAAGTGAGTGATTAACCAAGAGAAGCGTATTAACTCGAATGGGGGTTTAGTATGTTTAACAGACGGGTTGTGGTTAACTAAAAAGAAGTGAAAATTGATGTTTGAACTAGCAGGCAGTGATTAACCAAACAAAGGGAGAAGAACCAAAAGAAGGTTGCGAACTCCGCAAGGGTTTCGATGTTTAATAGGCGGATTGTGTTTATCCGAAGAAAGATTACAGGGGAAATAGAGAATTGGTTTTAACCGTACGATTGTGATCAATCAAAGGAAGAATGATTACGACTCTCATGGGGAATCAGCAAAAGAAGTGACTAACCACAAGAAAAGGTAATTGAAATTCTCTTGAAGAGAAAAAAAGAAAGGTATTGAAACAAGAGCAAGAGATTGACTCTGAAGGTTGCTTAATGATCGCGAACCAAGGGAATGGTGATGGATCAAAAGACAGATTGAAAGAGGTAAGAGTGATCAAGGATCAACTCAACTAGGGAAAAGAGATACGCTACCGTCGGGAGATAGGGATGACTAAGCCAGGCACAGGGTCATTGTCCCCTACCTGAAGTAATCATAATGAGAGTAGGAATTCTCCATTCTCATTCATTCTCTACCACACAGGGTGTAGTGTAGAAATTGAAACGGACAGTGTAACAGCGCCAACTTGTACAGTGCTCCAGTGCGTCGTGCGAATCTCTGACTCGGCAGGGGAGAAAGAGAAATAAGGCTATAAAGAATCCTAGAGAGAAGTGCATTGAAGGATAAACTAATCGAAACAAGGTTTCGATTAATTAATCAACGGGAATTGCTATGCTAACAATTTTCCAAAGAGATGGAAAATCATTAAAGCAAAAGTGTATATTATTGATTGTACATGATTAAACTTGCTCAATGAAGAACAAATTAAATGTGATAAAAAATGAAATTGCAAAGGCAGTACCAAATTTCAATTAGCATGCATCACAAATCATGTTAACAAGTGAGCAGAAGGATGTGCGAGAATGATCATGTCCATGTAATGCCAAAATGCAAACAATTACATAATTGACAAATCGTGCATCGAATTATTGCAAGCATGCTTCAAACAGAGGATAAATAGCACCTAAAACATCCACAAATATCAAGCATATCAATCCATGGAAGTTAGAGGAGGAAAGGATGTCAAACAAGCTTGAAAAACACCAAAAATGGCACTCTGTTACAGTGGTAATCGATTACCACATGTAGGTAATCGATTACCTGCTTGAAAATAGAAAAAATAGTGGAAAAAGGTGCAGAGTAATCGATTACCCTCATATGGGTAACTGATTACCACTGTAACAGTGGCAAAAAAAACAACTTTTCAAAATCAATTTTCAGCACTTAATCACTTATCCAAACTACCACATGCTATGATATAAATTTGTGCACGAAAACTACATCATGTATGAGCATTTAATCACAAATTGAAAGCATTAAACATGAAGATCACAGATTCAACAATCACATGATTCATCGAACCGAAAAGCTATCGAAACTACATCGTAAACGTGCGAAAGTGATCGAAATAGTAAATTGAGTGAGAGCGACCAACATACAAGCCGGAGAATAGGCTTGGTGATTGTTGTGATTGAAATATTATGAAAATAAGTAGAGAAAGCCAGAGAATTCTACACTTGTGCTTCGAACCGTAGCGAAACCGAGCAAAATCGCGAAAATGCACCGAATACAAATTAGCACCGAATTGCTTGAGTAGATTAGTTGAAGTGAAGTATAAGCTACGGTAGATCAAAGAATCCAAGCAAAATTGAAGAGGAATAGAGGTTAAGCTCAAGAAAAAAGCACTTTCAATGTGAAAGTTACTTCTCTTCAATGGTGATAATGGAGCTTTAGTGTGGTTTGACGAAGAAGATGAAGATGAAGTGAGAAATTGCAAAAAAATGCAGAGAGAAAATGAGAGAATTGAGAGTGAAGAGAGTGAAGAATTGTGAAAATGATTGTGGATCCTTTGTGAAATGGTGGAGCCTTGTTTATATAAAGTTTTGGTTTGGAGTTGGTAGGTTTGGAATGTGCTTTGGAGTTAGCCTTGGAGCTAGCTTGGGAGTTAGTTACACTTGACTCACCGAGTAGGAAGTTGACTCGGTTAGTTAGGTAGTTAACTCGGTGGAGCAATCCCAATGTGAATCCAAACCAATGGCTCATATGCTTGAAAATTAAGTAACATGGTGCACTTAATTTAAAGTGATGTATTGGAATAAATGTAAGTGGAGTGTCTTGAATGATCTTGAACTGTCTAGAATATTCCACACAATGCTAGAACCAAGTAGAACACAAGAACAAAGAGAGTGCAAGGTTAGTGTCCCAAAAATGCAGCAGGAATTGCAAAACTGCACAGGGTAATCGATTACCCTGTTTTTGCCTAGAAACAGAGTAATTGATTACTCTAGGCAAAAAGTACCCAAATTGCTTAGGAAAAGGTGCTAAAGCCTCGGTTTCGATTTTTCACCTCTTATTTTGAGGAATAGGCATATAAACCCCTGTTTTGTGCTTGTTTTGACGATGTGGTGATCTTGTGAGGATGCGATCAATCGGGCTTGGAGAACCTGGATATTCCTGCAACAAAATCACAAAGAAAAAGTGCGAGTGCTTATGCCTGTGATGCGAATGCATATGCTTATGCAAAAAAAAGGAGGTCAAATTTCGAGTTACGACAGCTGCCCCTATTTAATCCTCTTGGACCTGAATCTTCGAATTGTGCCAGCTTTTCTATGACTCGAGGTAGAAGGGGATTAAATAAAAGAGTAGCTCAAAAATTTGGCCGACGATGACAAAAGAGAGGTGCAAGTGTAGAGAGTTTGATTGAATGTAATTTGGATAAATATCTGCAAGGGAGATGAATCAGGCAATGGAGAGTATGCTAGATGCATATGCTATGTATGATGTTGTTCTAGATGATGCTTGATATCCTGTTATGCAATGGTGCAAGTTAAGATAATGTGTCACAAGTTTGCAGGTTCTGGATGGACCCGAGAGTAAAGAAAGAACTTTGGATGAACCAAAGAATTGAAAAGGTTCCGGAAAAGTTTGCCAGACAAGAACTGGACTTTGAAAAAGTTTTTCCAAACGAGTACTAGAAAAGTTTACCAGACGAGAACTGGACTTTGAAAGGATAAGCCAGACGAGAACTGACTACCAAACAAGAATTGGAATTTGAAGGGCAAGGTCAGATGGGAACTGACCACCAGACGAGGACTGGATTTCAAAGAGACAAGTCAAATGGGAATTGACTACCAGACGAGAACTGCGTTTTGATTAGGACGTGTGTTTAAACCTGTATGGTGTAATGCTCCATTTTGATGAATATGCTACATGTTTGAGGATGCAATGTTATGCGATGATGATTACTACATGCAGAATGTCATTAATCGAGTTTTGAAGAGATGTCAAGTATGATCGGGCTTATGCAAAGGTTTCATGCTATTCCAGATGAATGATATGCATGAGTGAAGCGACATGATTAATGCATGATACTGGTCTATGCAATGGTTCTTGAGAATCAGTCAAGTGCTTTTGTTGTGGGAGGTGAAAAAGTTGAGGTTAGGGTGTAAGTCACAAAGACGTGATTCCCCGACACCTACTTCAGGATCAGCAGTTGTTTATGCATCATTGCTCTGGCCTCAAAATAGGGAAAGAACTGTAGCCTAATAGTCTGTCTCTGCCCCAGTCTGTTGGGTATTTCCATGGATTGCCCCTGTCATAGGATGATCTTGATCTGACTTGCCCTAGTGTATCGAAATAGTATGCCTTTGATTAACCTTCTCTTGGAGAGGTTTCTTGTGCTCTTGAGATGGCACGCCCTAGTGTGAGCCTTGAAGTGATTTTTCCGTTGGCTGATCGATCTTTGGAGGAATGCCCCTGACCAACTGATCTTTGAGATATTTGTTGAGTCTCAACGTAATTGCCTCAGATTGACTGAATCTTGAGGTTAGTTGCCCTTTTGCTCAATGGAGTTTTCAGGCGTTTTGCCCCTTGAGGTGATCACACTTTCCATTGTGGAAACTTTCTTGATGTCAAGTGCTTGTTCGTAAGTAAAAAGTGTTTGTTTTGAAAATGATTACGCTAATGCCATGCATATGTCAGTTTTGAAATCCAAGTATGTTCACTAAGATTATGACATATAGTGAATGGATCACCATTTAGAATGCCATGTCAGTATCGACACAAATGATAAGCAAATCTTTGGGAGTCAGCTTTGACATGATCCCACTATAGTATGCTTTCGAAATTAACCCTACTTCAGTTAGGTCTTTTGAGGGTTGTAACGTGGCCTGGTTCATGGTTTAAGAAAGAAAGGATATAAGGCTCAAAATTTATTTTAACCCACCCATTCTCCTTGATGTTCTCCAGTCCTACATTTAGTTAGTTTGACACAAGTGTTCACCTTTCAAAAATGGCTTTGAAAGGTAGATGTGATGGTAGAGGAACCGACGAGGGTTTTGGAGTGGCAACCACTCACCTTTTGTTTTTGTCACATGTGATCATGCAAACTTGTTCTTATTGAGGATTTTTCTCATTTGATTCTCTGCTTTGTTCATTTTGTTTTCCCTAATTTTTGCGTAGACTGATTATTTTGAATTTGCAGTCTACCGGGATGCCCTAATTTTTGCCTAAGTCATTATTTTGGACTTAGCGGGCATTTGTTTGTTTTTTTTAACAAAATTGTGTGACATGTGTTTGCTTTGACAGAGTGAGTTGTGACTGCCTTGCTCTTTTGATCGATGAGGGACAACCACTGTGGATTTTTGATTTTCCAATCCCTTGCGAGGAGTAGGATGTGGTTGATCCACAGATGGGTTACTCCTCTTTTGAAATTTGAACGCATGGTCAAACTAACTAAAGACTACCCTGCCCCTAGTTAAGATTGAGGGTTTTTTATATACCAAAAGAAACACCTACTTCAAGGCCCAAAGGGGTTGACTAGAGATTATCTTCCTTATAACTCCAGTGTTTGGGGATTTGAACAAATGCCTTACATTGTCAGCAAGGTTTTATTCAAAAGCATATAGACAGTGATCTCATGTCCTTTTGATTTCATCATTCTCTTTTTGATTTTGCTTGATCAAATGTGTGATACAGATAAAAAGTATGAGTGAACACGAATGAATTTATTCAAAACATGCATATTCATTTCATTATTATCATCATTTGAAAACAAACAAGTTTTACAAATGAACAATGCTTGACAAATAGAAAGTTTACAAAATGGAAATGATGGAATGACATAATGGTTGCCGATGTTGAGGAAGTTCTCACAGGCTTATTCAAATGATTCTTTTGCAATCTTGGCCCTTACACAGACAAGGGATTTTTGTTCACCCATAATTTATCATCTTGAACACTTAAGTGTTTCTGGTCAATCAACTATTGGACTTTAGCTTTGAAAGCGTTACAATCCTCGGTCGAATATCCAGCTGACCCAGCATGATATCCGCATTGCACATTGGAATCAAACCCAGGTGGGAATGGTTATGGTGGAGGCTTCAGAGTTTTGGGAACCACCAGCGAGTTCTGAATCAGACGTGGGAGAAGTTGACTGTATGTCACAGGAATCGGATCTAGGGGAGCATTCCTTTATTCTAGATTGTTCAGGGGCTTGTGCTGATTTTGACGCTCTCGGCCTTGGGCTTGCTCGTTATGAGTCTGAGGAGGCTGTTGATATTGGGTTGCAGCAACATGCGAGAATGAATAGTACGGCGTAAGAGCCCGAGGTGCTTGAGGATGAATCTGATGAGTAGCATATTGCGGGAACACTTGAGCAGGGCGCATCAATCCTGGATTAACCGTCTGATTAACAGTCTGACCAAATTGGATCCCATACGGAGCATAGGGTGCCCCAGGATAAGCAAGTGGAGGTGTAACAATAGAGGGTGCCCCAGGATAGGCAAAAGGCATTCCAGATTTAGCAGACTGAAAACCTTGGTAGGGGTATCGCCCGACAGGTTGAGTGGCTGGAGGAATCAACACATGAGTATGAGGACCTCTATTCTTTGACTCAGCGGATGCTTTGGCAATCCCAAGGTGCATAATTCTAGCAAGGTTCCTCTGTAAATCATAGCAATTTCTGATCGAGGAGCTCTTGAGATTTGTTCTTAAAGATGACACATGCTTTTGTAGAATGCCCCACATATCCTGCATGGTATCCACATGTGGCATTTGGATCATGCTTAGGATGATAAGGAAACTTGGCTGGCTCGATCTCTTTAGGAACAATTTCCCCAGCATGAATCAAAACAAGTAGTAGATACGTGTAAGTCACAGGAATTGGATCAAGACGAGGACGTCTCCTCCCTTGATTGTTGTTCCCTTTGCTGATTTCCTTACACTTTTGTTTCTGATTGCCCTGAGTGTTCTTCTGATTAGACAAGGGTTGTACCAGAAGATTGCTTGCATCCGTATTCATTATCTTATCCACCTTTGGTCCATTATGGGCTTGCTCATCAATCAGAACCTGATCCGAGGAGTTCATTGTCATACTGTCCAGAAGTAGTTCCACAACCATGTCAACCTTGCCTTCCTTGCGCATTGTGTTCTCATACCTAACCTGTTCCATGATTCTTTGGCTTTCGGTGTCGGAGAATTGTTGTCTTTGGTTTGTATGTATGCACATGTTATTTATGCAGACGGAATGCAAATGAGATATGCAACACACAATGATGCAAAGGTTAGATGGTGCAACAGTTCAACATACATATGATGATGCAATAACTCAAGCTCAAAAGTTTGGCATACATGATGATGCAATAACAGTATGCAAAAATGCAAGTTAGAGATGCCACATCTTTTGAATAATCTGCATATGTAACTCTGTGTCGGTGCAAAAATAATTTGACGTGCGTGAGAGAACAAAGGTATGAAGAGGCTTGTTTTCCTGCAAAAACCCATATCCCATTCACAGGTGCGATCTAGACTCAACAAGGTGGTCCCTAGAAAGATCGCCCAAACCATAGGACTCAGGATGAAAACCCCCCGCCGTAGCGAATTCTCGCAGGACGGAAGTATTCTTAAACGAATCACGATCTGGGATATGGCTCTCGTGGTAACCCAACATGCAAAATGCAGGCCTCACGACTATCCACGTTCTAGCCTATGTGCATGCTCAAGCCCGGTGTTAGGGTGTTAGGACTTTTCTCTTCAATAATATCTACCCATCCCAATAGCAGCAGAATATATAGCAGATATCCAAAATATGCAGCATATGAATATTTAAACCGGTAAAGAAATGCAGTAAATAAACATAAAGCAAGTAAAGCATAAAGATAAAGCGAGTAAAGCACAAAAGATAAACACCCAAGCAAGCAAGAAAACAAACAAAACTAGGTGAGACCCCAACTTGCAAGAGCAATGACTCCCCAGCAGAGTCGCTAGCTAAAGCTGGGAAGTCCCAATTAACCAAGAAACAACTAGAACGAGGCAAAGCTCCAAAACCAAGGACTCTCCAGCAGAGTCGCCAGCTGAAGATGGCTGGATTATACCTGAGTGAACCGCACACTCAAAGATACAACAGAGTTTCCATTGAACTTTATTTAGTCCCAGAGGACAGGGAAAATATCGATAAAACCCAAGGGGAAGAGAAACGGGTCAGGGGGTTGGTTATGCGAAAGGAAGGTACTAGCACCTTACATATCCGTCGTACTCAACGGGAACCATTTCGCTTGCTTCTAGGCTTGGATGGGTTATCTATCTAAAGGCTTCTAGCTAAAAGAAGAGGAAAGAAAAGAGACAATAAAAGAAAGAAAGAGAGAAAGTGCTCGCGGAGGATTAGGACACTCGTGCCTACGTACCCTCATAGTGCAATGAGGAAATCAGAGCTCTGAAGTTCAGGGAACCAGGGAAGAGAAGAAGAATGGAAGAAGGTGGAAGTGTGCTCGCCAAGATCATCGCGATCTCGTGCCTACGTATCTTACATTCGAACGAATGCAAAATCAAAGCTTCCGTAGTTCGTGGAACCAAGACGGAAAAGGAAAAGGCAAGTGGTGTCAAACCAAGAGCGAAAGCAGTAGAGAAAATCCGCTTGGGATGCAAAGGAATGGTGTCGAAACCAAGAAAGGAAGGAAAAAGAAAAGACAACTGTATTGAGGATAAAGTGCAAGAGTGTTGTAGAAACCAAGAAGATAAAGGAGTAAAAGAAAAATAGAGACTCCACTGGGGAGTGAGCAAAAGGGGTGGTGACCCAAAGGACGGGTGTGGGACCAAGCGAAGGTTGTGACCCATAGGACAGGTGTGGGACCAAGCAAGGGTCGTGACCCATAGGAAGAGTGTGGGACTAAGTGAAGGTCGTGACCCAAAGGACGGGTGTGGTACCAAGCGAAGGTCGTGACCCAAAGGACGGGTGTGGGACCAAGCGAAGGTCGTGAACCAAATGACGGGTGTGGGATCAAGAGAAAGTCGTGACCAAAAGGACGCGTGTGGGACCAAGCGAAGGTCGTGACCCAAAGGACGGGTGTGGCACCAAGCGAAGGTCGTGACCCAAAGGACGGGTGTGGGACTAAGCGAAGGTGGTGACCTAAAGGACGGGTGTGGGACCAAGCGAAGGTCGTGACCCAAAGGACGGGTGTGGGACCAAGCAAAGGTCGTGACCCAAAGGAGTTCGGTATAGTGACTGAACAAGTAGTACCTGGCCGAAGAAAGGGTATTTGAACCAAAAGAAGGTTACTAACCCAGGGGTGTGAGTATTCGAACCAAGAGAAGGTTACTAACTCACAAGGGTATTGGTTTTAACAGGTGAACTGTGATTAACCAAAAGAACGGGTGTAGAACCAAGCAAAGGTTGTGACCCAAAGAATGGGTGTGGAACCAAGCGAAGGTCATGACCCAAAAGGGGTGTTGGTATTGACTAAACAAGCAACATTTGACCAACGAAAGGGTATTTGAACCAAAAGAAGGTTGCCAACCGCTGGGAAATCGGTGTGAACAAAAAGACTGTGATTAACCGAAAATAAGCAAGTGATTAACCAAGAGAAGGTGATTAAATCGAAGGGGGTTCAGTATGTTTAACAGACGGACTGTGGTTAACTGAGAAGAAGTGCAAATTGGTGTTTGAACTGGTAGGCAGTGATTAACCAAACAAAGGGAGAAGAACCAAAAAAAGTTTGCGAACTCCGCAAGGGTTTCGGTGTTTAACAAGAGGACTGTGTTTATCCGAAGAAAGAGTGTGATTGCAGGGGAAATAGAGAATTGGTTTTAACAGTACGATTGTGATCAACCAAAGGAAGAATGATTATGACTCTCATAGGGAATCAGCAACAGAAGTGACTAACCACAAGAAAAGGTAATTGAAATTCTCTTGAAGAGAACAAAAGAAAGGTATTGAAACAAGTACAAGAGATTGAATCAGAAGGTTGCTTAATGATCATGAACCAAGGGAATGGTGATGGATCAAAAGACAGATTGAAAGAGGTAAGAGTGATCAAGGATCGACTCAACTAGGGAAAAGAGATACGCTACCGCCTGGAGATAGAGATGACTAAGCCAGGCACAGGGTCATTCGTCCCCTACCTAAAGTAATCAGAATGAGAGTAGGAATTCTCCATTCTCATTCCTTCTCTACCACACAGGGTGTAGTGCAGAAATTGAAACGGACCGCGTAACAACACCAACTTGTACAGTGCTCCAGTGCGTCGTGCGAATCTCCAACTCGGCAGGGGTGAAAGAGAAATAAGGCTCTAAAGAATCCTAGAGAGAAGAGCAATGAAGGATCAACTAATCGAAACAAGGTTTCGATTAATTAATCAAAGGGAATTGCTACGCTAACAATTTTTCAAAGAGATGGAAAATCATTAAAGCAAAAGTGTGGATTATTGATTATACATGATTAAACTTGCTAAATGAAGAACAAATTTAATGTGATCAAGAATGAAATTGCAAAGGCAGTACCAAATGTCAATTAGCATGCATCATAAATCATGTTAACAAGTGAGCAAAAGGATGTTCAAGAATGATCATGCTCCATGTAATGCCAAAATGCAAACAATTACATAATCGACAAATCGTGCATCGAATTATTGCAAGCAGGCTTCAAACAGAGGCTAAATAACACCTAAAACATCCACAAATATCAAACATATCAATCCATGGAAGTTAGAGGAGGAAAAGATGTCAAACAAGCTTGAAAAACACCAAAAATGGCACTCTGTTACAGTGGTAATCGATTACCACGTGTAGATAATCGATTACCTGCTTGAAAATAGCAAAAATAGTGGAAAAAGGTGTAGAGTAATCGATTACCCTCATATGGGTAACCGATTACCACTGTAACAGTGGCAAAAAAAATAACAAATAATCGCTTTTCAAAAGCAATTTTCAGCACTTAATCACTTATCCAAACTACCACATCCTATGGTATAAATTTGTGCACGAAAACTACATCATGTATGAGAATTTAATCACAAATTGAAAGCATTAAACATGAAGATCAAAGATCCAACAATCACATGATTCATCGAACCGAAAAGCTATCGAAACTACATTGTAAATGCACGAAAGTGATCGAAACAGTAAATTGAGTGAGAGCTACCAACCTACAAGCCGGAGAATTGGCTTGGTGATTGTTGTGATTGAAATATGATGAAAATAAGTAGAGAAAACCAGAGAATTCTACACTTGTGCTTCGAACCGTAGCGAAACCGAGCAAAATCGCGAAAATGCACCGAATACAAATTAGCACCGAATTGCTTGAGTAGATTACTTGAAGTGAAGTAGAAGCTACGGTAGATCCAAGAATCTAAGCCAAATTGAAGAGGAATGGAGGTTAAGATCAAGAAAAAAGCACTTTTAATGTGAAAGTTACTTCTCTTCAATGGTGATAATGGAGCTTTAGTGTGGTTTGATGAAGAAGATGAAGATAAAGTGAGAACTTGCAGAAAAATGCAGAGAGAAAATGAGAGAATTGAGAGTGAAGAGAGTGAAGAATTGTGAAAATGATTGTGGATCCTTTGTGAAATGGTGGAGCCTTGTTTATATAGAGTTTTGGTTTGGAGTTGGTAGGTTTGGAATGTGGTTTGGAGTTAGCCTTGGAGCTAGCTTGGGAGTTAGTTACACTTGACTCGGTTAGTTAGGTAGTTCACTCGGTGGAGCAATCCCAATGTGAATCCAAACCAATGGCTCATATGCTTGGAAATTAAGTAACATGGTGCACTTAATTTAAAGTGATGTATTGGAATAAATGTAAGTGAAGTGTCTTGAATGATCTTGAACTGTCTAGAATATTCCACACAATGCTAGAACCAAGTAGAACACAAGAACAAAGAGAGTGCAAGGTTGTTGTCCCAAAAATGCAGCAGGAATTGCAAAACTGCACAGGGTAATCGATTACCCTATTTTTGCCTAGAAACAGAGTAATCGATTACTCCAGGTAAAAAGTGCCCAAATTGCTTAGGAAAAGGTGTTGAAACCTCGGTTTCGATTTTCCACCTCTTGTTTTGAGGAATAGGCATAGAAACCCTTGTTTTGTGCTTGTTTTGACGATGTGGTGATCTTGTGAGGATGCGATTAATCGGGCTTGGAGAACCTAAATATTCCTGCAACAAAATCATAGAGAAAAAGTACGAGTGCTTATGCCAGCGATGAGAAATAAAAAGACAAATCTATTTAATTAGTTAGAGCATATTAATGAAAAAAATAAAAAAATAAAAAGTCTCGAAATGAATAAAACTCGGGCGCAAAAGTGCTCGAAAAATTAAAATAAAGGCACTAAAATGATCAGCGCGAAATAAATCACTCGGAAAAATACAAAGTTTGTCAAATTTCGAAAATAAATTTTACTCGGTTAAAAGGCTCAGATTGATCAAAATGCGACCGAAAAGCAGTCGAAAAATTCAAACGAACACGCCAGGTTAAACTACGCGAAACATAGATTAATATAATTAGCGTCTACCAGCTCAATTTTGAAACTTTTCGTTCACTAATTTTTTCTCGCAATTGACTTTTTTGACCGATTTGAATGTAAGTCCGATAGGTTCATTCTGGCTGATAATTCGACCATTAAACAAAATGAAATGCTGGCTATGATATGCAGATGATGCAGATGCCATGATAATATGTTGATTCAAAAACATTCAGGGTCAAAATGGGGGTATGGCAATTGCCCATATTTAAATATCTTCAACCAGAGAATATAAAGAAGGCTAATCTTCGTATGATCGCAGTGGGAGATAGTTAAATATTTAAAAAGACCCTAATTTTGTCCCTGAATGCAAATGAAATGAGATGATATGCTATGTTATGAATGCATGAAGGATTCTTTTTTTTGGTTTGCTGGGGATATGAGGTGAAATGAAATGTACCCTAACACGATTTTTATGGTGGATGATAATAGATATGTTGGGAAAATGGAGACACATGTGGTGGTGATTCACAGGAAAATGTCAATAACAATGGGTAAAGACTCATTGGGGATGACAAAGCACTGGGGAAACATAAACAAACAGGGGAAATCTAAAGTGATTGATTAACATGTTCAGGCATGACCGGGTGACACTTCAGAACAAAAAGGATCCTCACTTGAGGTAGAACCAAAAAGATGGTCTCCATTGGGGAATATCTAGGGTGATTGATCAACGGGTTCAGGCATGACCGAGTGACACTTTAGAAGAAAAGATCCTCACTGGAGGTAAAACCGTAAACACTATCTCCACCGGGGAAAGAAAATAAGCTGGGAAATCTAAAGTGATTGATCAACATGTTAAGGCATGTCCGAGTGACACTTTAGAAGAAAAGATCCTCACTGGAGGTAGAACCGAAAAGACGATCTCCACTGGGGAAAGAAAATGAGTTAGGGCTATCTAAAGTGATTGATCAACAGGTTCAGGCGGCTGACACTCTAGAACAAAAGATAAAACAAGACCCTCATAAAAAATAGGATCATCCAAACAAATGCTGGAGTTTTCAAACAAGAATAAACATCAAAGCCTCTGGAAATTCCTTAAAATGAAGAGATCAAACGGGATCTTCAGGAAACATCAGGGAAATAACAGGGTATTCAAAACTCTCTTGTAAATGCCAAAATAATTGGACTTAGACCATAAGCAAAGGTATCATGACCAGTTTTCAACGGATTGATGCTAGCAACAACTGGACTTCACCGTGTTAGCTCCTAATTTCGACGCTACAGGATTTCAGACAATTTGGCTTTAAATGAAGTTATTATTTAAAATAATAAAGCTAAGGCTTCGACTAGAAGGCCTTCGACCATGTTTGTACAATGCCTGAGTCGAAGAGAATGATTTTAGGACTTCAAATATTGCTAAGTCCAAGGAATCTGTTCGACACAGTGAAGTGGCTATGGATAATGCGCTGCAGTTACAACTGAATAGTGGAGGGAAGTTCCACTATTTGAATTTGAAAAGAGGACAGGTGGCGAAGATCCAGATCGTGAAGACATGCGAAGTGCCAAGTGGCGTAATCTAAGAATAAAACCGTCAGATGGTGGTTACTTTGGAATATTATAAATAGGTTAGTCTTAGAGTTAGAATAGTGTGAAAAAATCATATTTGTACAAGTAACTCTATATTCACTCAAAGTATCCAGTGTGTCGAGAAACCAGTGAAGTGAGAATGTACGTGATTGTAATCACCATTATCCTTTATTGCAATGCAATTTACTTTGAAGTTTCTGATTTAGATTCTTTACTTTGAAATCTTTTTCCACGAACTTTTACCTATCCAGTCATTTACATTACCAAGTCTTTACTTTGCAGTTTTACATTAAAAGCCTTTACTTTCAAGCATCTACCTTTTTTGCATTTTAAGATCTTTATGCATTTCTTTCCAGCATTTAACTCCAGTTTTTCTTTATCAAACTTTTTACATTCAGCCTTTTCTTTTCTTTGATGCATTGTTTGACTTAGTTGTTTCTTTATCTTTATCGCTTTCCTTTACACTTCAAACACCCCTTTTTTATTTATGTGCATTGTCGAAAGGCATACTTTACCAAATTGTGAAATATTCTAAATACATATACAACACATGTCCTAGGATCAATCTGATCGATCCTATATGTTACTAGAACTTTATAGTTTTAGAAGATCAGCGGTTGTTTACCAATTTTCAAGGTAAACAAATTGGCACGCCCAGTGGGACCGTGCTAAACGTGGATTTGGAAGTTTGTAACTTTTAAATAACCGCCAAAAGGAAGTTTTATAACTGCCTTCTTAAGTATTTTTGTTTCATTGGTCGAGATTGTGGCAAACTATCGTATGCACTTGAGAAGTGGAAAGGTAGCCAATTCAAACGAATATAGACCAAAGAGAAGAAACGTGAGGAGAATGGCATATGGCCAAGGAAATTCAAATCCTAGTTCTGCTGGGACCAATACTCAACCAAGCAGTTCAAATGTTCAGAACAACACCATCAATCCTCAAGAATTACCAAGAAGTACTGTGGTGCCAACTCCAGTTCCTTCGGAAGGAGGGTCGACAGTGTTAACCATGGTGACAGAGCCAGCGTCTTCGACAGCGGGACCAGGGGCAACATACGTGAGGCCTTACACTCAGCCAGTCTTGGAGTACATTGGCCCATTAGTGACAAATCCTCAGACTCCGCCAGGAGGAGGTTCGACGTACAGGCAGTTTCCTCCCCCAGGATTTTCACAGTCTTTGCCTAGGAACCCAATCTATGGCATGCCAACGGCAATGATGCAGAATCTGCGTACTGCACCCCCAGTATATTCAGAAAATGTGATATCTTCCCCTTTGCAGGAGTCAGGTTCTAGAATTAACATGGGTCGAAACAGCCAGTCCATAGGTTTGGGATATTCTGCTCAAGGGCCCAATTTAACAAATGAATCTGCAGCATATTTGAGGCAACAGATGGATGAGAGCAACATGCAAATGGTACATACTTTGTCTCAGACGATGGGAGAGATTCTCCAGCCATTGATCCAGAATACTACTCAAACCAATCAAATGATGACAACCCAGATGGCACGAATAGCAGAGTTCATGGGAATGCCAGCTCCTGTTCAACACCAAACTTAAGGAGTCGAGACGAGGGAGAATGCTCAACAAGTAAACCCAGTGAATCCAGGGTTGGTTGAACCACCTAGGGAGGAGCCTCCTAGAAATCAAATACCAATACTTGAAGAGGAGGAACCAAGGATGGTGCTAGTGAATAGAAATCAAGACGCTGATCGTGTGGTGAATCAGGTTCGACGCAACAATGTAGCAGCAGAGAACAATTTGGCAGCCTTGGTCGAAAGAATAATGGCTTGAAATGGCCTGAATATGGGTTTTTCTAGGCCAAACTTTACTTCGCCTATAGTAGACCATATACTTCAAGATGAATTGCCTCCCAGGACAAAAGTACCAAAGTTTACTAAGTTCTCAGGAGATACTACAAAATCTACCGTCGAACATGTGGCGCGCTACCTGATCGAAGCTGGTGAGATTGCGAATGATGAGAGTCTGAGGGTGAAGTATTTCCCTAGTTCCCTGACTAAAAATGCGTTCACGTGGTTTACGACGTTACCATCTGGTTCGATTTGTAATTGGACCCAGTTAGAACGTTTGTTCCATGAGCAATTTTACATGGGTCAAACGAAAATTAGTTTGAAAGAATTGGCTAGTGTGAAACGAAAGTTCAATGAGCCAATAGATGATTACTTGAATAGGTTTCGATTACTCAAGGCTAGATGCTTTACGCAAGTGCCTGAGCATGAGCTTGTCAAAATGGCCGCTGGTGGCCTTGATTACTCTATCAGGAAGAAACTGGACACCCAGTATTTAAGGGATATGGCCCAGTTGGCTGACAGAGTTCGACAGCTAGAGCGTCTCAAAGATGAGAAAGCTAGGGTGAATAAGAATAAGAAGGTAGCTTACGTCGAATACCAGGAGGGCATTGAAGAACTGTATGATGACTCCGTTAGGTTCGACAAAAATGAGATAGACCTTGCTGAACTTAAGAAGGGCCCTCCTTATTCTTGTAAATTATTAGTTCCTTCGAATGGAAAAAACCCTGTCGAAACCGAAAAGAATGATAGGTTCCCAAAGAAAACATACACTTTCGACATCACTAAATGTGACGAAATTTTTGATTTGTTAGTTAAGGATGGTCAAATATTAGTGCCTCCTGGTGCTAAAATACCACCTTTAGAGCAAAGAAAAAAGAGAGGTTTTTGTAAATACCATAATTACTTGGGTCATAAGACGTCTCAATGTTTTCTTTTCAAGGATTTGGTGCAGAATGCTATTCAGGAGGGAAGGCTCAAATTTGGGGAGAAGACTAAGACCCAGATGAAGATTGATACCAACCCCCTTGAAGTAGTTGAAGCAAACTATGCAGAGCCTGAGGAGGTCAACATGGTCGAACTGGTTGAATTATCTGACAGTAGTTCGGATAGTGTTAGTACCAACGAAGCTCTTGGCAGAAATGCCAAGGCGGTGGAGGTTACTGAGGACCTTACCAATGAAGTTGTGTTTATTAGAGAGGCTGAAGAAATGGATGGCTATCAGCTTGAGCATTTGATATGTATGGCTGCTGAACATTACTTTAGCACCTCTTCTGAAGTTCAAAGGTTCGACACTGAAACTATAGTCGATACCCATGCTGAAGTTGAAGCACCAAAATTGCAGATGGTGACAAGAGAGATTGCTGATCATTTTAGACAGATGGACGAGGCTGCTGCAAGCCTTGATATTGACTTTTCTAAGATGCCTTTAAAAGATGAAGTCAACGTGAACATGGTCGAAGTTACTGACAGACAGGCCATGGATATTGATGAATAAGAGGACTGTGACAAACTGGTTTATCCCAGAGAGGATGAGACCATCATTGATTTTCTCCACAGGTGCCAGGGGAAGAATTTTGAAGTCATGATGTGCCCTCGATGCAGTGCTATCTTCGGCAAAGAAGCTTCTCATGGCCTCCAAGCGGGGAAAGGGGCCAAATCTGGACGTGAGAGGAGAGCTGCTCAAAAGCCAGGGCGTTTCGACCCAAGGAAAGCTACTAAGAGACAATATGGCCCAAGGCCACAAATTCCAAGGGCCAAGCAAGCTACTTTCAAACCCAGTGGTGAAGTACCAACTGGGATGTGGGTTAAACCCGTCGAAGCAGCATGAAAAGGGAAGCAAGGATGGAAAAGTTTCGAGGTGGCTAGAGGTTCTTCAATTGAGTATAGGAAAGAATTCAAGTCCTCCAACAAAGCTGCCTATGTGTCTGAGAATTACAAAGGAAAAAATCCCATGTCTAGGTCCTAGTGGAGGAGAGAACAGAGGTGAAGGAAGGCTCTAAGAGAAGCTCAGGCTAAAGATTCGACGGAGACTAGCACTAATGTTCTGCTAGCTAGCAACAAAGGTGTTGGCACGAGAACAACAAACCAGCTGCCAGTGGGTCGAAAGTTGTTTACTTCCAAGAAGGAAGAAGCTGAGAAATTTGCGGTTGAAATAGTTGATGACGAAGCATCGACCCACAATTTTGATTCAGACTCTGATGCTTCTTTAAACAACATTGTCAACGTAGTGTCAGTAATGCCAAAGGAGTATGACAGAGTAACTGAAGTGGAAAATTTGGATGCCAATGCTGAGGCAGAAATGGCAGCACACCAACCTATGTGCTATTATGTAATGAACAATGGCTGTGTCGAAGAACAGAATGCTTTCTTTGAGCGACCAACTGAGGCCATGAAGGGACACTTGAAACCTCTGTATATTACAGGGAAAGTATAGAACGTGGCTGTTAACAAGATCTTAGTAGATTGTGGGGCTACTGTCAATTTAATGCCACATTTTTTGCTAAGTAAAATTGGTAAATTCGACACTGATCTTAAACCCCACAACATGGTCCTCTCTAACTATGAAGGGAAGATTGGGACCACTCTAGGTGTCTTGCAGGTTGACTTGACTGTAGGTACAGTGACAAGACCCACCTTGTTCATGGTGGTCGAAAGCAAAGCTAACTACAACCTTTTGCTAGGAAGGGAATGGATCCATGGCATTGGGGCAGTACCTTCATCAATGCACCAACGAATAACAATCTGGAGGCCTGATGGAATAGTAGAAAACATTGAAGCTGATCAAGGATACTTTAAGATGCCTGTTAATCATGTCGATGGTGTTGAGTTCGACAAAAATTTGGCGCATATTGCGCCTTGTACTCCAGCAGATTTCGATCTCTCCCTAGATGACCACGCATTCTGCTCATTACACTTGCACCCACTGGAGGGGTTTCGATGGGACAGAGAGGTCGTAAGAGAAGAAGGTAATGTCCCGTACTATGGGCTGCCTGAGGTTGACCCCATAAGCTGGGGAAGTGAATTCAGTAATAATGACTAAGTTTGACGCACTACAAAGAATTTTGGCCTATGTGGCCGAATCTAAGTTACAAGCGGCCTTAGAGGCTGCATACAATCACATGGCTGTCGAAGCCAAAACTCAAATTTATGAAGTAGGCCCTGGTAAGGACTTTGAACCTGAGCCACCTGATGGGCCTCAGATTGAAGACCAAGACCAAAGGCTTGATGCTGTTTATGATAATGAGCCTTTAGGTTTTGAAAAGGATCCACTGTCAGATAATATTAAAATGCTGGCGCAAGATCCTTTAGAAGAAATTGACTTGGGTGAAGGGGGAGTAAAAAGGCCTACTTATATTAGCGCTAATCTCGACCCACTACTCAAAGTCGAAATAGTCCAACTATTGAAGGAATTCAAGGATTGCTTCGCCTGGGACTATGATGAAATGCCTGGTTTGAGGAGAGAGCTTGTTGAACATAAGTTGCCAATCATACCTGGGAAAAAGCCAGTCAAGCAAAATCCAAGACGGTTTGCCCCAACAATCCTTTCCAAGATCAAAGAGGAAATCGAAAGGCTACTTAGATGCAAGTTCATCCGTACAGCTAGGTATGTCGAATGGCTAGCTAATATTGTACCAGTCATTAAAAAGAATGGTTCTTTAAGGGTTTGTATAGATTTTAGAGATCTAAATTCTGCAACCCCTAAAGACGAATATTCTATGCCTGTGGCAGAAATGCTGATTGATTCTACTGCAGGACATGAATATTTGAGCATGTTGGATGGTTATTCTGGTTATAACCAAATATTCATTGCTGAGGAAGATGTCCCAAAAACTACTTTTCAATGTCCAGGGGCATTAGGCACTTATGAATGGGTAGTAATGCCTTTTGGTCTAAAAAATGCTGGGGCAACTTATCAGAGAGCAATGAATTCGATCTTTCATGATTTTATTGAGACTTTTATGCAAATATATATTGATGATATTGTTGTTTAGTCCTTTTCAGGAAAAGATCATATAAGCCATCTTCGACATTCCTTTGAAAGGATGAGAAAGCATGGTCTAAAAATGAATCCTCTTAAATGTGCTTTTTGTGTGCAGGCAGGGGATTTCTTAGGCTTTGTGGTCCATAAGAAGGGGATCGAAATTAACCAGAATAAAACCAAAGCCATTATGGAAGCAAAAGCGCCATCAACAAAGAAGGAATTGCAGTCCCTCTTAGGCAAAATAAATTTCTTGAGGAGATTTATATGTAACTTAAGTGGGAAAATGCAAGCCTTTTCACCATTGCTTCGAGTTAGCAAGGATAGGTTCGACTGGGGGCAAGATCAGCAGGAAGCCTTCGACAAGATCAAGGAGTACCTGAGTCACCCCCCATTCTCTCACCACCTCGTGGAAATAAGTGTATGAGATTATACATAGTTGCGTCAGATAGAACTTTAGGGAGCATGTTAGCTCAAGAGGATGATGATGGCGTCGAAAGAGCCGTTTATTACCTTAGTAGAGTTTTAAATGATGCAGAAACTAGATGTAGCATGATTGAAAAATTATGTTTATGTTTGTATTACTCTTGTACCAAATTGAAGCATTATATAAAACCAGTTGATGTTTAAGTTTCTTCTCGTTATGACGTTATTAAACATATGTTGTCCAAACCTATTTTGCATAGTCGAATTGGAAAATGGGCATTAGCATTAACTGAATATTCTTTAACTTATAAGCCTTTAAAAGCTGTTAAAGGACAAATAGTGGCAGACTTCATAGCTGACCATTCTACAAATGAGACCCCCCTGAACTATCTTGATGTGGAACCTTGGAAGTTATATTTCGACGGGTCAAGCCACAAAGATGGGACAGGCATAGGAGTACTTGTTATTTCTCCTAATAAAATTCCAACAACACTTAAGTATAAAATTGAAGGCCGTTGTTCTAACAACGAAGCTGAATATGAAGCTTTAATTGTTAGACTTGAAGTATTGTTGGAATTGGGGGCAACTCATGTCGAAATAATGGGAGATTCAGAACTGGTCATAAAACAAGTGACCAAAGAGTACAAGTGCATAAAAGAAAACTTGATTATGTACTTTGTAGTTGTGAATCGACTGTTGAAAAAGTTCGACGCAGTTAGTTTTCGACACATTCCTAGGCTGGAAAACCAGGTAGCTAATGACTTGGCTCAGATTGCATCAGGGTATAAAGTTTCAAAAGACAAATTACAAGATGCAATCGAAGTCGAAGTCAGAGGAAGGGTGGTGTCGGTAGGATTAGCCCCATCAGATTTGGAAGAAACTAAGCTTGGATATGTTGATGAAGACAATTTCGCAATTCTGGCAGTTGATAGTATAACTGACAAAGATTGGAGGAAACCTATAATGGATTACCTAAAAAATCCAATAGCTTCGACAGAAAGGAAAATCAAGTATCAAGCTTTAAGTTATGTCTTGTTGGGTAATGAATTATTCAAAAAGACTCCCGAGGGAGTATTGCTTAAGTGCCTCAGTGAGGCAGAAGCATACTTAGCCCTTTCGACTGTCCATAGTGGGGCATGCGGGGCACATCAGGTAGGTCATAAAATGAAATGGTTGTTGTTTCGACAAGGCATGTATTGGCCTACCATGTTAAAAGATTGTATGGAATTTGCTAAGGGTTGTCAGGAATTTCAAGTTCATGCTGGCATTCAACATGTCCCTGCGAGTGAATTACACTCTATAGTGAAACCTTGGCCTTTTAGAGGATGGGCTTTAGATTTGGTCGGAGAGATTCGACCAGCCTCATCTAAAAATCATAAGTACATTTTGGTAGGTATTGATTATTTTACCAAGTGGGTAGAGGCTATCCCATTACCAAATGTTGATCAAGAAGATGTGATTGAATTTATCCAGAAGCACATCATCTATAGGTTTGGAATCCCAGAGATAATTACAACAGACCAAGGATCAGTTTTCACTGGTCGAAAAATGCAAGAGTTTTCTAAAGAAATGGGATTCAAGCTTGTAACGTCCACACCTTATTATGCTCAAGCTAATGGCCAAGTCGAAGCAGCAAATAAAGTAGTTATTGGGTTGATAAAAAAGCATGTGGGGAAAAAGCCAAGAAATTGGCATAGGACATTGGACCAAATACTCTGGGCATGTCGAACGTCCCCTAAAGAGGCAACTAATACTACCCCATTTCGACTGACTTTTGGTCATGATGCAGTTCTGCTTGTGGAAATTTATCTTCAATCAATAAGGATTCAAAGGCATCATGAGATTCCATCTGAGTCTTATTGGAATATGATGCTTGATGAATTAGTAGACCTAGATGAAGAAAGGCTCTATGCATTAGAGTTACTGAAAAGGCAAAAGAAAAGGGTGGAGAAGTCTTATAACAAAAAGGTCAAGATTAAAACCTTTTCAAGTGGAGATCTAGTGTGGAAAGTGATCTTACCTATGGATCGAAAGACCAGATCTTTGGGGAAGTGGTCTCCTAAGCGGGAAGGTCCTTTTCGAATAATTAAGGCATTTAGTAATAATGCTTATGAGATTCAAGAGATGGAGGGTGATTTAAGAGTCTTAAGGGTAAATGGGAAATATTTGAAAAAATATAAGCCTATTTTACAAGAAATTCATATTAAGACGTAAATCTTATTCAAATTATAAAAGCCAAAATAGGCCATGTGAGGCCAAAATGGCATACAAAGGAAAGAAAACAAGTACAATAACATAAAACCCAGGAGAAAGATTATTCATAGTCTCTCCAATTAATAGATTTGAGGAAGGAGACATAATCTTCGTCAGCTTCATCATCAGAGTTTTGTGCTTTGGAATGTCCTTTCTTGGGTACCTTCATCGTGGTTTCTCTCTTCTTGGCGCGAGAGTTGCTCCAGTTGAAGTATTATTGAGGGCAGTAATAGTTGCCTCAACTTTCTTTGTCTCTCCAGCCACCTTCTTGGTCATTGCTTTCTTTGAAGGAGTACTCATGCTTGCTGTGGTAGGCGCAAAATATCACAAGAGGGAAGAGGGTTTTATAGAGGCAAGGCTTTGTAGGGATTGGCCAGTCAACGATGGAAATACGTGAAATGACCCTTGGGAATAGACCCTAGGGTTGCGCTATTAATATTCCTTTATCGAATAAAAACTTGTGCCGTTGGAACAGTAAGCTGTTAAAAGCTGTGCTATTTTCATGATTTCCAAGAAAAGAGGCAGAATACTTTAATTACTCAATTAGCAAAGTTTGAGAGAAAAATTTTGCAAGTCGAAGAGTTAGTAGCAAACAGAAGAATTTAGATAAAGGCCATAGGGCATTAAGTTTGTCTGTACATGGGGCCTTAAAAGAGCCATAAAATATAATGAACAAAAGTGGAGCTACAAACAAGAAATCATATGATAATCAGAAAGGGAGCTTCGACTTCAACTCAAGGAAGTTGACCTTGTGATTCTGAAGGCGTTTCTCACATAGAGCTTTGTTGAGTTTGGCTGCTGAAAGTTCTTTTTCGAGTGTTTGAGCCTTGTCAAGGAAGTCTATGGTGTGCTTCAGCTCTCTGGCCATTTCAGTATCGTCAAACTCTCCTAGCTCAAGGTTGCTTTTTTTCAGCCTTAGAAATCTTGTTCTGCAGCTCTTCAATTTACTACTTCCAGTCACCAATGTTCTTTTGGTTCGACTCCACTTCTGCCTGCCTTTTCTGTTGTTCAGTCTCTAGACTTTCGACCATAGCTTCTGATGCATGCGCTTCATCCCAAGCTGAAGCTTCCAATCCAGTTGTGATTTCAATGTTGTCTTGGATCTTGGGAAGGAGCTTGAAGTCCTCAGACATTTGATTCATTAAAGTAGTTAGCTCCAACAGGAATTTAGAAACATCTTTGCTAAGGGTCGAAAGGTCCAGTTTTTGGAGGCTATCTTTCAGAAAGAGAGGAGCAGTTGGATCTGAAAGTAAGACATTGTGAATGTCTCCCTTGAAGAGTTTGTCCTTGATTTTTTGAAGGATAGGGCTGGAAAAATCATCTGGAACTGGACCCCCAAAGCTGGTCGAAGTGCTGAGACTGGTACCTGAAGAGCTGTACTTCTTCCCAAGTATCATCCTGGATACTCTCGAGGATTCAACCATTTGAGGGTAGCCAAGAGGTCTCCTGTAGGGGGTCCTCCAGCAGTCGAAGTGACTGTAGGTCCAGGAGTTGGAGTGTTTGCAGGATCTGCCTCAGCCACAGTCGAATGGGTGTGATCTTGCTCAGTCATTTCCCTCTCTTCTTCTTGTTCTTCATCTTCTTCGACTTCCTCCTCTCTGGCTTCGGTGGGCCTTTATTCTGTGTCCATACCAATAGGCTCTGTTTGGTCGAAAGGTTGTTGATGAGAAACATCATCCTCTTCATGATCAGAACCATCGGTCTGGGATTGTTGAGTAGTGGTCCTGGCAGGAGAACTTTGGTTTGTTTCATCTGCTGCAGGAGGAGGAACTGTAAGAGGGATAGGTTGGTTAATTTTGCTGATTGAGCTATATCCAGAACCAAGGTCAGAGGTAGGGTGATAAGTTGGCTCACCTTGGCTATTAAGCAGAGTTGTTGTAAAGCTGAAGGAAGGTTGTGGTGGGTTAGAACCACCTACATTAGCCTGAAAAACCACAAGTAAAGGGAATAAGATTGAGAGAAGTCTGAGTAGGGAATCCAAATACTGAATGAAGATAGTACATATACCTGTACAGCCGCAACATCAGGACATGAGTTCGCACTCTCAGGATCGCCAGCAGTCATTTTCGACGCAACCCTGGAGAGTTGTTTCTTGACACCACTTCCAGCAGGTGTCTTCTCAAGGATTCTTGCTGCCTGTGAGGGAGATTGGGTGGTAGTTCCAAAAGCTTTGACAAGCTTCCTTTTCTTCTTAACTACTATCTCCTCAGGGGACTCATCATCAGTATCTGGAGGAACAACTGCTTGAGCACCTTTCTTGCCCTTTTTTGAAGGCGTTGGAGGTTTTCAAGCAGCCTGAAAGGTGACGTAAATATTAGAGGATTGGTTACACAAAAAGACTTAGGCAAGGGATATGGAGTACCTTTGTGCCTTCAGTGTCCTTTTCGACCTTCACAGCACCCTTCGATGAGCTGGTCTTCCTGGCCATGGCTGAAAGACAGACGATTATTACGAGGTTAATAATTGAGTGGTTAGTTAAAAACTCACAAATCAAGGGCCTCAAACCTTCATATATTTCGGATTCGACACGGACATTCTCGACCCCTATATGAAGGTGTCCTTTGAAACTGTCCAGCGTATGTTTAGTCGCAACCACCCATTGGGCTTTCGGTTGAGACTGCTGTCGAAGGAGTTTTAAGTACTCACCACAGACAAACCAGTCTGGAAATGGGGGGGGGCAAGTGCCACTCCAAAATCAGCGTTAGGTAGTCGAGGGAACTTTGGAGGAAAGAGTTCAAAAGCTACCTTATAACGTTTCTCAAGGGGAACGTTTGAAGGAATTTTTAACTGATCCAGTTTTTGTAGAAATTTCTCCTTCAAAGTGACAGCAGCCTCACGAACGGTTTGACTAATATCATCTGGTCGATAGACAATTTCAAAGTACTTTTGAAAGGATTGAATTTCTTTGACATGAATGAACTTACTCTTCTTGGTCTTCTCCTGCACATCAAGAAAAGCTTGGTCAAGTAAGTAAGAGAAAGCAGCAACATCAAGAAATTGCTCACTGTAGTACTTCGACCACCAGTTATGGAAGGGTTTGGTACACAAGAAGGTGGGCTGAAAATACACAGGGGAAAGGGTTGCTTTCCTAGCGTTCCATCGGTCGAACGTGACTGCAGCACCCCCTTCATCAAAACTGGCGGTGTGAAGGACCACATGGCCTTTCTTCCCATATAGACACTTGGGGAAGATCTGAGCCAACCCAAATTGTCGAGAGACAAGATTTTGTTGGTAAGCAATTAAGGCTGCCATGTCTCTCCCAAGATTCAGCCTTTCAACGATAAATCTAGGAATAAAGAAGGCTTCCCAGATCGAAACAGATTTGGCGTCGAGTTTGGTGGATGGATCAGGGAATGGCCTACTGAACCACTCAGGCCCACATTTTCTCTCAG
The DNA here is from genome assembly GCA_022829125.1 of Lathyrus tuberosus. Lineage (NCBI taxonomy): Eukaryota > Viridiplantae > Streptophyta > Magnoliopsida > Fabales > Fabaceae > Lathyrus > Lathyrus tuberosus. Next base: position 6,693,525 of record JALAZF010000264.1, read on the forward strand.
CAAAGAGAGCCATGCTAGGTGTGAACTCATGTCTTTTTGCAAACATCATAATATAACTGGAGAAGGCTCACTTGAGAGTTTCCCCATCGTCATTGGGCGTAAGTTTCACCAGGCGGGTACCTTCAACCCTCCTCTCTTTGATGTCAGCAGAATCTTCATCGACCTGCCCTTTCCTGGGAAGGCTAGCTTCAAAGGTTGTATTGAGCCACAACTGAAGTAGCCAGAGAGGGCCATTCAAGTGAACAGTACCTTGGCCCTCCAAGTCTTTGAGTCGAGCCGCCCCTTCGCTGAGAGACTCGTAGAGGTTCGCCAGGATCAACCCACTTAGGCAAACTCCTCTATTATTGTGAAGTTGGTTGGCTAGAGTGAGATACTTCTTGGCCACCTGCAGGGATTTTGAACAAAAAACATACCTCGACAGCCAAACGGTCAGAAAGGCAATGTGTTCCTTATCAGTGATTTCTGTAGTATCACGTTTGTGGTGGTTGATGAAACGGGTATATGTGAGCTTGGAGTCAGAAATCCCTATGGTATCCTCTACATCAGTATCAGGGTCATAGGAAATACCATCTGGTCGAAGACCTGCAATGGCAGCAAGGTCGAAGAGTGTGGGAGTAACCATCCCACAAGGAAGATGAAAGGTGTAGTGGGTACTATCCCAGAAGTAAAGCGATGCTGCCAGCAAGTTCAAACAATAAGGGATGTTGGTCTTTGACAACACAAGCAGATCATAGATTCCTATGGTTTTCCAGTGATCAGCTTTGACCCTTTCCATTCTGGTCATCCAAAGGTCAAAATGCTTTAAAGGATTGACAGCTCTTACCAGCCTCGTACCATCATGAAGGTACCTCAGATCCATTCTCGTCAGAGTGGGTGTATTAGGAGAGGTTCCATCCTCATTAGGGTTGCTTTTTTGCCCTAAAGGTCTAGACTTACGGTAAGAAGGAAAGAACTCAACCAGTTTTTCATTGGTGGGTTTTACATCAGCTAGGGGGCCACCTAAAGCATAAGGTTTATCAGATACAAGGAGAGGGATCATTACCTGAGATTCATAAATGCTCCTTGTTTCTTCAAGAAGAGGTTCCGACATGAACTGTTGGTTCTTTACCACCTTTGGTCCGGGGATGTTTGAAAATGGTGGGAGAGTTTGCTCGAACGGAGTGGTTTTACCCTTTTGGTTTTTCGTTGCTTGGGGAACGGTTTGAAAAGACGCCATTGTTGGAAGTTAAAGAGAAAACGAGAGTGTGTTCTGAGTTTTCTTGAGAGAGTTTAGAGAACAAGAAAAATAAGTTGCAGAAAAGTTTGAGAATGCGAAAGTTCGTAAAATTGGGGAAAAAGGGCATTTATAGATGTTTGGAAGATGAGGGGTGTAGCGAATGATTTTGGACGCGGTTCTTAAGCGCTGGTCGCTCTCTGCGGTCTGAGTTTGAACTACAGGTCGATTCATTTTTTATCCTATTGTGAGCTGAATAAGGAAGGGATATAGATGTCTCCAATTAACCCTGCTTGCATACTGAGTTTAAACAGCGGTCTGTTAGGTTACGGATACTATCAATGTGGGGGGCCTTTGTACTGGTTATTTGTATTTTCGCCAATACGGTTTTCTTTCTTTTAATCTAGGCAAAGGGTTTCTGACGGGGAACAAGGATTAGGATGTTAGGACTGATGCTTTTGAATTACTGCTTTTGATTGATGGAGATATGGGATTTGGGTTTTTTGTTGATTGCGCTCGCTAAGATCTTTTCTTTCGATCTTATGCCTACGTATTCCCGTTTACCGAAACAGGGAAATCAGAGCGTTCGTAGTTCCTCCTATTCTATGGGAGGAAATGGGTGTTTGGTGTCTTGTTCAAAGCCCAAGACGTGAAGCGAAAGGTGGTTTGTATCTTGTTTAAAGCCCAAGATGTGAAGCTGAAAGACCTCGGCTTTAGAGAGAATTTGTCATCTCTAAAGAGGGGAGAAGGAGAATTACTTTAACTGGGATACGCGGATCCGAGCAATGCCATAATTTCCGAAGAAAAGGTTTTAACCTGAAGGAGAAGACTTTAACTCAGTGTAGAGCAATGCCATCTTTCCTTAGGAATTCCTCATGCTAAAAGAAGGACAGTGGCATGGATTTAGATGATCCAGAGGCTTGCCGCTTACAGCGATTAGATGAAGGGAAAGGAGTTGTTGATGTTTGTGTACTGTGAACGAGGCACAGCTTTGATGCTAAAAGGTTGATTGGATCAACCAGTGGTTTTCTTATACAAAGCCTAAGAGGAGGCTGATATGTGTCTCGTACAAAGCCCGAGAGAGAGGCTAAAAGATTTTGACCCGACGATGGAGTCTTTTGGTATCTCGTATAAAGCCCGAGATGGAGGCGATTTGACTCAACAAGAGAGTTTTTTGTATCTCGTACGAAGCCCGAGATGGAGGCGATTGTTTGTTTGGCTCTATAAGAACCTTTTTGTATCTCGTACAAAGCCCGAGATGGAGGCGAAAGGGGGATTGACTCAACGAGGGAGTCTCTTATGTGTCTCGCACAAAGCCCGAGAAAGAGGCTAAACGGTTGTTTGACTCCACTGGGGAGAATTTTGGTGTCTCGTACGAAGCCCGAGATGGAGGCTATTGTAACTGTTTCAGTTGAGTGACAGATCCAATATACTGATTTTAAAAGAGAAAATCAGTTCTTATATGAGCATCGCTGTACTCAGGGATTTGATTTGAGGATCAGGGATATTTCCTTCTCTTTGAGGAAACGGGAAATCCAAAGGGTATTGAGACTGTCCGAGTCTGCGGGTTTCCTTCCTATTTAACGAAGGGTGCTTGAGAATGTCTTTGAGACTCAAGGAAGTTAGACTGTCCAAGTCTAGAGTTTTATCTTTTGTACTATGCTTTGAGAAACAGTAGTAGACTCTATGAAAGGACTGTTCTATGAGGATGACTATGTTCTGTTCCTATACCTCTAGGAGGTCGTCGGGACAATTTGTACGAAGCCCAAGAGGAGGCTGGAAACTTTTAAGAAGCCGACGGGTCCTTGTACGAAGCCCAAGAGGAGGCTATCATTCCCGGAGGAAGAGATCATTATACGAAGCCTAAGAGGAGGCTGTGAATACTTCTAAGAAGTCGTAGCGTCTTTGAATAATGCCCAAGAGGAGGTTGATGCTTTTAAGAAGCCCGTGGGTCTTATCATCTCCTTTCCATTAGGAGAGATAACTCTTTTAAAGATAAAAATCACTGGTAAACGTGCGAGGTTTACTATCTAGCGACTTTTAGCTTTTAAAGAGGGTTCCTTAGTTAAGGTCCAAGATTATGACCGTAGTGGGTACCCAAACCCCGAGACATTCAAGGCAAGCTATCCACAAGGAATAGATCAAGTCAGGAAAGTTCGAGAATTTGAAAGAAACTCAAAGATGCCATTCACGGAGAATACATTCATCTTGGGGAGTAGAGCTTCTTGACGATTCCTAAGGAGGACAGCCGAAGAGAAGACTGTATCTGGTGCTCCTATTGGGGATCTAGGCCTTTATTTCTACGAATAAGTGAAACGGCGTCACCTAGTTCTAGACGTAGTAGCCGGGGAAACTCGAAATATCTATACTATTATTACACAGTAGATATGAGTTTATGAAAGGAGACTTACAGTGAGCAGCCCCACAATACAGTTTATAATATGAAAGCAGTAAACGAAAGCGATAACCACTTACTCGGTTGGAGTGCTTCCATGTTGTTTGGATAGTTGTTCAACAAAGAAAGATTGAAAACAATAGTATATTCAAAATCAAAGGAGAAAGTGCTTTGAAAAAGAAAGATTTGGGGCTTACAGCTCAAGGAGAGGCCCAGGGTTTTATCAGTGAGCGCACTGTTTGGCTTTGTACAGCGGGACTTATACAAGTGACTGGGGCCCAAAAATGGTTTTCTGTACAAAGGGATGGGTCTTACACTCTCTCAAGAGGCCCAAAAAGGTTTAAAGAAAAAGAGTGGGGCTTATAACACGAGGGTAGGCCCAAATGATTTTTTCGTTTAAAATGGCGATCGCGCCGAGGTTTTCTTTTAACGCAGAGGGACTTATACAATAAGTGAGGCCCAAAATTGTTTTGGTTAAAAGGGGGATTGGGTCTTACACTCTAATAGAGGCCCAAAGTGTTTTGAATGGGTCTTATAGCTCAAGGAGAGGCCCAGATGGTTTTTATTTTTTAACGGGCGACGATCGCGCCGTTTACTTGTACAGAGGGACTTATACAATGGATGAGGCCCAAAAAGTTTTTGTACAAGGGGGATGGGTCTTACACTCTCTCAAGAGGCCCAAAGTGTTTTGAAAATGATTTATGAGGGTTGAATTAATCCAAAACCCTAATTTGTTTTCAAAATAAATTTAATTGAATAAAAATTCAATTAAAATGATAAAAAATTGTTTAACACATGGAAAACAAATTGTGATCTTGGATTAATGTTTCAAAAATTAAGTATTGGTCTACAAAATAATTAGAAAGCATCAAAAGTTGCAAAATCAATGTAGAAAAAATATTTAAAATGCCAAAAACAATTAAAACATTAATTCTTTGCAAAAATATCAATTATATGAAATAAATAATATTTTTGGTATTTTTTGTGAAAATAAAATATTTTGACATTTTTGTGAATTATTAAAAAAAGAATCAACTCAAAATCATTAAAACTCAGAGAGAAATTAATTTTTGAATCAATTAAACAAAATCACAAAATTCAAATATTTGAATTATTCAAAAATGGCGCCAAGAACAAGCTAAAGAACACGCGCGTGTTCTTGGTTTCTCAGATTTGCATTTTCTATCCAATCTCCATGAATACGTAATCATATCATGCAATCCACATATCATTATGCTCGTCTCAACCTCACGATCATGTCTATGTACTTTAATTTCATTTAAATTAAACATACAACAAGAAATCACGAAGAGACCTCAAGAACCCTAATTTCTGCATGAAGGCTAGGATTTTTGATACACGATTCAAACAATGCAATTAATTGAGGGAAAACATTCCATGCATGATTATGAACATATGGCCAAATTATTGTGCGAGGAAATATGCATAGATTGAGAGATGACCAAGCATGTGCTTACCTCCAAGCCTTGATAGCAAGTTCAAAGTGATTTTTGATTTGGAGGTGTTATAGATGAGTGGTGATGATCTGAACAGCTTCCCTACACCCTATGGATTGTGTTTGGATGGTTGGACTTGATTGAAATTGGCTGGATCATTTTGTGGTACCTCAGCTGCATTTCGGTTAAAACCTTAAGCAACCAACTGGTGATTTTGTGAAATTGATGTTTCAGAAGTAATCTAAGTGTTTGATCAGCTCATATGTGATGTATGTGAGGTGTGTGAGTGATTGGTTTGATTGGAAAAGCTCTCAAACTCAAAACCCGATAGTGACTTGCCTTAGAAGGCAAAATTGGAGTGAAAGAAGAGATTTTGAGGAAAGCATCTGTTAGATGGCTTTGGTGTACTCAAACTGATCACAATTGAGCTCTATTTATAGTAGAGCAAGTTTGTTTTGCAAGGAATAGTGCATGGCAGCTGGTAAGTAGGTTTGGCCAATGTTGGCAAATGAAAATCCAAGTCTCCTCTAGCCATTGACTAGAGGTTAGGGCACAGAGCTTTGGTCCCCTTGGTCTTGGATAAGTCTTGACTGATTTCAGATGAGAATGGCTCAGTCCATGCCACCTTGATGGTTCCATTGAATGCCTCATTCCAAATTTGAAGTCTTGTCCCTATTTTGGCCATTCTAGGTTCAACATGCTATTTCTTGTTCCATGGACTTTGGAGGCTTGGCTCAATGATTGTCCCCTTTAGATTCAATCCTCTGAGGTGTCCAAGTGGATAGGAGCAATTGAAATTGGCTGATTTTGGCAAATCGAGCAAAAATGCAAATTCTGCCTTGCCTTGACAGATTTCAGCAGGGCAACTTGGCAATGTTGTATCTCATGGTGTAGGTTGAATTTGACAATGTTCTTGGCCATTTTGGAAAGCTCTTACATGATACAACAACTGTTTGAACAAGTTTGGTTTTGATCTCTTTTGATTCCAAGTGAAAAATCCTCCTACATTTGGCAAAAAGTTTGGCAGAATCTGACTTAGTGAAAATTTCACTAAATGTTGGAAAAAGTGACATTTTCACTTTTCATCCACTTTGATCACTCCATAACTCAAAATCCTTAATGAATTGGAATGACTTGTAGTTGAAGTTTTTGTAGGTGATAATGAGGGCTACAAATCCATCTTTGGATGAGAAAAAATGGCCTTGTGGTTTAGGAGTTATGGTCCTCCAAAGTTGGTACCTTTGCCACTTTATTTTTAACTTAGAAAAATTTCTAAGTTTTATGGTTACCCCTTTTACAAGTTATCTCACTTTTCTTGATTTTTCTTGATGAATGATGATTCAAATCATACATTAACATCATTTTAGGGTTAAAAATCCATTTTGGTGAAAAATCTCAAAAAGTCAAAGTTGACTTTTGTGCACAGTTGACTTTTTATCAGATGAATCCCAAACTGTGCAATTCTTCAGGAAATCATGTCCTTGACCTAAATAAAACTTGATGGACATGTTACATGGGTGTCATAGGGTATATTGAGGTATGTCCTAGGGCTTGGGAGCATGTCCTGGTCAAAAGTCAAGGTTACAGTTGACTTTTCTCTTAAAACCCTAATTGTGGTGCAGATGAAATTGAGACTTGTTGCCCAAGCTTCTTGGATCAATCCATTGTTCCAAATGGATCAATATGGTATATTAGAGACCCTCAAATCATCTCTTGAGGTCTTGGCTCATGGTTTGTCCCAAAAGTCAACTTAGGGGTGAATTAGGTCAAGAAACCCTAATTCCTAATTTTTGATGAATGCATCCCCTGAGGCAAAATTGACTTGATGCATGGGTTCATGAGGTTCCATGAAGTATATTAGGTTATGTTTTGGATCATTGCCTTGTGCCCGGATGAAAATTTCCATCTGGAGGCCCTGGACGACCAAAACCCTAATTTGGTGACACTGTCGATCTTGAGACTTGATCCACCTAGAAGGGAGCAGCCTTGTGCTTAATCCTTGAAGTGGGAGTCCTTTTTGATCCATTGTGGATGTTTGAGAGATTAGACAAGTTGAAGATCATGTCATTTCTTGATTGATCCTTTGTCTAAGCACTCAGAGAGGGCTTGAAACCCTAATTTTGATTGTAGTGGATGCTCACCCATCTTTGGGGAGACTGATGAAGCATAAAGGTACATCCATATTGTGGTGATGATTTACACAATGATGGGAAACTTTAGTGGTCAAAATTTGGGGTATTACAGATGCCCCTATTTAATCTTCTTGGACCCGAAGGTGTGAATGACGAAGGGATTCGGGCATTCGAGGTGCAAGAGGATTAAATATCGGAATACCCGAAATTTTGATGGTGGTTATGAATGGTAGCTTACGCATTCATCTTCTTTAGCTAAGCAATGATGTTTAGAAAAGGTAAACTTCCCCTCGATCCTGGTTTCCTACCAAGGAACTGGTCTTGGTTTCTTTTGAACTTCCCCTCGTTCTTGGTTTCCTACCAAGAACTGGTCTCAGTTTCTGAAATGAACTTCCCCTCGTTCCTGGTTTCCTACCAAGGAAATGGTCTTGGTTTCTTTTGAACTTCCCCTCGTTCTTGGTTTCCTACCAAGAACTGGTCTCAGTTTCTTTTGTCAATAAACTTTATTGACAAGGGACGCTATGTGTAGCGGTTTTCCTTCAAACTTCTCGCCGAATTTTCCTGGGGAGATGCTATTTAACGGAAAAAGGTTTGATGTCAGACTTGCTGGGGAACCCAACGTCTGAGTTGTAGAGTTGCACAAACTTCTCTGTTGGAGACGCCATTTGTCGATTCTACTGGGGAAAGTGAGTCTCTTGAGAGACTGTTTTTATTTGGGATCTTTCATCATACTTTTCTCGGGATCTTCCCGGAGAAACGCCATATGATGGGGTCCAATTTTGAGGTGCCAATGACCTTCTCATCAGTGGTTTTTCGGAGCAAAACTGGCGTGCTGCCGAATCTCTGATCACGAGGCTTTCTCTGTGGATTTTCCTTAATCCGGGAAAGCAAGGATATCATCTTCAATGGCGAAGAGTGATATTTATTGAAAGTTCTCTGATCTTTCAGAGGTTCAAATTATCAAAGTGGCCAAGGACCAACTTCTTTCCAGAATTAAACTGGAAACGAGGTTGTTCAGACACAGTATTTCCTGACGAGGCAAGAACTGACAACTCGATTGAGAGGACTTCTACCACTAGGGGACAAGACCGACTAGAGTGATAGTGATGCAATATGAAATGTGAATGAAAATAAAAAAAGCATGATGTATGTATGTATATGCTGACAAAACAGACGCGACATACAGACTAATGGATGAACGCATTGGATACACGGCCATCGCGGGGCGAAGAAGTACCGTTGATTCAAAATAGCAATTCCACCTTGCTTAGGAGAGATAGTCCCGTTGGGAGCTATGTTGATCGGGCTTAGGAGATGAGAACTCGGCCGAGGCGTGTCAGATGAAACAAGGTCTCTGACACAGTTGATCCCTTCATTCAGGCATACTGGTTTAGAAGGAGTACTTTGATTCTGCACTTTGAAGTCCGCTTACTTCGGGAGAAGCGATCGATGTTCTTCTGATGTTCAACAGTCAAAAGAAATGCCATCTTTAATTTAAAAGCAGAAAAAGTTTAACAAGTAAATTCATTTTTGTTTTATTTCAAGAATCGCTGATTAAGTTTAAACAACGTCGTTCTGTAAAGCTAAAACAAGTAAAGAATTACAAACAAAAGCACAAGGGCTCAAATTTTATTGATAAGATGGAGATCAGCCAAACGCGTGATTCCAAAGAGTATATACAAAGTTAGAAAATGGTAATTTACAGGGAAAAGGGCTACGTTGAAACATAACGACCACTATCCTTCTACCAACTTTGAATTCGGGACATCCTGAGCTTCTGTCGAAGATGACCTTGACTGGAGTTTTCCTGGCGGATGATGATGTAACTGCTGCTGAGGGACTTGCCTCTGTTGAACATAGTTACTTGCCATTATCCCTAATTTTTGCCTGGATTGTACCTTGATGTTTCCAATCCATCGGGATGATTTTTTTTCATGTCTCTAACTTTTTCCTGGACCGCCCTTTCGGGTTTTCAATCCACCGAGACGTTTTTTTTTTTAGTTTTAGGCGAAGTATTTCTTGACTACATCAACATTCGTGGGGTAGGCAAATTCCTCTCCGTCCATGGTTGCAAGTCTCAAGGCGCCGCCTGAGAAAGCTTTTGTGACCACATAGGGGCCATCATAATTCGAGGTCCATTTGCCCTGGGAATCAGTGAGAAATGATTGTATCTTCTTGAGCACAAGGTCTCCTTTCCTGAAGACACGAGGTTGGACCTTTTTGTCGAACGCCCTCTTCATTCTCTGTTGATACAACTGACCGTGGCATAGTGCCGTGATTCGCTTCCCTTCGATCAGGTTCAGTTCGTTGTGTCGACTTTGGTACCATTCAGCTTCGGTGAGCTTCGCTTCCATCAATACCCGGATTGATGGGATCTCTACTTCTATGGGGAGAACTGCCTCCATACCATATACTAGAGAGAAAGGGGTTGCCCCTGTTGAAGTGCGGACAGATGTGCGATAACCGTGAAGAGCAAAGGATAGCATTTCGTGCCAATCTTTGTAGGTTACAACCATCTTTTGAACGATCTTCTTGATGTTCTTGTTAGCCGCTTCTACCGCTCCGTTCATCTTGGGTCGGTAGGGAGATGAGTTATGGTGTTCGATCTTGAACTCTGTGCACAACTCTTTCATCATCTTATTGTTCAAGTTAGATCCATTATCAGTAATGATCTCGCTTGGAACACCATAACGGCAGATGATATTGTTTTTGATAAATCGGACCACCACTTGTCGGGTTACATTGGCGAATGACGCTGCTTCGACCCACTTGGTGAAATAGTCAATGGCCACCAGGATGAACCGATGTCCGTTTGAAGCCTTGGGCTCAATCATACCAATCATATCGATTCCCCATATGGAAAATGGCCACGGGGAAGAAAGAACTTTGAGATGTGATGGCGGTACATGGATTTTGTCGGAGTATATCTGACACTTGTGACACCTCCTCATGTACTTGTAGCAGTCGGATTCCATGGTCAACCAATAATACCCGGCCCTGAGAATTTTTCTCGCCATTGTGTGTCCGTTGGCATGAGTACCAAAGGATCCTTCATGAATTTCTTTCATGAGCATGTCTGCTTCTGGTCTGTCGACGCATCGGAGCAAGACCATGTCAAAATTTCTCTTATAAAGAGTGTCACCGCTCAGGAAGAAGTTTCCAGCCAATCTTCTGAGGGTCTTTCTATCTTTTCTGAGTGCCCCAAATGGGTACTCTTGTTTCTGAAGGAAGCATTTGATATCGTGATACCAAGGTCTATCGTCTATGACTGCTTCAATCGCGAAGATGTAAGCGGGCCGTTCAAGGCGCATTATGTCGATCTTAGGTATGTCATTCCATCGACCTACACTAATCATGGAAGAGAGAGTGGATAATACGTCAGCCATGTGATTCTCATCACGAGGGATGTGATGAAAGTCGACTCTGTTGAAGAAGGGTAACAACCTTCTTGCATAGTCTTTGTAAGGAATCAATCCTGATTGGCATGTGTTCCAATCTCCTTTTATCTGGTTGATAACCAGGGCTGAATCGCCGTATACGTCCAAGTTTTTGATCCTTAAATCAATCGCTTCTTCGAGACCCATGATACATGCTTCGTATTCGGCCTCGTTGTTCGTACATTTGAACGTAAGTCTGGCAGTGAAAGGAATGTGGGAACCCTGAGGGGTAACAATGATTGCCCCAATTCTGTTCCCATAATGATTGACTACTCCGTCAAAGATAAGTCCCCACTGGGAACCTGGTTCTGGCCCTTCACTGGGTAGCGGTTTATCGCAATCTTTCATCTTTAGATACATGACATCTTCGTCTGGGAAGTCAGACCCGATTGATTCTTGATCGTCAATCGGTTGATGAGCCAAATGATCAGCTAAAATACTTCCTTTAACGGCTTTCTGAGCATGGTACTCTATGTCATATTTGATAGTAACATCTGCCAACGGGCAATCCTTCCCGTGAGTGCAGGTTTTTTGAAAACGTACTTGATTGGATCCATTTCGGAGACCAACCAAGTAGTATGACGAATCATGTACTGGCGAAGACGTTTGGATGCCCAAGCCAAAGCACAACAAGTTTTCTCAAGCATCGTGTACCGAGTCTCGCAGTCGGTGAATTTCTTGCTTAGATAGTAAATGGCAGACTCTTTCCGTTTAGTTTTGTCTTGTTGGCCAAGTACACATCCCATTGAGTCCTCTAGGACTGTGAGGTAAATGATCAGTGGTCTTCCTTCCACTGGAGGTGATAGAATCGGGGGATTCAACATATATTCCTTGATACTGTCGAAGGCGGTTTGGCAATCTTCTGACCAAACGCAATCCTGGTTCTTTTTGAGTAACTTGAAGGTCGGCGCGCATGTCGCGGTCATAAGGAATATGAATCTGGAGATGTAGTTCAAACGTCCCAGGAATCCTCTGACTTGTTTTTCAGTTTTCGGAGAAGGCATTTCTTGAATGGCCTTGACCTTGTCAGGATCAACTTCAATTCCTTTCTGGCTGACGATGAACCCTAGTAATTTCCCTGAACGGACACCGAAGGTGCACTTGTTGGGATTCAAGCGGAGCTTGAATTTTCTTAGACGTTCGAACAATTTTGACAGATGTTCAACGTGCTCATCCTCTGTTCTTGATTTTGCAATCAAATCATCGACATATACCTCGATTTCTTTGTGTATCATGTCATGAAACATAGTAGTCATGGCCCTTTGATAGGTTGCCCCGGCATTCTTCAAACCGAACGGCATTACCTTGTAACAAAAGGTACCCCATGGGGTAATGAACGAAGTTTTCTCCATGTCTTTCGGCACCATTTTGATCTGGTTATAGCCCGAGAATCCATCCATGAAGGAGAATACTTTGAACCTTGCTGTGCTGTCAACCAGCATGTCAATGTGTGGTAAAGGAAAGTCATCCTTTGGACTTGCCTTGTTCAGATCTCTGTAATCTACACACATTCTGACCTTTCCGTCCTTTTTGGGAACGGGTACGATGTTGGCTAACCATTGAGGATATTCAGATGTAGCGAGGAAACCCGTGTCGATCTGTTTTTGTACCTCCTCTTTGATTTTGATGGCCATGTCTGGGTGAGTCTGTCTCAACCTTTGCTTTACTGGCGGACATTCCGATCTTAACGGTAAGTGATGTTCCACGATGCTGGTATCCAACCCTGGCATATCCTGATAGGACCAAGCGAATACATCGGGAAATTCTTTGAGAAGCTTTATCAAACCCTCTCTGGCAATTGGACTGAGCAGTGCTCCGATCCTGATTTCTTTTCTCTCTTTTTCTGAACCCAAGTTTACCGTTTCCAACGGCTCTTTGTGAGGTTCAATGGACCTTTCCTCTTGTCTGAGTAGTCGGGAGATCTCTTCTGGAATTTCGTTGTCATTTTCTTCTTCAGCCTCGAATACCGGGAACTCAAAGTTGGGAGAAGGCATTGGATCGTATGTTTCAACGGGGTATAAAACAAGCAATCTGCATGACGTGATGATTCGTGTTTAGAAGAGATAGAGAAAATGCAAGTGTGTCCAGTGTTTTATTTTACTGCTAGTTTTTATTTTTGAATGTTTTTTAGGATTACCATTTTCTGAAAAAGCAAAAAGAGAAAACAGCAATTAATGATGAAATTACAGAACGACGTTATTTTATTAATGAACAAGTCGAATCTTGAAACTACAGCCCTATAAAACAAAACTCTGTCGCTTTGGGCAAAGCGAAGAGGGAAATTTACAGAAAATGAGCCCTATCAAAATATCCATTTCACCTGGGCAGGGCGAAAGGTTTAAATATGGCAATTACTTTGACTGACGAACGACCCTCGGAACATCGACATCAACCCATTGGCGGCGAACTCCTCGGTGAATCACAAAGTGTGGCACCTTCCTTGATTTGTCTTCAGAAATGACGCTGATTTCTGGTGGAGCAGGATCATTGGAATCTGTTTCCCAGGCAGAATTTTCGTAGGAGGATTCCTCTGTTGTATTTTCCATAGCATTTGTGCTCTCAGCTGTATCTCCCCATCCAGTTGGCTGGATATCCTCGAGCCTGATACGAGAGCTTTCGGGAGCAGTGTACTTGACCATAAAGTCGTATTTTCCACTAGGTTATCCCAGAGTGTCCCAAACTTCTTTGGAACTGGAGGAGTCATCCCTCTCGATGACGTTGACCTCGGGAAAAGCATAGTTGATGAATTCAAGTCCTGCAAACGTTGTAAATTCATATTCATGTTGAGTAGTTTCCGAATGACCTGAGTGTTGATCCCATGACATGGTGGGGACACAGGTATTCTGTTCAACGATGCTCAGCTGAGTTTCATTACTCGGCTGACTTTCTTGCCCCAAGTTTCCTGGGTAAGGCTGCCACATTGGCAGACCATCCATCGGGCCATAGTAATTGGGGTCAAAATTGTCTTTCATCGGAGTGTCTTCCTCTAATGAATTTGGCGGAGCACGGCATCCTTCCGGATCACAATCTCCATATATCATTTCGACATCCGATCTTGGTATAAATCTCGGACTTTCTGTACGAAAGTAAAAAGGCATAGGCACCTCTTCCTGAGACATATAGCCGTCCTTGTTAAGGTAGGACTTCCATTCTTCATCTGTGTCAGAGGGATCTTCCTCATTGATAGCATGAACTGTCTGAGACACTGGGTGGAGAAAACCTCCACTGTGGAAGAAGCTTTGAAGGGGATGAAAAATTTCATCGTTGGCGGCTGTATGGGTACAGGTTGCAAAAAAACCAAGACCCTTCTTTGTTTTATTGTCAAAAGGAATGACAAGCCGTCCCCATCCTGTCGTATCGGTACTCTCGACCGCTTTGATAACATCTTTGTATGAAGAAATTGAAGTTCCTTCTTTGAACTGATTGTCCTTGCTCACCGATAGTGCTTGGAACTGAGTTCCAATAACCTCCTCGGGTTCCACACAAGTAGATGATGATAAGTTGCTCACAAGCAAGGCTTGTTCTCCACAAACCGTGACAAGTTAATCGTTCTTGACGAACTTTAGCTTTTGGTGGAGGGTTGAAGTAACCGCTCCAGCCTGATGTATCCAAGGTCTTCCTAATAAACAACTGTATGTTGCTCGGATGTCCATGACCTGGAAAGTGATTTGGAAAGTGTGAGGACCAATAGTTATGGGAAGATCAACTTCGCCGATAACTGTTTTTCTGGATCCGTCGAATGCTTTGACGACGACCTCGCTGACTCTCATCGGAGGGCCCTTGAATGATAATTGCATCAAAGTGGACTTCGGCATAACATTCAGGGCTGACCCTGTGTCTACCAGTACGTTGGCTAAAGCATCGCCCTGGTAGTTAACTGTGATATTGAGCGCCATGTTATGACGGCGACCCTCTTCAGGTAATTCCTCATCACTAAATCCCAAATTATTGCAGGAAGTGATGTTAGAGACAATGCTATCGAATTGTCTGATTGTTACATCCTGTTCCACAAAGGCTTGCTCCAAGACTTTCTGTAGAGCCTCTCTGTGTGCTTCTGAACTGAGTAACAGTGATAATACTGAGATCTTTGAAGGAGTCTGTAACAGTTGATCAACAATGTTGTATTCACTCCTTTGGATGAGCTTTAGCATCTCATCTTTGTCTTTTGAAAAGTCGGGATTACTAGATTGACCGACTGGTGGATCAGGAATTTCTGTCTGAAGTTCCTTTTCTCTGTTAGGGTCTCCAACTCCTCAGTTGAAGATTCGACCGCTCCGTGTTACACGACTGATGTCTGCAATATTCACGATGGAGGGTAATGGAATTTCCTTTCCATTCTCGATTATTGTTGCACCGTATTTGTAAGGGATTGCCTTAGCTGATTCATACGGTAGTGGCCCCGATAGATAGATGACTATGGGAACCTTCTGATTTTTCTGACCATCATAAGTAACCTCGATCCGTTCCTGGTTGGGAACTTTAGATTCATCAAATAGAGGGATGATGGCAAAAACATCCCTGGTCCTATGATGACCAGAGATCGTGACAACATCCTCAACTTGATCGGCAAGGTAATTCGGCGACCAAATGATGGGTTCTGAACCTGGATATGGACGAATTTCTCCGTGATCGACCTGACCCTGAAGAGCTGCTCTCACAAGGTAACACCCTTGGTTACTTTCCAAACAGACGCTACAACTGTCATAGTTGTGTGGTGGCACCTGGCCACGCCCACTTTGAATACAATGTAACCTCACTAGGTTATCTTCCAATGATCGGACATGCTGACTTTGATGACGAGTAGGATTCCTGTTATTGATACTAATCTGCTGAGTATCTTCGTCCATATAGATTGGCATCCACCAGTGATTTAACAAGTGCTGAAGTGCCTCCTGGACAAGGGTACAACCTCGATCGTTTTCGCAACCTGCTTTACAGTTTTGATAGTCGTGTGCTATTAAGAATCCGAGTCGGACCTGCTCAGCATGTAACTCTACCAGGTTGGTATTCATCACGCGAATATCGAAGATTTGAACCATGTTGATTTGATAGGAGCTCCTATCATGGTATTCTTGGATCCATCCAAGATCCATCTGACGCTGGAGGGCCTCTTGTATGAAAGAGCATCCCTGTTTGTTTACCGAGCAAATCAGACAGGAACTGTAATCGTGCCGCGGTAGATTATGATATTGGCTTTGCCTTGAGTGCATCGCCACCAAGTTGACATTCATCGCACGGATGTCGTGGTTTTGAATGACGTTGGAATTCGTGTAAACCATGTTAACTTCACGAACTCGGTGCTCTTGAATCTATCCAAGATCCATTTGTTCCTGTAGAGTTGATTGCACCACAGAACATCCCTGGTTGTCTTTAGAGCAGATATCACACTGGTGATAGTTATGAGGTGGCACATGGCCATATCCACTCTGTCTACAATGCATCTTGACCAGATTGGTCTTTAACAAGAGTACATCGTGAATTTGATAGACATTGTTAGTCTCTTTCTCAATCAGATTGACTGCAGCTTTCTCATGTTGAGGCAGCGGGTTCGTAAGAACATTAGGATTCGTATCTTTGAAAGATAAGAGCCCGCTCCTAACAAGCTTTTGCACGTCGGATTTGAAATTGAGACAAGTCTCAATGTTATGCCCCGAACCTCCTTGATGGTAAGGGCATGTTTGATCCGCTTTAAACCAAAAAGGCGGATTTTCCGGAACTGAAATGGGAGACTTAGTCTGAATGTGCCCCTTAGCCAGCAGTAACGGAAACAGCTATACGTACGTTACGGGTATAGGATCAAACCCTGATGGCCGTATTGTACGGTTGTTGTTATATGGAGGACGAGCCTGCTGAAGAGGCTGTTGTGTCCTTTGTTGGTCAGGTTGGCTCTGCGCAACCTGAGGTTGATATATAGGAACAGGCGCGGGGCCGATAGCGGGAGTAACAGCTGCTACTGGCTGATAACGTCGCCTTTTCTTTCCGAGAGAGATATTCCCAATATCTTGCTCTTTTTTCTTAGGGAGAGCACTACCGTATTTTTTAGTACCGCTCGTCGATCCAATGTCTTTTACCAAACGTCCTTCTCGGACGGCTTCCTCAAGACGTACACCCATACCGACCATCTCGGTGAAATCACTGGGCGCACTGGCGACCATTCGGTCATAGTAAAATGAGCTTAAGGTCTTTAAGAAGATCTTTGTCATCTCTTTTTCCTCAAGAGGTGGACAAATTTGAGCGGCAATTTCACGCCACCTTTGAGCATACTCCTTAAAGGTTTCCTTGTCCTTTTATGACATTGATCTGAGTTGATCTCTGTCGGGTGCCATGTCCAAATTGTAATTGTATTATTGGACGAAGGCAGTACCAAGATCTCTGAATGTACTGATCGTAGTACGGTTTAAACCCATGTGCCATTTGAGTGCGGCACCGGTTAAACTATCATGGAAGTAGTGAATCAGCAGGTCCTGATTCTCCGTCTGAGCTGACATCCGCCGAGCGTACATCACCAGATGGCTCTGAGGGCAAGAGTTACCCTTGTATTTTTCAAAGTCGGGCACTTGGAACTTGTGCGGGACTTTCACATTTGGGACCAAGCAGAGGTCTGCGGCGTCCTTTCCAAATAGATCCTGACCGCGAATGGCTTGCAGCTCTTTCTGCATTTCCAAGAACTGCTCCTGGAATTCATCCATTCTGTCAAACCTAGTTTCCTTCTTACCAGAAGGTGTCTGTGGAATCTGTCCTTCCGGGACAGTGTGCACCACAAGGGGTGGTACCGTGACTACGGCAGTAAATCTTGGCGCCTCCCGAAGTTTGTAACCTTCAGGAGTCTTGAGTATGCCCCTGGCATCTTCGCTTTCCTGAAGTTTGTAACCTTCAGGCCCAGCGGCTTCTGTTCCGATTCCCTGATCTTCAGTGATCGGCGGAACATATCCTTCCGGGATATAGTTAACAGGCATGCCCCAAGGACGATCTTTCGGCATCTGATACCTAGGATCATACTTTTCTATGATGGGCATTGAGGTGATCTCCGAGATCACAGTTCTTTGTAGCTGAGCTTCTGCCATGGCTTGCATGTCATTACGAAGCTTTCTCATATCCTCTCTCAGAGCATCGATCTCTTCTTTCAACTCTCTGTTTTCTTCCTCAAGATCATCCATCCTTTTCTGACGATTGGCCCGAGTATTATACGAATGAGACAGTTTGATTCTAGAATCGAGACACAAACGTGAGATTCGTAGGTAAGGAGAATACGCGATGTGAGAATGATGAATGCAATGATTATATTAATTATTGTTTGGTTTAATCAAAATAAACTTCGACAATTAGATTGCAAATATCAAATAGTGGGGAAACCCCTTTTTATTGAATTCCAAAGGGTTACAGAAATGGAAATATAGTAGATTACAAAGTGCAGAAACAGAAACCTAAACTAATGGGTCCCGAGTCCTCTTCTTTGACCGGGGCGCTTGGGCCGTTGTTAGGTTGTCATTCCTTTGCCAGGTGAAAGGAGCGAGCAAATTCCTTTGGTCATCTTGATTCCCTACAGCATGCTGCTCCAAAATTTCAATCAGAGCATCTTTCTCTTTTAGTAGTTGCTGTATTTGGATACACTCTACGTCGAGGGTGCGGTACTTGTTCTTCCAAGATCTTCTTTCCTTTTGAACTTTGTTGAGAGTAACCTGAAGCTTTTTAGTTAACGTCATGAAGTACATGACAGTTTCCCTCGGTGGAAGAATTCCGTAACGAGGATAAGGCATCTTTAGCTTGAGAGCTCTAGTTTGTACCTAATGGAGATAAGGCTCCACCGAGACACAGTCCGGTTTTCCCAGAGACTCTCGTCCTTTCTTATGAACATGTTTCCAGGCTTGCACTATTTCCATCTTTAGTGCTCTGTCGTTTTCTCCTTCCTTGAAGAAAAGACCTTCCAGATGAACACCCAGTGGGATGTGTCTCATCGGGTATCCAAATTGACAAAGAACTAATATCGGATGATAGTTGATTCCTCCTTTAGTTCCTATGAGGGGTACGCTGGGGAAGTTTCCACAACGGTCAATGATTCTGATTCCCTCATAAATCCTATTACACCAATCTATATCGGAATTGGTGAGAGACATGATCTTCTGCGACCAACATAAGACACTCTTGCAATCCCAAAAAGCAGCAGACTTGGGCAAGTGAGAGATAAACCATTTGTAAAGCAAAGGTACACAACATGTTATCTCCCCTCCGCTGTACAAATTTCCCAAGTGTACAGAATGATACGCATCTGCGAGCAAAGTCGGCACAGGGTTTCCAATGAGAAAAACCTTAATAGCGTTGATATCGACGAAGTTATTGATGTTAGGAAACAAAAATAACCCGTAGGTGAGCAAGACAAAGATGCTTTCAAAAGCAGTCACGTTCCCTATACTAGCAAAGTACAGAGCTTTCTTTGTCAAGAACTGGGCTGGCAAACCTTGGATGCCACCCTTAGTGGTCATGTGAGTCTTGACCTCAGACTCGTCCAAATGAATTGCTATTGCAATAGTCTAATTCTTTGGAATTTCTTCCAGTCCAGAAAATGGAGCTCGATCTGTGATCTGTAAATCCAACAGATGAGAATACTCCTCCAGCGTTGGTGATAGCTGGTAATCCGGGAATGTGAAACAATGATAAACCGTATCATAGAACTGAATGAGCGCGTCCATGATCCCCTTAATCACATAGACTCTTAATAGTGGTAGCAAACCACCGTGCTTGGCTCTGAAAGCCTCTGGGTTAACGATCATCCTTGCTAACTTTCTCAAATCCCCTAGTTTTGGAACCTTGAAGGTATACTGGTGAGTTCTCCTTCTACCGAAATCCATTAATGCAATCTTTTTCTCTGATATTTGCAATCACAGTCTTAGTTTAATTTGAAAAACAGAGAGACTAGAAGAGAAAGTTTTTTGAATGTTTTAATGTTTTATTAAATGGATGCATGAATGCAGCACACAAAAACATAGAAAAAACATGGGGTCAAAGGGTCGTTGTCATGAAGTCAAGGCTCTACCCATCCCCAAAGGTTTATACTAGGGTGATTTTTTGTACCTGTACTCATTATCATCAGCTCCTCCCAGGAAAGCAAAACAACAAGCGGATCGCCAGCGAGTTGTAAAGCAATCTTAGAGTAAGTGCCATTCACCGAGAATAGATCACCAGCCTCAAATGAGGGTAGTATCGCGTAACAGCTATTTCCGATAGCTTCCGCACTACGAAAGGGTTTGGCTTTTCTAGGTGTATACTCAATCTTTCCACATACGGCATCACCCGCATTCCCATTAGCAGAAAAATAAACACGTATAGCAATTAGGAAAAGCAGTATATATATTTATCCTAATCATCCTAGACTTATAAAGCTATGATTCCTAAGTTCCTGACAGAAATGGGTTCCCTGGCGGAAGCCCCAATCTTTGGTTTTCACATAAGTGAAGAGAAGGAAGACCGTGCCTAGATCTAACCTTGAACCGGCCCCACGGTGGGCGCCATTTTTTCTGTAGCGAGCGATTTTGGACGCGGTTCTTAAGCGTTGGTCGCTCTCTGCGGTCTGAGTTTGAACTACAGGTCGATTCATTTTTTATCCTATTGTGAGCTGAATAAGGAAGGGAAATAGATGTCTCCAATTAACCCTGCTTGCATACTAAGTTTAAACAGCAGTCTGTTAGGTTACGGATGCAATCAATGTGGGGGGCCTTTGTACTGGTTATTTGTATTTTCGCCAATACGGTTTTCTTTCTTTTAATCTAGGCAAAGGGTTTCTGACGGGGAACAAGGATTAGGATGTTAGGACTGATGCTTTTGAATTACTGCTTTTGATTGATGGAGATATGGGATTTGGGTTTTTTGTTGATTGCGCTCGCTAAGATCTTTTCTTTCGATCTTATGCCTACGTATTCCCGTTTACCGAAACAGGGAAATCAGAGCGTTCGTAGTTCCTCCTATTCTATGGGAGGAAATGGGTGTTTGGTGTCTTGTTCAAAGCCCAAGACGTGAAGCGAAAGGTGGTTTGTATCTTGTTTAAAGCCCAAGATATGAAGCTGAAAGACCTCGGCTTTAGAGATAATTTGTCATCTCTAAAGAGGGGAGAAGGAGAATTACTTTAACTGGGATACGCGGATCCGAGCAATGCCATAATTTCCGAAGAAAAGGTTTTAACCTGAAGGAGGAGACTTTAACTCAGTGTAGAGCAATGCCATCTTTCCTTAGGAATTCCTCATGCTAAAAGAAGGACAGTGGCATGGATGTAGATGATCCAGAGGCTTGCCGCTTACAGCGATTAGATGAAGGGAAAGAAGTTGTTGATGTTTGTGTACTGTGAACGAGGCACAACTTTGATGCTAAAAGGTTGATTGGATCAACCAGTGGTTTTCTTATACAAAGCCTAAGAGGAGGCTGATATGTGTCTCGTACAAAGCCCGAGAGAGAGGCTAAAAGATTTGACCCGACGATGGAGTCTTTTGGTATCTCGTATAAAGCCCGAGATGGAGGCGATTTGACTCAACAAGAGAGTTTTTTGTATCTCGTACGAATCCCGAGATGGAGGCGATTGTTTGTTTGGCTCTATAAGAACCTTTTTGTATCTCGTACAAAGCCCGAGATGGAGGCGAAAGGGGGATTGACTCAACGAGGGAGTCTCTTATGTGTCTCGTACAAAGCCCGAGAGAGAGGCTAAACGGTTGTTTCACTCCACTGGGGAGAATTTTGGTGTCTCGTACGAAGCCCGAGATGGAGGCTATTGTAATTGTTTTAGTTGAGTGACAGATCCAATATACTGATTTTAAAAGAGAAAATCAGTTCTTATATGAGCATCGCTGTACTCAGGGATTTGATTTGAGGATCAGGGATATTTCCTTCTCTTTGAGGAAACGGGAAATCCAAAGGGTATTGAGACTGTCCGAGTCTGCGGGTTTCCTTCCTATTTAACGAAGGGTGCATGAGAATGTCTTTGAGACTCAAGGAAGTTAGACTGTCCAAGTCTAGAGTTTTATCTTTTGTACTATGCTTTGAGAAATAGTAGTAGACTCTATGAAAGGACTGTTCAATGAGGATGACTATGTTCTGTTCCTATACCTCTAGGAGGTCGTCGGGACAATTTTTACGAAGCCCAAGAGGAGGCTGGAAACTTTTAAGAAGCCGACGGGTCCTTGTACGAAGCCCAAGAGGAGGCTATCATTCCCGGAGGAAGAGATCATTATACGAAGCCTAAGAGGAGGCTGTGAATACTTCTAAGAAGCCGTAGTGTCCTTGAATAATGCCCAAGACGAGGCTGATGCTTTTAAGAAGCCCGTGGGTCTTATCATCTCCTTTCCATTAGGAGAGATAACTCTTTTAAAGATAAAAACCACTGGTAAACGTGCGAGGTTTACTATCCAGCGACTTTTAGCTTTTAAAGAGGGTTCCTTAGTTAAGGTCCAAGATTATGACCATAGTGGGTACCCAAACCCCGAGATATTCAAGGCAAGCTATCCACAAGGAATAGATCAAGTCAGTAAAGTTCGAGAATTTGGAAGAAACTCAAAGATGCCATTCACGGAGAATACATTCATCTTGGGGAGTAGAGCTTCTTGACGATTCCTAAGGATGACAGCCGAAGAGAAGACTGTATCTGGTGCTCCTATTGGGGATCTAGGCGTCTATTTCTACGAATAAGTGAAACGGCGTCACCTAGTTCTAGACGTAGTAGCCGGGGAAACTCGAAATATCTATACTATTATTACACAGTAGATATGAGTTTATGAAAGGAGACTTACAGTGAGCAGCCCCACAATACAGTTTATAATATGAAAGCAGTAAACGAAAGCGATAACCACTTACTCGGTTGGAGTGCTTCCATGCTATTTGGTTAGTTGTTCAACAAAGAAAGATTGAAAACAACAGTATATTCAAAATCAAAGGAGAAAGTGCTTTGAAAAAGAAAGATTTAGGGCTTACAGCTCAAGGAGAGGCCCAGGGTTTTATCAGTGAGCGCACTGTTTGGCTTTGTACAGCGGGACTTATACAAGTGACTGGGGCCCAAAAATGGTTTTCTGTACAAAGGGATGAGTCTTACACTCTCTCAAGAGGCCCATAAAGGTTTAAAGAAAAAGAGTGGGGCTTATAACACGAGGGTAGGCCCAAATGATTTTTTCGTTTAAAATGGCGATCGCGCCGAGGTTTTCTTTTAACGCAGAGGGACTTATACAATAAGTGAGGCCCAAAATTGTTTTGGTTAAAAGGGGGATTGGGTCTTACACTCTAATAGAGGCCCAAAGTGTTTTGAATGGGTCTTATAGCTCAAGGAGAGGCCCAGATGGTTTTTATTTTTTAACGGGCGACGATCGCGCCGTTTACTTGTACAGAGGGACTTATACAATGGATGAGGCCCAGAAAGTTTTTGTACAAGGGGGGATGGGTCATACACTCTCTCAAGAGGCCCAAAGTGTTTTGAAAATGATTTATGAGGGTTGAATTAATCCAAAACCCTAATTTGTTTTCAAAATGTATTTAATTGAATAAAAATTCAATTAAAATGATCAAAAATTGTTTAACACATGGAAAACAAATTGTGATCTTGGATTAATGCTTCAAAAATTAAGTATTGATCTACAAAATAATTAGAAAGCATCAAAAGTTGCAAAATCAATGTAGAAAAAATATTTAAAATGCCAAAAACAATTAAAACATTAATTCTTTGCAAAAATATCAATTATATGAAATAAATAATATTTTTGGGATTTTTTGTGAAAATAAAATATTTTGACATTTTTGTGAATTATTAAAAAAAGAATCAACTCAAAATCATTAAAACTCAGAGAGAAATTAATTTTTGAATCAATTAAACAAAATCACAAAATTCAAATATTTGAATTATTCAAAAATGGCACCAAGAACAAGCTGAAGAACACGCGCGTGTTCTTGGTTTCTCAGATTTGCATTTTCTATCCAATCTCCATGAATACGTAATCATATCATGCAATCCACATATCATTATGCTCGTCTCAACCTCACGATCATGTCTATGTACTTTAATTTCATTTAAATTAAACATACAACAAGAAATCACGAAGAGACCTCAAGAACCCTAATTTTTGCATGAAGGCTAGGATTTTTTATACACGATTCAAACAATGCAATTAATTGAGGGAAAACATTCCATGCATGATTATGAACATATGGCCAAATTATTGTGCGAGGAAATATGCATAGATTGAGAGATGACCAAGCATGTGCTTACCTCCAAGCCGTGACAGCAAGTTCAAAGTGATTTTTGATTTGGAGGTGTTACAGATGAGTGGTGATGATTTGAACAGCTTCCCTACACCCTATGGATTGTGTTTGGATGGTTGGACTTGATTGAAATTGGCTGGATCATTTTGTGGTACCTCAGCTGCATTTCGGTTAAAACCTTAAGCAACCAGCTGGTGATTTTGTGAAATTGATGTTTCAGAAGTAATCTAAGTGTTTGATCAGCTCATATGTGATGTATGTGAGGTGTGTGAGTGATTGGTTTGATTGGAAAAGCTCTCAAACTCAAAACCCGATAGTGACTTGCCTTAGAAGGCAAAATTGGAGTGAAAGAAGAGATTTTGAGGAAAGCATCTGTTAGATGGCTTTGGTGTACTCAAACTGATCATAATTGAGCTCTATTTATAGTAGAGCAAGTTTGTTTTGCAAGGAATAGTGCATGGCAGCTGGTAAGTAGGTTTGGCCAATGTTGGCAAATGAAAATCCAAGTCTCCTCTAGCCATTGACTAGAGGTTAGGGCACAGAGCTTTGGTCCCCTTGGTCTTGGATAAGTCTTGACTGATTTCAGATGAGACTGGCTCAGTCCATGCCACCTTGATGGTTCCATTGAATGCCTCATTCCAAATTTGAAGTCTTGTCCCTATTTTGGCCATTCTAGGTTCAACATGCTATTTCTTGTTCCATGGACTTTGGAGGCTTGGCTCAGTGATTGTCCCCTTTAGATTCAATCCTCTGAGGTGTCCAAGTGGATAGGAGCAATTGAAATTGGCTGATTTTGGCAAATCGAGCCAAAATGCAAATTCTGCCTTGCCTTGACAGATTTCAGCAGGGCAACTTGGCAATGTTGTTTCTCATGGTGTACGTTGAATTTGGCAATGTTCTTGGCCATTTTGGAAAGCTCTTACTTGATACAACAACTGTTTGAACAAGTTTGGTTTTGATCTCTTTTGATTCCAAGTGAAAAATCCTCCTACATTTGGCAAAAAGTGAGGCAGAATCTGACTTAGTGAAAATTTCACTAAGTGTTGGAAAAAGTGACATTTTCACTTTTCATCCACTTTGATCACTCCATAACTCAAAATCCTTAATGAATTGGAATGACTTGTAGTTGAAGTTTTTGTAGGTGATAATGAGGGCTACAAATCTATCTTTGGATGAGAAAAAATGGCCTTGTGGTTTAGGAGTTATGGTCCTCCAAAGTTGGTACCTTTGCCACTTTATTTTTAACTTAGAAAAATTTCTAAGTTATATGGTTACCCCTTTTACAAGTTATCTCACTTTTCTTGATTTTTCTTGATGAATGATGATTCAAATCATACATTAACATCATTTTAGGGTTAAAAATCCATTTTGGT
The DNA here is from genome assembly GCA_022829125.1 of Lathyrus tuberosus. NCBI lineage: Eukaryota > Viridiplantae > Streptophyta > Magnoliopsida > Fabales > Fabaceae > Lathyrus > Lathyrus tuberosus. Next base: position 6,718,756 of record JALAZF010000264.1, read on the forward strand.
GAAAAATCTCAAAAAGTCAAAGTTGACTTTTGTGCACAGTTGACTTTTTATCAGATGAATTCTAAACTGTGCAATTCTTCAGGAAATCATGTCCTTGACCTAAATCAAACTTGATGGATATGTTCCATGGGTGTCATAGGGTATATTGAGGTATGTCCTAGGGCTTGGGAGCATGTCCTGGTCAAAAGTCAAGGTTACAGTTGACTTTTCTCTTAAAACCCTAATTGTGGTGCAGATGAAATTGAGACTTGTTGCCCAAGCTTCTTGGATCAATCCATTGTTCCAAATGGATCAATATGGTATATTAGAGACCCTCAAATCATCTCTTGAGGTCTTGGCTCATGGTTTGTCCCAAAAGTCAACTTAGGGGTGAATTAGGTCAAGAAACCCTAATTCCTGATTTTTGATGAATGCATCCCCTGAGGCAAAATTGAATTGATGCATGGGTTCATGAGGTTCCATGAAGTATATTAGGTTATGTTTTGCATCATTGCCTTGTTCCCAGATGAAAATTTCCATCTGGAGGCCCTGGACGACCAAAACCCTAATTTGGTGACACTGTCGATCTTGAGACTTGATCCACCTAGAAGGGAGCAACCTTGTGCTTAATCCTTGAAGTGGGAGTCCTTTTTGATCCATTGTGGATGTTTGAGAGATTAGAAAAGTTGAAGATCATGTCATTTCTTGATTGATCCTTTGTCTAAGCACTCAGAGAGGGCTTGAAACCCTAATTTTGATTGTAGTGGATGCTCACCCATCTTTGGGGAGACTGATGAAGCATAAAGGTACATCCATATTGTGGTGATGATTTGCACAATGATGGGAAACTTTAATGGTCAAAATTTACGGTATTACAAGGGGACTGTAAATCCACCGTTGAAATGGATACGATAGTGGGACGCGTGTCCTCTTTGAAATCGTTGGATGGTCGTGGTTGTGGTCAGACTGTAAATGATTAATCCCAAGAAAAGTGATGATGAAAACTGTTCGCAAATACGGCTGAAAAGACGTTTGAAGATTTGCCATCATGACATGACGTCACAAGCATGGTTGAAAGAAACTGAATAGTTTCTAAATCATGGGTTGGTCAGTTAAGACCATGTTTTCCATAATCGAATGAGCAGGCGTCAAAAATTATGTTATCAAAAAATGACCTTCCTACCAACACTGGCGAAAGGACATTTTTGGGGGGCAATTTGTTAGCTCCTAATTTCGACGCTACATGATTTCAGACAATTTGGCTTTAAAAGAAGTTATTCTTTAAAATAATAAAGCTAAGGCTTCGACTAGAAGGCCTTCGACCATGTTTGTGCAATGCCTGAGTCGAAGAGAATGATTTTAGGACTTCAAATATTGCTAAGTCCAAGGAACCAGTTCGACACAGTAAAGTGGCTATGGATAATGCGCTGCAGTTACAACTGAATAGTGGAGGGAAGTTCCATTATTTGAATTTGAAAAGTGGACAGGTGGCGAAGATCCAGATCGTGAAGACATGCGAAGTGCCAAGTGGCGTAATCTAAGAATAAAACCGTCAGATGGTGGTTACTTTAGAATATTATAAATAGGTTAGTCTTAGAGTTAGAATAGTGTGAAAAAATCATATTTGTACAAGGAACTGTATATTCACTCAAAGTATCAAGTGTGTCGAGAAACCAGTGAAGTGAGAATGTACGTGATTGTAATCACCATTATCCTTTATTGCAATGCAATTTACTTTGAAGTTTCTGTTTTAGATTCTTTACTTTGAAATATTTTTCCACGAACTTTTACATATCCAGTCATTTACATTACCAAGTCTTTACTTTGCAGTTTTACATTAAAAGCCTTTAATTTCAAGCATCTACCTTTTTTTGCATTTTAAGATCTTTAAGCATTTCTTTCCAGCATTTAACTCCAGTTTTTCTTTATCAAACCTTTTACATTCAGCCTTTTCTTTTCTTTGATGCATTGTTCGACTTAGTTGTTTCTTTATCTTTATCGCTTTCCTTTACACTTCAAACACCCCTTTTTTATTTATGTGCATTGTCGAAAGACATACTTTACCAAATTGTGAAATATTCTAAATACACATACAACACATGTCCTAGGATCAATCTGATCGATCCTGTAAGTTACTAGAACTTTATAGTTTTAGAAGATCAGTGGTTGTTTACCAATTTTCAAGGTAAACTCACGGGGAGAAGCCTTTTGTCAAGAATGGATAAGCTTCTCTAAAGAGACTGCCACTTATCGTTGTAAGGGTTGACGAATCACCAGGAACATATAAGCTTCTCAAAAGAAACTACCACTTATCGTTGAAATAGCAAAAGAAACAGATAAGCTTCCCAAAAGAGACTGCTACTTATCATTGAAATGTCAAAAAGGGATAAGTTTCTCAAAGGAGACTGCCACTTATAGTAGAAATAGAAAAAAGGGATAAGCTTCTCGAAGGAGACTTCCACTTATCTTAGAAAAAAGGATAAGCTTCTCGAAGGAGACTACCACTTATCTTAGGAAAAGGATAAGCTTCTCAAAGGAGACTGCCACTTATCTTAGAAAAAGGATAAGCTTCTCAAAGGAGACTCCACTTATCTTAGAAAAAGAGGATAAGCTTCTCAAAGGAGACTGCCGCTTATCTTAGAAAAAAGGATAAACTTCTCAAAGGAGACTGTCACTTATTTTTGAAATAGCAAAAAAAAAAGGATAAGCTTCTCAAAGGAGACTGCCACTTCTCGTTGAAATAGCAAAAGAAACAAATAAGCTTCCCAAAAGAGGCTGCCACTTATCATAGAAAAAGGATAAGCTTCTCGAAGGAGACTGCCACTTATCTTAGAAAAAGGATAAGCTTCTCAAAGAAGACTGACACTTATCTTAGAAAAAAGGATAAGCTTCTCAAAGGAGACTGCCACTTATCTTTAAAATAGAAAAACAAACTTCTCAAAGAGACTACCACTTGTTATAAGTATTAATTCCAAGAGGATGTTACAACAACACTGCTGGAAAATAAGACTTTGTCTTTAATGGGGATCTTTAAATAGATTCTTCTTGGGAGGCAAAGTGCAAAATAAATGCACACTCAATTTGGGTGTTCGACAACCTAGAGAGGTTCAAAAACAAAATTGTCAGAGACCAAAGTTCAATCTAGGAACAAGCTAGAGAGAAACAGTTAAACAAGACTTTACCCATTGAGGAATGAACTCAATTGGGGATTTATCTTATCCAAACATGGAAACGATAACTGAAACAACCATTTTTCCACGAGGATCAATCACAGTGGGGAACTAGAAAGGATTTGCACTTTCTGCTTAAGGCTGACGACTCTACTGGAGAGAGGAGGCAAACCAGGTTACTTGATGATAAACACAACCCAAGCAAAAGAACAAAAGACGACAAGGTACCAAACATGCTCATATTCTATGTATATTTGTATGAATGCATGTATGTCATGCTTATGCTTATGCTGACAAAACAAACAAGGAGAAGTAAACTGGAGATGAAATAAACATCTCGACGAGGATACTCGACCACCCTTCGCAAGATGGAGACATCTAGCAAGAGATGAATAGGAAGCCACATGCGGAACCACATTCCTACTTCAAGGTTTTAACCTTCTATGGGGAAAAGAGTATTCCACTCGGGGATATAACATCATGACTTCACCTGAGGGATTTCCATCATGAATCTGATTTCCTTGTTGGAGGAGAAATATCCACTGGGAAAGGGTCACCCATGATTAGAGACTTCGTAGGGGATAAAATAAATATCCACCTCATTGGGGAAGCTCGGACCAAAGGCGTGGTTGTAGTTGTCTAAGTTGAAACTCCATGGGGAAAGGAATGAACAATCACTTGGCTAGAGAAGAATAGAGTTTGTAAGACATTCACTGATGGATTAAATAAATATCCCCTTGTCTGGAGAAGTATGAAGCCAAGAAAATTCATCGGGAATTCCTAGGTCACCAACTGGGGAGTCTTGCATTAAACCTGTCACAACTGTTGGAAGTGGATATAAACCGGGGAGTTGCCATAACCATTGGAAGTAAATACTCACTGGGAATCGTCCAAACATTCCATAGTTACCTGGGGTAGAGACCTGTTGGGGATTCGCGTAAGGCAGGTCGCAAGAACACACTTGCTTAAGAGAACACTTAGTTCTACATTGAAAAAGCTGCATGATGGACAACCACAACTCTTGTGATCAAAACAAGCTTAAATCTCAAATGCCCCACATTACATGGTTCGTGAGAAGACGTCACCTCAAGAGGATTTTACAGAAAACTGGGCATAACAATACTCTAGTGTCTTCAAACTCTTGGAGAGATTTATCAAATCTCGACGTGAATGCCCCAGATCGACTGTATTCTGCACAAAGGAGTATTTAAACTTGTCTCTTAGGGATAGTTAGCCTGCAAGAGCGACATCTGGGAAACAACTTGAACAAGTGAGCCAGTGACGACTGGGATTCGCATACCAATAACAATTAGATTCCGTCAAACAACGCCAGCAATGAATGGGAAATAGTTTGCCCCTACTTAGCAAAGTCTTTAAGCAACATACCCCTTTATGGCTTAATCTTGCCCCCATTAGTGGGTCCTTGAAGTTGTCACCTTGAAAGGAGTTGGGAAGCAACTTGCCATGAGATGACCTCAAGATGGCTTCCCCTAATATCTTTAACTTTGAAGAGGTCTGACCCTGATTGACCAATTCATGGGATGGTTTACTTTTGATTGACTGACCTTTGGAGAGCAGGCTTATTGTGTTCTTTGTGACAACTTGCTCTAGTCTGAATCTTGAGAAGATTCAACCTTTGATTAGCCGACCCTTGAAGTGGTTGATTCAAATTGACAAATTCTTAAATTGGTTTGCCCATGACTGGACTTCTTTTACCAAGTCAAATTCCCTAACTGGCTACATTTATTGGAATTCCTTTGATGTTGGGTTGTCTTGCAAATGGTATTGTTCATTTAAAAGTTGGCAATCTTAATGCAACATTCATGCAAGCTTTTGAAATCAAAATTTTGATATGACATATAGTGGAATGAGTCAATGATCAAAAATTGAAGTGGATCTAGCCATTTACAAAACGACATATGAGGTGATCAACACAAACAATTAGCAAAGATCATTAGGAGTCAGGCTAACACAACCTAGCTGTAGTATGCTTTCAAAACAAACCCTAACTCAATTAGGTCTTTTAAGGTTTGTATCGTGGCTTGGTTCACAGTTTATGAAACAAAGGATAAAGGCTCAAAGTTTATTTGTACCCACCCAATCTTCGTGATGAACTTCCAATCCTATGCTCAATTAATTTAGACTATACGCTCAGGTTCCCAAGGGTTGGGAATTGTACTAATGATAGTGATGATGATGGTTCAGAAGTCAAAGGACTTTTAAGATGACAGTCACTACTTCCTTACAACATTTAGTTGTTTTTGGTTATTGAGGACTTTCAGGGTAAGGATTTGAAGATCTCCTCTTTTATTATCCCTAACTTTTGCCTGAACTTTTTCTTTTGAAGCTTATAGTCAGCGGGATGCCCCAGTTTTGCCTAAGCCTCCTTCATAGGTTTTGAATTAGCGGGATTTTTCTTTTGATTTTCTTTTCTCTTTTTTTTTTTTATTTTAAGAAGGAAGGTGAATGCCTGCCTTAATGATCACGGTGAACCATCATCGGCTTTTTGGATTGGAAAACAACTTCGAAACTTGCTTGCTGTGTGCGAAGGAAAACTTGTGAATGAAACCTTTATATGAAAGGTGTCTTGCATGAACACACAACCAAGTTAACTGAGAACTACCCACCCCAAGGTTAAGATTTCGGGTTTTTGTAAAGAAGAGAACTCCAACTTCTAGGCTCAAAGGGGTTGCTGAGGGATTATCTTCCTTATTTCTCCAGTGTTTGGGAGTTTGAAACAATGCCTTACATCATCGGCAATGTTTTGAATTGAAAACACACCAACAACAATCATGGGTATTATGTTTTCGTCATCCTCCCTCCAGTATTTGTTAAAACAACAGTTTGATAAAGATAAGTGGATGGAAAAAATATAACAATGAAAGAAAATGAGTGAATACGAATGAATTAATTCAAAAGATGCATAAACACTTCATTAATCTTACCAATTCAAAAAACAACAATGCTTACAAGCAAATATAAAATCAACATGCAAATAAATTACAACGGAAAATGCTGAAACAACCAAACGATGGCCAATTTTTAGGGAATTAACTTCAACAAACTTGATCCTCAGACTTCAGGGAATGACTTCTGAATCTTGATTCATGCCTTATGCTCTGTGCACTGGAAAGATAACATACGGGGTATTATCAAAGAAGGACAAAATCTTCAGATCAATTAACTCTCATACCCTATGTTTCAAAGCATGACAACCCTCCAAATCATGTCCGGGAGCACCCTTGTGGAAAGGACAATGCTCATCTAGATTAAACCACGGAGGTATAGGATCCGGAGGAGGTCCTAGAGGTCTTGGAACCACTAGTCCTTTTTTCCAGTAAAGAAGGATAGAGCTCAGTGTACGTCATTGGAATTGGATGAAAGGGCGGTCTACTCCATTGTCTCCCATTCTGGTTGAGAACACCTTGCAGACGAGGAACCTGAGCTCTTGGCGGCTGATAAGCTGGCACTACAGACGCTCATTGATACAGACGTGGAGCCTTAGTCCGTTGATCCTGACTCTGATGCTCTTGGGGGAAGACAGCCACAGGATGTTGATGTGATGATCTAACGCTCAAAGGCTGAAGATGACACCTTGAAGGAGGGCCATGAGTTAGCAAGTGATGAGTTTCCATGTGGATTGACTCTTGATTTAGAGTAACACCAGATGCATGTGGAAGATTATCTCCCTTTACTATAGCAATGGGCATGGAGTGACCCTTTTTTGTCAACAAATCCTTCAAGGTTTGCAAGAACCAATTCATTTGACTCTTCAGAACACTGATTTCCTCTTTCAGTGCTTCTTGACCATTCCTTAGCTCGTCCATCATCTCTTGAGACATTGCTCTCTGTTCCAAACACGTGTCGGGAATCACCTTGCTGGCGGTGGAAGAGGATGAATGAGTTTTATGTTTTTGAATGAAATGTAAGGCATGCTGACAAATGCAAATGCAATGTATGTGAACAAATGATTTATATGCAAAGAAAATGAAATGCAGGTAAGATTAGGATCCGAGATATCACGAGTGAATCAGAACATCCTATTCGGTAGGTCTCCCTATAACGAATAGTTCTAGATCATCTACCCATAAACCCACTCACATGATTAGTTTCTAGGTTTTTTGATAAAGGTTTTAGAGTCACGGACCTTAGTCATATCAACGTTATGCAACGGGCTAGCCATTTACAACGAGAGTGACGAAAATGTATCTTCTGATTGGGGTTTTCATATTGGTTGGAGCAAGGAGATGTCCTTGAAGTCCAATATTACGTAACCACCAAAATAGAACTGGTTCTAAATGGGGGACCTAGAGTCATGGACCCTTCATGAATTAGCATTATGCAACAGGCTAGTTGTTTTACAACGAGATCTAAAAACCAGTCTACTCTAGAGGAGCCTTCATGTTAGTTGCTACAAGGAGCATGCCCTCGTAGTCAAACTACCAATTCTAACCTTATGTTTTATCTCTGCTTTTTCCAAATCTTGGGTGTAGAGCTTTATTCATGATATCAGATCCCCAAAGCCCACACAGAGATATATATGAAAAAGCAATAAAGCATGGGTAATAGAACATATAATCAAAGAAGAAAAAGAAACAAACAAACACACATATAACACCTAATTAAACTAGGCTTGACTCACTTAGGGATGGGAAAGTCCCCAGCGCGAAGCGCAATCGCACGCCCATAGTGTTATACCCCAAATTTTACCCCTTAGATGTCATAACATTTTGCACTTGCATTAGAAATCAATCATCTGTGCTTAGTAACTAACTCTCATATTTTACTAGCTTGTTCTTTTATTTGAAAGCTAGGGTTTTGCACAAAGAGAGGGCAAGATCCACAAGCTAAACTCTCATACTTTTCAAGGCTTCCTAAGACACTTCTTGGCTCAATACATCCATCCCAAGTGTTCACTAGAGGGTCAAGAAAGGTGTTTGAATTCATCTGGTCAAGAAAATCAACGAGGCTCCAAATGCTCAATATTTAGCCTTGAGGGCTAATCATGAGGTTTTCAAATCATATTCCATGATCATGTGATTGGATTAAGAGAAATCAAGAGAAGTCAAGGAGAAACCATAAAATCAGGAGTTGTGGAATTAGGATTTTGATCCGAAGAATTACAAGGGAATCTTGGTGTGGTCAGTAAATGTCTTGATTGGTTCATCAACCATTTGAGCTTACATACATTCAAGAGGCCTTATTCATCAAGAGATCAAGTGTGTTTGGCTCCCATTATAAGTGCAAAGAGCCTCAAGTTCATCTGACCCCAAATTAAGGTTTTATCAAGAAAAGTCAACCATGCCTTTGACTTTTGATTAAGGCACGATCCCAAGTCTTGGGACTTGATTCCATATGTTCATATACATCCTTGGAAACCATCTATGGTGTTTGAGAAGTTTGAGAAAGCAAGATCAACAAGGATCACCCAGTTGAATTCCTGAGGAAATTAGGGTTTTGTCTGAAAAGTCAACCCTCTCACTTTTAGGGTTTTTGGTCCAAAATGAAGTATTCAAGTCATATTCCATCTAGACATGTTTGATCTTTGAATTGGAGCATGAGAAATCAAGATTTAAGAGGTTTCTTGCAAAAAGGGCAAAGTTGGATGATTGATTTTTTTCTAAGTGTGGAAAGAGCCTAGTCCTTGTGTGAACTTTGAAGAGTCATAACTTTCAAACCACACATCCATTTTTTGTGATCCAAAGCTCAATTTAAAGCCCTCATTATGAACTTTAAAGTGTATTAGAGGATCATTCCCCAAAAGAGGCTTGGTTTTTAAGTTATGAAGCTTGTAAGTTTATTTTAAGTTTAGGACTTAGTGAAATTTCACATTTTTGCCCTAATTTGCAGCCGACTTCAACCACATTTTTCTTCATGATCCCTTTTGATTCAAGACTTGAAGTGAACATAAACATTGTAGAGAATGTTTAGGGCTTTCCAAAAAGTACTAGAACTTCCCAATCCAAGGTGTGAGCAAGGAGTTTCGAATGCTTGAAGTTTAGGTCCCAAGACTTGATTTTTAGGTCATGAACATGATGTTTCAAGTTGCAAAACCACTTCAAACCATCATAATCTCGTGTGGCAGACCATGTTACTTGCAAATCTCACTTAAATCAGCAAGTACATTTGCTTTTGGCTTATTATCCAAGTGGTTTAGGCCTTCTTTCAAGGATTATGCCATTTTTGGCACAAAGTGAACATTGCCATTTACATAAAGACACTTTCTAACAAGTCAACTTGTCTTGAGCTGTGCAATTGTTTCTTCTACACTCAAGAGATGTTTGACTGAGAAGTAAAAGTTCTGAGCCTCTCCAACCACCCTAGAGGAGCATGGTTGATAACTTGGAAATGACAAAATCATTGAAACTACCAAGTTACATTGGAACCGAGCCAAAAGGCTGAAAACTTGTCCATATGGTTAGCTCCAATCCTCAGCCTTTGCATATAAGTAGTGGACTCTATTAGACCTCAAAACACACAAGCAATCACTCAGAAAACCCTTGCATTCTCTCTCTCAATCACTCTTGCAAAAACTCCTCAAACTTGCAAAACCACTGCCTAGAATCATTTCACTCGTGCAATTCACAAATAAACTCCATAATCCTTCTCTAAACATCCCATAGAGCTTGTTTAAAACCTCAAACAAGTTCTGTAATACCCTACACAACATCCATCATTTTCAAGTTTCCATTTGCAAGAGAACACGGGTTTGAAGTTTGAAGGTATTTCCAATCTTTTCAAACATTCCAGTCATCATTCCTAGGATCAGCAAAGCCAAAGAGGATCTTATTTCACTTTTGCAACATCATTTGAAGAGGCCTTGGACCTGCTCCAAGAGGTAAACACTTTGAAACTCTGAACCCAAATTCCATGCATGTTTTTGTTCCATGATTGAAGCAAAAATGTAGTCATCGCCGTGTTTAATGTGTTTGAAGCATTGCTTGCATTACTTGTTCTGAATATGTGTTGTTTTAAATAAGTTCTATCTTGCTATGTTGCACTGTTATGGAGAGTTTTGTGAAGCAGACAATTAGTTTTAGGGTAAGACAATGTGACCTTTGGATTCCTTGCAGAAAGTACTTTAATTTTGGTTTTTTATAAATTGAAAAATGGTTGAGAGATGAATAAGTTATGTTGATGTAAAATCTGGGGAAGAAGCTTGGGTTAGGGCACGAGTGAGAAGAGGTTGAAAGAAAGAAAAGAGAAGAAGAGAGAATGACATGGCGCTGATTAGGCATGACATGGCACTGAGGTGTCCATTTCATAGCATGTATAACTTATGTATTTTCATTACCAAATAGATACTGGATAAGAGCGTAGCACCGCTGGTCCAGGAGGAGGGTATAAGTGTGTTTGCCATGCCAAAGAATGGGGTTCGAATCCCCCTCACCCCAGTCTTTTTGTTTTATTTTCTGACTTAGTTTGATTTCAAATATTTTGCCTTGGGTCCATGACTTGTCACAGCGCGCGCATTGGTTGGGTTGGTAACCCTTTTAAGCTGTAACATCAAGTGCGTGGGTTTAACCCCTACTAGGACCATTCCCTTTATTTTATCCCTTAATTTATTTGTTTTGTCTCACAAATTCACCAAGCCATAACTCCCTCAACTTTTAGGCTTTTGAGCCCATTATTTTTTGCATCTTTTTAGTCTTTTTACCTATTTTATTGTGATATTAAAAATCCCCAAAAAATATTTATTTTTAGGACCTTTAATTCGTGTGCAAAGTTAGGTTTTACATTAGGGTTTTATTAAGAGAAGTTTGGTTTATTTTGGTTATAACCTTTGGTTCCCTTGTCATTTTAGGACTTGTATAAGTTTTTTTAACATATATAAACCTTTAAGTCACACCTTAGGCTTGTACATAATTGTGTAGGTTGATTTAGGTTTATTTTCAAGTGTATTGTTCTTATTAGGAGACATGTAAACTTGTGTCATTCCCCATTGAAGTCTTAGCTAGGTTTTCACCTTCATTTTGATCTTTCCCCATGGTTGTAGCCTCTTAATGTATACAAACCACCAACTTAGGCCACACCATGTACATTTGTGCCTAAAATCCTCAAATCTTTCCCTTTCATAAAAGTGGACTTCAAGTATAAACTTAGATGTTACTCTCCTCTTGTACATAGTTTATGTTCAAACATAGCACCATGTTAGGTCATCACCTAATTAATCAATATGTATAGACTTGTATCATGATCCCTTTAGGTATTTACCTTGTCCATTAATGAATGATCCTTGTGTGCTAACATAGTACTTGTATATTCTCTTGAATACTTACTTTGAATGCCACCATATTCTCCATCTTTATCTATGTGATATGTTTATCAACATCATTCAATTCATGTATGGATATCCTTGTTATCTTTAACTATATTACGTTATCCCCTTAATTGAGGTTAGCTTGTTAGCTTTCCTACTTAACCCTCTTTGTTCCCCTCCTTCCAAAGGAAAGTCTCTCTATTGACTTTAATGTCATAGATAGCTCATTACCTCTTGGCCTCATTAGAGCCCTCATCCACCCTTGGCCTCATTAGAGCCATCTCTCTTTGACCTAGTTTAGGATCCTTACCCATCTTGTAAGCACTATCATCATAGTTGCTTACTTCCCTTTTTGGCCTCATTAGAGCCACTTACCTTACAATTTAGGATTAACCTAGAGTTCTTCAACTCTATGTGAGCACCATTATAATGATGTTCCATTTCCCTTTAGCCTTATTAGAGCCATTCACCCCTTCAACTTAGAAATTAGGATAGAGTTCTTAAACTCTGTGTGATTCTCATCATAATGAGTATTCACTTCCCTTTTGACTTTGCCCAAAGTCAATCTTCTTAGACTAGTCTTTCCACTTAGACTTAGAGAGTTCTTTAACTCTATATGAGTATCATGATCATGAATTCTCATTTCCCCTTGGAACTTTGACCATAGTCAATGGTTCCTCATCCTAGTTAGGTGAATTACGAATGCTCTTATTCTTTAAGTCAAGATACGTAGGCACGAGATGCGATGTCTTGGTGAGCATACTTAGTGTATATACCCCTAGGTATTTACCTTTAGCTTTGGTATTTACCATAGGTCTTTACCATACCTTTAGAACCTTGGTCTTCACCATAGGTCTTTACCTTAGCACAGATCACCTAGCAAGAAAACATAACATAACACAAATATAAATAAGAGGTTCCTGTAGAGTACTACAGATATCTAGGATGCTAACACCTTCCCTAGGTATAACCAACCCCTGAACCCTAGATCTCTTAGCTGTGTCTTCACATAGCGCAATTAGAGTTTTCTTCAATCTTTACCCTTTCCTTTGGATAAATCAAAGCTCGGTGGTGAATTTCAAAGATGTGTGATTCAAGTTAATTAATAGCTTGATATCCGATTCTCACTGCAACAGAAATGGCGACTTCACTGGGGAAAGATCCAGAGGGTTAAGCCTACCTTGTTTGTGTTTGTGTTATTGTATGGTTACTTGCTTGTATAGCTGTATATATGTATATATCTATATCTGCTTGGGTTTTTCTGTTTGGTAGGGTTGCTATATTTTAGTGGTGAGATGAGTCCTAACCCGGACTTGAGAGCACACATATGATAGGATTGTGGTGTAATCAATAGTCTGCTGTTGGGAGTAGTCCTAACATGTTTAGCATATGATGACCACACTCAGTGGAGGCCCCTTTGGGATTATTGATGTCTGATGCGAGTAGTCGTATTAATGTCACTCTTTCCGACCTGGGAGTCCGTGATACTGAGGACCTTTAGTTACCCTTTACCCTCACTTGGCCTTTTTAGGAAGTAGTGCAGTGACTATCCAGGTGTAGACCTGTGATGGTTGTCATACGATACTACACTCAGACGAGTTTATCTTGAGAATATTATTAACCCGCACAAGTAGTCATGTAGGCCGGTAATATTCGAAAGATTCATCAATGACTCTGGGAACTTTTAGAACCCTGTTCCACAGTCGATAAACCCATAGTACACACCTCTTGGGATGGGTAGACCACGGCTTCACGCATGTGACCCCTAAACCTAGGCCCTGTGTGTTGCATGTACATATGTTTGTGTTTATCTGTATTTGTGTGTTTTGTGCATTGCATACATTCATTGCATTCATTGTTGGTTTTAAGGAACTCAGTCATCTTTTCCTTTGCTAGGTATCATGGATCTTGAGAAAAGAAACACTAAGAAGTACAGTTTCAAGAAGCCCAATTTGGTGGAGTTGAAAAAGCTGGCAGCTTTGGTGTCTTGCCCTGAAGACTTCAGAAAACGCTATGGAAGGTTGATTAGTATCCTTAGGACTAAGATGGAAGATGGAGTTCTTGACACGTTGGTGCAGTTTTATGACCCTCTTTACCATTGCTTCAACTTTCCCAACTACAACCTCGTTCCAACATTGGAGGAGTATTCTTATTGGTTTGGTTTACCTGTATTGGAGCAAGAGCATTTCAGTGGTTTAGAGAAGATTCCTTCACCAAAGGATATTGCTGATGCTATTCACTTGGAGATGTCTGAAGTTGAGGCTAACCTCACCACCAAGAATGGAATCAAGGGCCTACCCTCTAAGTTCTTAATGGATAAGGCTTTCTACCTAGCTAAGATGAACAACATTGATGCCTTTGAAGTAATTTTCACTTTACTCGTCTATGGGTTGGTTGTGTTTGCTAATATTGAAGAGTTTGTGGATGTCAACGCCATTCAGATCTTCCTAAGTGAAAACCATGTACCCACATTGCTTGGTGACACTTACAACTCTATTCATCACAGAACTCTCAAGGGAAGTGGTACCATTTTTGTTGCGTACCTTTGCTTTACAAGTGGTTTGTTACACATTTGCCTCAGACAACACGCTGTAAAGATAATCCAGACAAACTCCGTCGGTCTCAAAGAATCATATCTCTCACCCATACTGATGTGTTTTGGTACGACTCAGCTTATGAAAAAGGGGTCATCATTGATAGTTGTGGCCAATTCCCCAATGTGCCGCTCCTTGGTATCAGAGGTGGGATTAGTTACAACCCTATTCTTGCTAGACGCCACTTTGGGTATCCTATAGAAGACAAGCCTAAGAGCATCCTTTTGTCTGGTTTCTTCTATCTTAACGAGGAAGCCAGTGCAGAAACTAAGGATAAAGTTTTGCATGCTTGGGGAACGCTCCATAAAAGAAATAAGAACGATTTGGGAAAGAGAAATTGTGTAGCCTTGGAACTATTCCTTCAGTGGGTTCGATCTCGAGCTCGTGATCTTAAGATGCCATACCTCCCCGAGAAACCTCCACAGCCTGGCGTTGCATCATCTTCTACCATTCCTATTGAGCGCATGGAAGAATATCAGGAAACTTTAGCAAGGATGAAACTTGAACGAGACACTTGGGTAAGTACCATGCCATCTATGCTGAACAGATGGAGATGAAGAAACAGATGAAGGAAAAGGATGATTTGATTGAGTTGCTCGAGAGGCGTGTGGTAGAAAGGCATGTGGCGCAAGAGAATTTATTTTTCTCTAGCGTAAAACCAACTTCCAATACTCACGAGTATTCAAGTATTCCTCCGACATCTGGTGCTTAGAAAGGAATTGCTGACAAGATGATTTTAGAGAACGATAAGCTGAAGAGACAGAAGAGGATGCGTTGAATGTAGCCTTTCTAGATAGGATTGCTTGGGACTCTTTAGGCCTAGCTATTTTTCTCTCTTTGTATTTTGAGCTTCTTGAAACGTACTTTGAAAGTTGTAACTTTTCTCAAAATTAATGAATGGAAGCTTATTTTGAAAATGTTTCTGATGTGTTCCTTAAAACCAACTGCATTCGCATTGCATCTTGCATTTTCGCTAACCCTATCAAGGAACTGAAAGTTTTGTTTTGCAGACATTGTAAGATGGATTTTGGAAAAAGAGGTACTTGGCCGTACACCTTCATGGTTCCCAATGTTGAGCAACGGAAGGAACTAAGAGAACTAATTGAAGATCCATTGGCTTTCTCAGAAAGATATGGAAGGATTCTCCCGCTGTTGAAGCTTTGAAGGGCTGAGGGACTGTTAGAGACGCTGGTTCAACTCTACCATCCCATTTATCATTGCTTCATATTTCCTGATTACCAGTTGATGCCAACCTTGGAAGAATACTCTGCTTTGATGGGTCTCCCCGTCAACGATCTCCCTCCATTCTCCGAATTAAAAGATGAGCTCACTGAGAAGGATATTGCAAGAGGGACGAGCCTAAGGTTGTCTGACATTTGAGCCCACATGACTCTCAAGGGAGGACTGTCTGGTTTGCCTGCTCAGTTCCTGTTTGAGAAGGCTCAATATTTTGCTGATAGGAAGAACAATGTGCTCTTTGAGTCCACTTTGCTTTGTTGGCTTATGGACTGTTCTTGTTCCCCAACATCGAAGACTTTGTCAATGTCAATGCTATTCATATTTTTATGGTCAAGAATTCGGTTCCCACCCTGTTGGCTGATGCTTATCATGCCATCCACTCGAAGAATCTGCGAGAAGAAGGACATATCGTTTGCTGTGTTACTCTCCTTTATAGGTGGTTTATTTTGCACCTACCAAGGACCGCAACCTTTTGGGATGTGAGAGACAATACAATCTAGTCCAAGAGACTCATGGAGCTTACCCATTCAAACATCGAGTGGTACGACCCAATTTATGGGGGGTCCTTATGATTCACAACTGTGGGGATTTCCCCAATGTACCTCTTGTTGGCAGAAAGGGATGCATCAGTCATAACCCCGTTCTCGCTCGCCGACAACTCGGTCATCTAATGGAGGAAGAACCTGATCCTAGCAATCTGACAAGACTTTTTCTTGGAAAAGGGGAAAATCCTGAGTTTGGAGCCGAAATTACGCGTGCTTGGCGTTGCATAAATAAACAAAGTTAGACTGCATTAGGAAATCCTGATTGTACTGTCACAGAAGCTTGCTTGGAATGGGCCCGTGGAATAGCTCTTGTGATGAGGATGCCCTATCTGCGCCATAAGCCACCTGTAGTCCCTACAAGCGATGAGTTGAAAATGAAGAAGGCATTGGAGGAGCTGACCCTCGACAAAACCAGGATGCAAGAACAAATTGACAAACTCATGAAGGAGCTCCATGGAGGGGAAGGGCCATCATCAAGTGGATTAGATTCTTAGTTCCTTTTATGTTGTATTTATGTAATGAACTTTGGAGGTGTACCGCCTATTCTGTAAAACTTGAAAATTTGCTAATGAATGAGTTGTTTTAAGACGTATCCTTGATACCTACAATGTTTGCAAATTTTAATTTTGAGTTCCTTGATGGTTTTGCTTGCGTTTGCATTTGCATCATTTCTTTCATGTCATAACATGTGCACTCTTTCTTGTCGTGTCTCATCCCGTCGTCTTGTCTTCAGAAACCATCACACTGAATCTCCGACGCAGATACAACACTAGAGCCCAAGCTCGCTAAAGGATGTCTGAGCAGAACATTAAACTGGATAGGGTTAACAACGAATTGGATGATTTACGAGGAAACGTAGGGCAAATCATGGAAGTCCTACAAGTTATTAAGGCAAAGATGGATACTCAGGCCACCGTGGTCTCCAAGATTGTCACTCCAATTGTGGAACCTTATACAAATATCAACACTACTTTTGTGCCACCGTTTGGGTTGCTCCCTGGTTTTGTGCCCCCGCCAATTGCTGCAACTACTCAACAGGCTATTCCTGTAGGGAATGAGAACCCTCAAGTTGTCCTAACCTTTGCTCCACCAGCTGTACAAACTCAAGTGCACCCCATTTTCCACAATCCAACACTGGTTTACGACTTCCCCAAAGTGTCTGAAGAAGGGGACGAACGACACAAAAGGCTGAAAGAAAGTGTGGAAACCATTCAAAGATAGATGAGAACAATGGAAGGCAATAACATATTTAGTACTGATGCTAGACATATGTGTTTGGTATCTGGTTTAGTGATTCCACCGAAGTTCAAGACTCTAAGCTTCGACCAGTATTCCGGCGCGACATGCCCAAAATCGCACTTGATCATGTACTACAGAAGAATGGCAGCATATGTGGATAATGACAAACTAATGATCCATTATTTCCAGGATAGTTTGAAAGGAGCTTCCGTTAAATGGTATATGGGTTTGGACCAATCCAGAATTCACAGTTTTCAAGATCTGTCAGATGCTTTTGTGACACATTATAAGTATAACATGGATTTGGCCCCAGATCGCAGGAAACTTTTAAGTATGTCTCAGAACAATTCAGAGTCCTTTAAAGAATATGCTTAACGTTGGAGGGAAACTGTTTCCCAAGTAGAACCTCCATTGTCCGAGAAGGAACTAGCTGATTGGTTCGTAGACACTATGAAGCCAGAGTTTTATGAAAGGATGATTAGTAGTGTTAGCACCAATTTTGCTGACATTGTGGCTGTGGGTGTGAAAGTGGAAGCCGATTTGAAGAGTGGCAAGGTGATTAGTTCTTCAAGCAATTCCAGCAGTAGCAACAATAGGAAACCTCCCAGTAATTTCCATAAAAGGAAAGAAGGGGAGACAAATGCGGTAATGACAGGCAGAAAGAAGAATCAAGTTTGGAAACAGCCAGTTTATCAACAGCAATCTAACCCAGGTTTTGTTCAACAACCAGTATACCCTGTGCAGTTTACCCCACAACCTTATGTGGCAGCTGTGACTCCGACTTTTAATCATCAAGCTCCAAATTATCAGCCCGCGCAGCAGGCGCCCGTTTATCAACAACAGCCCAACTATCAATAAGCACCCAGTGCTCCAGCTTACCAACAACAACAGAGGCCACCAGCCCCTCAATCAAACGCTCCCTACTGAAGACAAGTGGCAAAAACTTCATTTCCTCCCATCCCAATGACTCACACAGAGCTTTACCCTTCTTTGGTCCAACAAGGTTTGATCACCACTAGACCCTTGGGCCCACCTACAGAAAAGTCAATGTAACTTCATAACCCTAATACCCACTGTGCGTTCCACCAAGGCACTGTCGGTCATGACCTAGAAGAATGCCTTGCGCTGAAATATATTATGAAAGGTTTAATGGAGAAGAAAATTCTGTCCTTTGGAGACAATCAGTCAAATGTGAAGAATAATCCATTGCTTACACATGGGTCTGTAAATGCTATCAAATATGAAAGTGACGAGGTGTTAATTATGGATGCGTCTAAGATTAAGACTCCTATCAAAGTTTTCCATTCAAAGTTGTTTGAACCTGGATTGGTAAAGGTTTGCCACAATGACTGTGAAGACTGTGATGCTAGTGCCAGAGGATGCAAATTGGTTCAAGATGACATTCAAGGTTTGATTAACGAAGGTTTTCTACAAGTAATCAGTAAAGTGAAGAAAGAGGAAGTTACGGTAATTGAGCCCATATTCAATTTACCAGAATCAAGAGAAAAGTTGCCCATCTTTAATGTACCGAAGCCAGGTTATGTGGTCCCTATTTTCAATAAACCAAAGCCAGTGTTCAACACATCAGAGTATGTTGTTGCTTCTGCTGCTAATCAACCAAGGCCAAAAATAATTCGAGAGCCTGTCCCCTTTCGTTTCAGAAATTCTAAAGTTGTGCCATGGAAATATGAAACTACCGTGATTGACAAAGAATCTGGAAGTGTGGTTCCAAGGAAAGAGATGGGAACTACTAGTGAGGAAGTAACTAATGTAGCTGGGGTTGGAAAGATGACACGAAGTGGCCAAATTTACACTCCCCTCTTCAAAGGGACTACGCCCAAAGAAACTGTTGCTCCTGTGCCAGCCAAGGACAAGGAAAAGGAAGTGGTTACAAGTGAAGAAGATGCCGAATTTCTGAGGATCATCAAAAGAAGTGACTACAAAGTGGTGGATCAGCTTCACCAGACCCTCTCTAAAATCTCAATCTTGTCTCTATTGTTGAATTCACCTACTTACCGAGCTGCCTTGCAAAAGTTATTGGCCCAAGCCCATGTTGCTCAAGATATCACTGCCGGCTAGTTTGACAATATAATTATGAATATCACTGCTTGTAATACCCTCAGCTTTAGCAAAGAGGAGTTACCTAGAGAAGGTCAAAATCACAATCTTGCTCTACATGTATCCGTGAAATGTCAAGAAGACACTTTGGCAAGAGTCCTCGTGGACACTGGCTCCTCTCTAAATGTTTTACCTAAGAGGACACTTGAAAAGTTGGCTTACAAAGGGGCTGAAATGAAACCTACCTCCCTGATTGTCAAAGCTTTTGATGGCTCACGAAGATCTTTAATGAGTGAAGTTGAGCTACCAATCTTAATTGGCCCACATGTTTTCAACATCACATTCCAAGTGTTGGACATTAATCCTGCCTACAGCTGCCTACTTGGAAGGCCATGGATCCATGAAGCTGGTGCTGTAACTTCAACATTACACCAAAAGATGAAGTTTGTGATTGATGATAAGCTGGTTATCATACATGGTAAAGAGGACTTAATGGTCAGTAATTTGTCTTCCTTCTGCTACATAGAGGTTGATGAGGATGCTTTGGAAACTTCTTTCCAAGCTCTTGAAATAGCCAACGCCGTCATGCTGGACATTGAAGAACTAGTGGTCCCGAGTAATCCATCTTTTGTTTCATTCAAGAGTATGCAATCTTCTCTGAAAGGAGGTGTTCCCGCAGGCTAGGGCAAGGTTATTGAAGTGCATGAAAGGAAGAAGTATCAAGGGTTGGGTTACAAACCAACTCGTGATAAAAAAATTGCTTCTACAACAATGCGACCAAAGACAATTCAGGAAGTGTTCATCAGCAAAGGATATCAGGTCAATGTCGTGATAGAAGATGAAGAAGTTGAGGATATCAGCCATTTGGTGTTTTAGTGTGACGCCGCACTAGATAATTGGGAGGCTATTGAGATCCCTGTGTTGTTCCCCGTGCTAGAGTAATATGTTTGTTTTTGTTGTTTGTTTTTAATTCCATAGTCGTACCCAAGGCTATCGGACTATTTTGTATAGGCCACCACTTTCAACTTTTACTAATCAATGAAGATGTTTTGTTAAACTCTTTTGTTTTCATTGACCATTTTTGCTTTTAAGGGAAAATGGCAATCTTTTTCAAAAATACCAAAAATATTCTTCTTGAATTTAATTTTGTGCATTTTAATAAAATAAATCCCTCCACCATGCAAAATAATCCACAAACCTGTTGTATTCGATGACCCTACTTTCACCATTGACTTTGACTCACCCATCTACCAAGCTGAGGATGAGGAAGAAGAAGACTATGAAGTCCCAGAAGAGTTGGCAAAAAAGTATGAGTACGAGTACACAGATCTTCAGCCACACGAGGAATAGGTTGACACCATCAATCTTGGTACCGATGAGGACAAGAAGGAAGTCAAGATTGGGGCAACGTTAGGGGCAGAAATCAGACAACGGTTGGTAAAGCTTCTTGAAGAGTACGTGGATGTGTTTACATGGTCCTATACATAGTAGTTCATAAACTACCACTCAAGCTTGAATGCCCGCCAGTGAAACAGAAGCTCCAAAGAAGTAGGTCTGACATGGATCTCAAGATCAAGGATGAGGTCAAACGGCAACTTGATGCAGGATTTCTGGCAGTCTCAAAATACCCCGAATGGGTGGCCAACATTGTGCCCGTGATGAAAAAGAATGGTAAAGTGCGAATGTGTGTGGATTATAGGGATCTTAATAAGGCAAGTCCAAAGGACGACTTCCCTCTGCCGCATATTAACACTCTTGTGGATAATACGACCCGTTTTGCAGTCTTCTCCTTTATGGATGGTTTCTCCGGTTACAACCAGATCAGAATAGATCCTGCCGACATGGACAACGCCACGTTCATCACTCCTTGGGGAACTTATTGCTACAAGGTCATGCCTTTGGTTTGAAAAATACAGGGGCAACCTATCAGAGAGCTATGGTGACTCTTTTCCATGATATGATACATAAAGAGATTGAGGTGTAGGTTGATGATATGATTGCTAAATCCCAGAGTGAGGAGAACCATTTGGATCACCTTCTGAAACTGTTCAAAAGACTCCAGAAATATCAACTAAGGTTGAACCCTGCCAAATGTACCTTCGGTGTTAGATCAGGAAAGTTGCTAGGTTTTATCGTTAGTCAACGAGGAATTGAGGTGGACCCTGACAAAGTGCGAGCTATTCAAGAGATGCCAGCTCCACAAACTAAGTCTCAAGTAAGAGGTTTTCTTGGTCGTTTGAATTACATCTCCAGGTTTATCTCCAATATGACTCCCACTTGTGAGCCGATCTTCAAACTGCTTTGCAAAGACCAATCTGTAGAATGGAACTCCGATTACCAGCAGGCCTTTGACAAAATCAAGAGTTATTTGCAAGAACCACCTATCTTAGTCTGGCCTGTTCCAAGGAGACCCCTCTTCATGTATATGACTGTGTTGGAAGGATCAATGGGTTGTGTTTTGGGCCAACATGATGAATTTGGGCGTAAAGAGCATGCCATTTACTACTTGAGCAAGAAGTTTACTGATTACGAAAGTCGATATTCACTTTTGGAAAAGACTTGCTGTGCTTTAGAATGGGCCGCCAGGCATTTGAGGCAGTACCTGATATGTTACACTACTTTATTGATCTCAAAAATGGACCCAGTAAAGTATATATTTGAAAAGCCTGCTCAAACTGGAAGACTTGCTCGTTGGCACATGCTCTTATCAGAGTATGATATTCAATACGTCACTCAGAAGTCTATCAAGGGGAGTGTCTTATCAGATAACCTTGCAGATCAACCTGTGGAAGACTATGAATCTCTCAAGTTTGATTTCCCAGATGAAGACATTATGGTGGTGAAGGATTGTGAGCAACCGGGTCCTGAAGAAGGTCCTGAACCAGGTTCACGTTGGAAGATGATGTTTGATGGTTCTTCTAACTACAGTGGGAATGGTGTAGGTGCTGTGTTGATGAACCTTGATGGTGGTTATGCTCCGTTTACAGCAAGACTCTGTTTTGAGTGCACAAACAACATTGCTGAATACGAAGCGTGCATTTTAGGGTTGGAAGCAGCTATTGATCTCATAATCAATATTTTGGAGGTCAGTGGAGATTCTTCTCTGGTTATTTATCAAGGCAAAGGTGAATCAGAAACTAGAGACGAGAAGTTGGTCCCGTACCATGCTTATATTGTGGAGATGATCCAATACTTTGACGAGATCACTTTCCACCATGTTCCGCGATCAAAGAACCACATAGCTGATGCTTTAGCCATGTTAGCTTCAATGTGGAAGGTTAATTTTGTTAATGAGGCGCCACACATCAGTATCGAGCGCAGGAATGAACCAGCCTACTGCCAGTTGGTTGAAGAAGTGGATGGGAAGCCATGGTTTCATGACATCAGAAATTATTTGAAGAACCAAGAATATCCTGCTAATGCTTCAACTCTTGACAAGAAAGACTTTGAGGAGATTATCTTCCAAGTTTTTCCTCAGTAATGATGTGCTATACAAAAGGAATTATGACATGGTTTTGCTAAGATGTGTTGACAAACGAGAAGCATACCTGTTAATCCAAGACATTCACGAAGGAGCATTTAGCACTCACGCCAATGGACACGCCATGACTAAGGAGATCTTGAGGGCTGGATATTATTGGTTAACTATGAAGACCAATTGCATCCAATATGCCATAAAATGTCACAAATGCCAAATTTAAGCTGACAAGATGCATGTACCTCCAACATTGTTGAATGTGTTGTCATCGCCATGGTCGTTCTCTATGTGGGGCATTGACATGATTGGGGTTAGTGGCTATTGACTACTTCACAAAGTGGGTTGAAGCTGCCTCCTACACCAACGCAACCAAGCAAGTGGTTGCCTGTTTCATCAAGAACCAGATTATCTATTGTTATGGAATTCCAAATAAGATCATAACAGATAATGGAACAAATTTGAACAACAAGACAATGAAGGAGTTGTGTGATAGCTTCAAGATTGAACATCATAATTCTTCACCTTACCGTCCAAAGATAAATGGAGTTGTCGAAGCTGCTAACAAGAATATCAAAAAGATCTTGCAGAAAATGGTCAAGACTTATAAGGATTGGCATGAGATGTTACCGTTTGCCTTGAATGGGTATAGAACTTCGGTTCGAACTTCGACAGAGGCAACTCCCTTTTCTTTGGTGTATGGGATGGATGTCGTTCTTCCCATTGAAGTAGAGATACTGTCTTTGAGAATTCTGATGGAGACCAAGCTTGATGAAGCGGAGTGGGTCCAAGAAAGATATGATCAGCTGAACCTCATCGATGAGAAACGCCTGACTGCAATGTGTCATGGTCATTTGTATCAGAAGAGGATGAATATGGCATTTGATAAGAAGGTTCGTGTTCATGAATTCCAAGAAGGGGAACTCATACTCAAAAAGATCTTGCCATCTCAAAGGGATGCACGTGGAAAATGGGCGCCTAATTATGAAGGCCCATTTGTGGTAAAGACTGTATTCTCTGGAGGTTCCTTAATTCTTATGACGATGGATGGTGAACAACTCTCAGACCCTGTAAATGCTGACACAGTAAGAAAATATTACGCCTAAAGAGCCTGCTAATTCGAAAACCAGAAATGGAGACTTAGGCAAGAAAAGGGTATCCCAGTGGGTCATAACCTATGAAGGAGACCCAAGCAAAAGTTAGGGATTAAATAAAAAAGAAAGAGCTCGCTAAGTTGAAAACCCGAAAGGGCGGCCTAGGAAAAAATGAGCGTCCCGGTGGATTAAAAACTCAAAAGGGCGGTCCAGGCAAAAGTTAGGGACAAAAGGCATTTCACTATGTCAGAAGGGTTGTCACCAATACCAAGGAATTCAAGCAGAAGTTCAAGCTCATCTGCTCTCATCAGCAGTGAGGCTTTGGAGGATTCTTAGTCATTAGGGATAGTAGTGGTCATTGAATACAATGTAACCTTTTTCTTATTGCCATTTCCTCATTGTAATTTTCCATGGAACTTCGCCATTTGCAAGTTGCCATTCTAATAAAATCAGATTTTGGACCATTCATTATTTGATATTTATCATGTCTCTACTCTTTTCTTGTTATGCAAAGCTTCATTTATTTATTAATAATGGTTTTGAATGCGGAAACTTTTTGAAATAAAAACAAATCTTTTGTGAAAGCACAATGAAAACATAATCTACTTTGGCTCTCGGGACGATTTAGTAAAATCACATGCTTCCCCCCAATGGTTCTTGTTGTGACGAAAGCACTGTTAAACCATCTGGCGTGTAATTCCCCAGTGAAGCAAGTTTAGTTGGTGATGCCTCTTGGATTGGATACTTCAGTGATGACTGATTACCATGATACAAAGGAATTCTCCCCAGTATCATCCATAAATGTTTGTTGAATGTGGAAGGTCTGTACCTTCTCAGGTGAAAGAAAAATATTTCCTATCAGACCCCTGAGCGGCTGTTCTCTTCAGATTTAGTGTGGGTCATTGAAGTGGATATGTTATCCATCTCCCCTTTTTCCCCAGCCTCTTCACCTCTTGTCAGAGTTGACTCTTGCATATCATTGAGCATTCGCATCATATCATATCATTAGCATTTGGTGTTGTTTTCTTTTGGGTCTTTACCTCTTGTACCTTAACCTGTTCTTGATAAGTATCTCTTTTGAGTTCGGGGATCATCATATGTGTCCTGCTTGCATCCTGTTAACACCAGCATGCGTCAATTTGATTATTATCCGTGTTCCTCAGGTAGCTTAATCATCACTAGCGACCCCGGTAATGTCCCATTTGTTGTTTAAACTCTTCCATCAGACAAATCATTATTGGTATTCTAAAGTCCAGTATTTACTGGCATGTTTTAATATCGATCATCATCGGTATCATTAAGTCCAGTGTTTACCGGCATGTTTAAAACCAAATCATTATTGGTGTTGTAAAGTCCAGTATTTACTCGCATTGTTCCGAATATCGATCATCATCAGTATCGTTTGAGTCCAATTTTCACTGGTGTGCTTCGAAAAAATCCAATCATTATTGGTACTAAAGTCCAGTGTTTACTGGCATTGTCTAAAGACCTTTTTCTCCGGTATTCTAAGTCCATTGTCCACTGACATTACCTCAGAAGTCAATCATTATTGGTATCTCAAATCCAGTATTTACTGGTATTGTTCAAAATCCAATCTTAATTGGTCAGTCATAACTGTATGTCTCTTTGTTCAAGATCCAATCACTTTTGGTGTCTCAAGTTCAGTAATTACTGGCATTGTTTTAATATCGATCATTATCGATACCGTATAAGTCCAGTGTTCACTGGCATGTATTTCATTCAATCATTATTGGTATACAAGTCCAGTGATTACTGGCATGCTTTTCAAAGTCCAATCATTATTGGCATCTTACAATCAAATTCCTCGTAGAGGTTTGGTCATTACCAATATCCCCGTAAAAGTCCAGTGTTTACTGGCATTTGTTGAAGGTCTGATCATTATCAGTATCCTAAGCCCAGTGATTACTGGCATGTCTTCTAAGTCCAATCATTATTGGCATCTTAAGATTGGTCATTACAAATATCCTTTGACAGTCCATGTAGTTGTCATCATTTGGCGCATGCAGAGTCTGTGTTCGTCTCTGTCTTTTCTGGTTTTTTCTTGAAGATCCCGTTTGAACTCTTTAGTACAAGAAATCCCTAGAAAATCTTTTGTTGGGTGTCTATCCTTCTATTTCAAATTGATCCCCAGTGGAGATTATGTCTTCTTTCTGGTTACATCCCCAGTAAAGGGTTTTGTTTACTTTTCTGTTGTCCCCGAGTCGTCCGATCATATCTGAACCCGTCGTTCATCTCCCTGGATCTTTCCCCGGTGGAGAGTACCTATCTGAATTCCATCTTCAGTTAGGGTCTTTGGAGTTCTCCTTGTTTTTTTCCTAATCCCCAGTGTTTTCTTGGTTATCCCCAGTAAGTCTTATCTGTGGGTGTTTGACCTTTGTCCTTTTTTGTCTTGTCTTGTCTGCATTGTTGCACCATCCTGCCATCATATCATCATATTAGAAGTTCATGGCAAGTCAGCATTTGCATGTTTCGGCCTGTCCTTAGCATATGCACCGCATCTAAGGGCAAAATTTTCGGTTTGCTATATTTAAACACCTTTCACCATGATTTCATGAGGATTATCATCGCTCACGCCATCTAGTGAAGCTATTTAAATAGGGGCAACTTTTATACCCCAAATTTTACCCCTTAGATGTCATAACATTTTGCATTTGCATTAGAGATCAATCATCTGTGCTTTGTCACTAACCCTCATGTTTTGCTAGCTTGTTCTTTTATTTGAAAGCTAGGGTTTTGCACAAGGAGAGGGCAAGATCCATAAGCCAAACTCTCATACTTTTCAAGGCTTCCTAAGACACTTCTTGGCTCAATACATCCATCCCAAGTGTTCACTAGAGGGTTAAGAAAGGTGTTTGAATTCATCTGGTCAAGAAAATAACTGAGGCTCCAAAAGCTCAATCTTTGGCCTTGAGGGATAATCATGAGGTTTTCAAATCATATTCCATGATCCCATGTGATTGGATCAAGATAAATCAAGAGAAGTCAAGGAGAAACCATAAAATCAAGAGTTGTGGAATTAAGGTTTTGACCTGAAGAATGACAAGGGAATCTTGGTGTGGTCAGTCAATGTCTTAATTGGTTCATCAACCTGTAGCGAGCGATTTTGGACGCGGTTCTTAAGCGCTGGTCGCTCTCTGCGGTTTGAGCTTTAAACTACAGGTCGATTCATTTTTTATCCTATTGTGAGCTGAATAAGGAAGGGAAATAGATGTCTCCAATTAACCCTGCTTTGCATACTGAGTTTAAACAGTGGTCTGTTAGGTTACGGATGCTATCAATGTGGGGGGGCTTTTGTACTGGTTATTCGTATTTTGCCAATACGGTTCTCTTTCTTTTTCCTAGGCAAAGGGTTTCTGGTGGGGAATAAGGATTAGGATGTTAGGACTGGTGCTTTTGAATTACTGCTTTTGGTTGATGAAGGTATGGGATTTGGGTTTTTTGTTGATTGCACTCGCTAAGATCTTTTCTTTCGATCTTATGCCTACGTATTCCCGTTTACCGAAACAGGGAAATCAGAGCGTTCGTAGTTCCTCCTATTCTATGGGAGGAAATGGTGTTTAGGTGTCTTGTTCAAAGCCCAAGACGTGAAGCGAAAGGTGATTTGTATCTTGATCAAAGCCCAAGATGTGAAGCTGAAAGGTCTATTTGTGTCTTGTTCAAAGCCCAAGACGTGAAGCTGAAAGACCTCGACTTTAGAGAGAATTTGTCACCTCTAAAGAGGGGAGAAGGAGAATTACTTTAACTGGGATACGCGGATCCGAGCAATGCCATAAATTCCGAAGAAAGGGGTTTAACCTGAAGGAGAAGACTTTAACTCAGTGTAGAGCAATGCCATCTTTCCTTAGGAATTTCTCATGCTAAAAGAGGGACAGTAGCATGGATGTAGACGATCCAGAGGCTTGCCGCTTACAGCGATTAGAGGGGGGAAAGAGTTGTTGATGTTTGTGTACTGTGAACGAGGCACAACTTTGATGCTAAAAGGTCGATTGGATCAACCAGTGGTTTTCTTATACAAAGCCTAAGAGGAGGCTAATTTCCGCTAGGAAAATCATTATACAAAGCCTAAGAGGAGGCTATTTTGTGTCTCGTACAAAGCTCGAGAGAGAGAGGCTAAAAGTTTTTGACCCAGTGGGGCATATCGTTATACAAAGCCTAAGAGGAGGCTAGCAAAGAGTTGACTCAGTTGGAGAATCTTTTATACTCAGTAATAGAGTGTTTTTGTATCTCGTACAAAGCCCGAGAGAGAGGCGAAAAGGTTATTTTGACTCCACTGGGGAGAATTTTGGTATCTCGTATGAAGCCCGAGATGGAGGCTATTGTAACTGTTTCAGTTGAGTGACAGATCCAATATACTGATTTAAAAGAGAAAATCAGTTCTTATATGAGTAACACTGTACTCAGGGATTTGATTTGAGGATCAGGGATATTTCCTTCTCTTTGAGGAAACGGGAAATCCAAAGGGTATTGAGACTGTCCGAGTCTGCGGGTTTCCTTCCTATTTAACGAAGGGTGCTTGAGAATGTCTTTGAGACTCAAGGAAGTTAGACTGTCCGTGTCTAGAGTTTTATCTTTTGTACTATGCTTCGAGAAACAGTAGTAGACTCTATGAAAGGACTGTTCTATGAGGATGACTAGGTTCTGTTCATATACCTCTAGGAGGTCGTCGGGACAATTTGTACGAAGCCCAAGAGGAGGCTGGAAACTTTTAAGAAGCCGACGGGTCCTTGTACGAAGCCCAAGAGGAGGCTATCATTCCCGGAGGAAGAGATCATTATACGAAGCCTAAGAGGAGGCTGTGAATACTTCTAAGAAGTCGTAGGGTCCTTGAATAATGCCCAAGAGGAGGCCGATGCTTTTAAGAAGCCCGTGGGTCTATCATCTCCTTTCCATTAGGAGAGATAACTCTTTTAGAGATAAAAACCACTGGTAAACATGCGAGGTTTACTATCCAGCGACTTTTAACTTTTAAAGAGGGTTCCTTAGTTAAGGTCCAAGATTATGACCGTAGTGGGTACCCAAACCCCGAGACATTCAAGGCAAGCTATCCACAAGGAATAGATCAAGTCAGGAAAGTTCGAGAATTGGGAAGAAACTCAAAGATGCCATTCACAGAGAATACATTCATCTTGGGGAGTAGAGCTTCTTGACGATTCCTAAGGAAGACAGCCGAAGAGAAGACTGTATCTGGTGCTCCTATTGGGGATCTAGGCGTCTATTTCTACGAATAAATGAAACGGCGTCACCTAGTTCTAGACGTAGTTGCCGGGGAAACTCGAAATATCTATACTATTATTACACAGTAGATATGAGTTTATGAAAGGAGACTTATAGTGAGCAGCCCCACAATACAGTTTATAATATGAAAGCAGTAAATGAAAGCGATAACCACTTACTCGGTTGTAGTGCTTCCATGCTGTTTGGTTAGTTGTTCAACAAAGAAAGATTAAAAACAACAGTATATTCAAAATCAAAGGAGAAAGTGCTTTGAAAAAGAAAGATTTGGGGCTTACAGCTCAAGGAGAGGCCCAGGGTTTTATCAGTGAGCGCACTGTTTGAATTTGTACAGAGGGACTTATACAAGTGACTGGGGCCCAAAAAGGTTTTCTGTACAAAGGGATGGGTCTTACACTCTCTCAAGAGGCCCAAAGTGTTTTAAAGAAAAAGAAATGGGTCTTACTACTCGAGGGTAGGCCCAGATGATTTTTATTTTTAAACGGGCGACGATCGCGCCGTTTACTTGTACAGATGGACTTATACAATGAGTGAGGCCCAAATAGTTTTTGTACAAGGGGGGATGGGTCTTACACTCTCTCAAGAGGCCCAAAATGTTTAAAGAAAAGAGTGGGGCTTATAACACGAGGGTAGGCCCGGATGATTTTTGAAAAGGCGACGATCGCGCCGTTTGTTTTTTGACGGTATCGGGGCTTATACAATAAGTGAGGCCCAAAGATAATTTGGTCAAAAAAAGGATTGGGTCTTACACTCTAATAGAGGCCCAAAGTGTTTTGAAAATGATTTATGAGGGTTGAATTAATCCAAAACCCTAATTTGTTTTCAAAATGTATTTAATTGAATAAAAATTCAATTAAAATGATCAAAAATTGTTTAACACATGGAAAACAAATTGTGATCTTGGATTAATGCTTCAAAAATTAAGTATTGACCTACAAAATAATTAGAAAGCATTAAAAGTTGCAAAATCAATGTAGAAAAAATATTTAAAATGCCAAAAACAATCAAAATATTAATTCTTTACAAAAATATCAATTATATGAAATAAATAATATTTTTGGGATTTTTTGATAAAATAAAATATTTTAACATTTTTGTGAATTATTAAAAAAAGAATCAACTCAAAATCATTAAAACTCAGAGAGAAATTAATTTTTGAAT
The DNA here is from genome assembly GCA_022829125.1 of Lathyrus tuberosus. NCBI lineage: Eukaryota > Viridiplantae > Streptophyta > Magnoliopsida > Fabales > Fabaceae > Lathyrus > Lathyrus tuberosus. Next base: position 6,748,823 of record JALAZF010000264.1, read on the forward strand.
CAATTAAACAAAATCACAAAATTCAAATATTTGAATTATTCAAAAATGGCGCCAAGAACAACTGAAGAACACGCGCGTGTTCTTGGTTTCTCAGATTTGTGTTTTCTATCCAATCTCCATGAATACGTAATCATATCATGCAATCCACATATCATTATGCTCGTCTCAACCTCACGATCATGTCTATATACTTTAATTTCATTTAAATTAAACATACAACAAGAAATCATGAAGAGACCTCAAGAACCCTAATTTCTGCATGAAGGCTAGAATTTTTGATACACGATTCAAACAATGCAATTAATTGAGGGAAAACATTCCATGCATGATTATGAACATATGGCCAAATTATTGTGCGAGGAAATATGCATAGATTGAGAGATGCCAAGTATGTGCTTACCTCCAAGTCGTGACAGCAAGAGCAGATGTGATTTTGAGTTGGAGGTGTTACAGATAAGTTGTGATGATCTGGACAGTTTCCCTACACCATATGGAGTGTGTTTGAACACTTGGATTGAATTGAAATGGACTGGATCAGTTTATGGCATCTCAGCTGCAACTTCACTTCAAACTTGTGTGGTTGGCAAGTGATTTTGTGAAATTGATGTTTCAGAAGTTATGTGAGTGTTTGATCAGCTCATATGTGATGTATGTGAGGTGTGTGAGTGATTGGTTTGTGCAGAATTGCTCTCAAACTCAAAACCCGATAGCTACCTTGCTAAGAAAGGCATTTTTGCCAAGAGAAAGAGATTTTGAGGAAAGCATCTGTTAGATGGCTTCGGTGTACTTAAACTGACCACAATTGAGCTCTATTTATAGTAGAGCAAGTTTGTTTTGCAAGGAATAGTGCATGGAAGCTGGTAAGTAGGTTTCCTCAATGTTGGCCAATGGAAATGAACGTCTCCTCTAGCCATTGACTAGAGGTTAGGGCACAGAGCTTTGGTCCCCTTGGTCTTGGATAAGTCTTGACTGATTTCAGATGAGAATGGCTCAGTCCATGCCACCTTGATGGTTCCATTGAATGCCTCATTCCAAATTTGAAGTCTTGTCCCTATTTTGGCCATTCTAGGTTCAACATGCTATTCTTTGTTCCTTGGACCTTGGAGGCTTGGCTCAGTGATTGTCCCCTTTGGATTCAATCCTCTGAGGTGTCCAAGTGGATTGGAACAATTAAAATTGGCTGATTTTGGTAAATCGACCCAAAATGCAAACTCTGCCTTGCTTTGACAGATTTCAGCAAGGTAACTTGACAATGTTGTATCTCATGATGTAGGTTGAATTTGGCAATGTTCTTGGCCATTTTGGAAAGCTCGTACATGATACAACAACTGTTTGAATAAGTTTGGTTTTGATCTCTTTTGATTCCAAGTGAAAAATCCCCCTACATTTGGCAAAAAGTGAGGCAAAATCTGACTTAGTGAAAATTTCACTAAGTGTTGGAAAAAGTGACTTTTTCACTTTTCAGCCACTTTGATCATTCCATAACTCAAAATCCTTAATGAATTGGAATGACTTGTAGTTGAAGTTTTTGTAGGTGATAATGAGGGCTACAAATCCATCTTTGGATGAGAAAAAATGGCCTTGTGGTTTAGGAGTTATGGTCCTCCAAAGTTGGTACCTTTGCCACTTTATTTTTAACTTAGAAAAATTTCTAAGTTTTATGGTTACCCCTTTTACAAGTTATCTCACTTTTCTTGATTTTTCTTGATGAATGATGATTCAAATCATACATTAACATCATTTTAGGGTTAAAAATCCATTTTGGTGAAAAATCTCAAAAAGTCAAAGTTGACTTTTGTGCACAGTTGACTTTTTATCAGATGAATTCCAAACTGTGCAATTCTTCAGGAAATCATGTCCTTGACCTAAATCAAACTTGATGGACATGTTCCATGGGTGTCATAGGGTATATTCAATCATGTATTAGGGTTTGGGAGCATGTCTTGGTCAAAAGTCAAAGTTATAGTTGACTTTTCCCTTAAAACCCTAATTGTGGTGCAGATGAAAATGAGACTTGTTGCTCAAGCTTCTTGGATCAATCCATTGTTCCAAATGGATCAATATGGTGTATTAGAGACCCTCAAATCATCTCTTGAGGTCTTGGCTCATGGTTTGTCCCAAAAGTCAACTTAGGGGTGAATTAGGTCAAGAAACCCTAATTCCTAATTTTTGATGAATGCATCCCCTGAGGCAAAATTGACTTGATGCATGGGTTCATGAGGTTCCATGAAGTATATTAGGTTATGTTTTGGATCATTGCCTTGTGCCCGGATGAAAATTTCCATCTGGAGGCCCTGGACGACCAAAACCCTAATGGCCTTGTGCTTAATCCTTGAAGTGGGAGTCCTTTTTGATCCATTATGGATGTTTGAGAGATTAGACAAGTTGAAGATTATGTCATTTCTTGATTGATCCTTTGTCTAAGCACTTAGAGAGGGCTTGAAACCCTAATTTTGATTGTATTGGATGCTCACCCATCTTTGGGGAGACTGATGAAGCATGATGGTTCATCCATATTGTGATGATGATTTTCACAATGATGGGAAATATAAGTGGTCAAAATTTGGGGTATTACAGATGCCCCTATTTAATCTTCTTGGACCCGAAGGTATGAATGACGAAGGGATTCGGGCATTCGGGGTGCAAGAGGATTAAATATCGGAATATCTGAAATTTTGATGGTGGTTATGAATGGTAGCTTACGCATTCATCTTCTTTAGCTAAGCAATGATGCTTAGAAAAGGTAAACTTCCCCTCGATCCTGGTTTCCTACCAAGGAACTGGTCTCAGTTTTCTTTTGAAACAAACCTCCCCTCGTTCTTGGTTTCCTACCAAGGAACTGGTCTTAGTTTATTATTTAAACTTCCCCTCGATCCTGTTTTCCTACCAAGAGCTGGTCTTAGTTTCTTTTGTCAATAAACTTTACTGACAAGGGACGATATTCGTAGCGGCTTTCCCCAAACTTCTCGCCGAATTTTCCTGGGGAGATACCATTTGAGTGGAAAAAGTTTTGATGTCAGACTTGCTGGGGAACCCAGTCGTCTGATTTGTAGAGTTGTACAAACTTCTCTGTTGGAGACGCCATTTTTCGATTCTACTGGGGAAAGCGAGTCTCTTGAAAGACTGTTTTCGTTTGGGATCTTTCATCATACTTTTCTCGGGATCTTCCCGGAGAAACGCCATATGATGGGGTCCAATTTTGAGGTACCGATGACCTTCTCATCAGTGGTTTTTCGGAGCAAAATTGGCGTGCTGCCGAATCTCTGATCACGAGGCTTTCTCTGTGGATTTTCCTTAATCCGGGAAAGCAAGGATATCATCTTCAATGGGGAAGAGTGATGTTTATTGAGAGTTTTCTCTGGCTTTTCAGAGGTTCAAGTTATCAAAGTGACCAAGTGCCGACTCTGATCTAAAGATACACTGGTGGTGAGATTGTGCAGACGCAACACTTCCTGACGAGGAAAGAACTGACAAACTCGATTAAGAAAACTGTTTATCACTAGGGGACAAGACCGACTCAAGTGATAGTGATGCAATATGAAATGTGAATGCAAATAAAAAATGCATGATGTATGTATGTATATGCTGACAAAACAGACGCGACATACAGATGAACACAATTGGATACTCGGCCATCGCGGGGCGTATAGAGATATCGCTGGTTCAAGATAGCAATTCCACCTTGCTTAGGAGAGATAGTCCCGTTGGGAGCTATGTTGATCGGGATTAAGAGATGAGAACTCGGCCAAGGATGTCAGATGAAACAAGGTCTCTGACACAGTTGATCCCTTCATTCAGGCATACTGGCTTAGAAGGAGTACTTTGATTCTGTACTTTGAAGTTCGCTTACTTCGGGAGAAGCAATCGATGTTCTTCTGATGTTCAACAGTCAAAAGAAATTGCCATCTTTATTTTAAAAGCAGAAAAAGTTTTAGCAAGTAAATTCATTTTTGTTTTATTTCAAGAATCGCTGATTAAGTTTAAACAACATCGTTCTGTAAAGCTAAAACAAGTTAAGAATTACAAACAAAAGGACAAGGGTTCAAATTTTATTGATAAGATGGAGATCAGCCAAACGCGTGATTCCAAAGAGTATATACAAAGTTAGAAAATGGTAATTTACAGGGAAAAGGGCTACGTTGAAACATAACGACCACTATCCTTCTACCAACTTTGAATTCGGGGCATCCTGAGCTTCTGTCGAAGATGACCTTTGACTGGAGATTTCCTCCGATAGGTGATGCTGTAACTGCTGCTGAGGGACTTGCCTCTGTTGAACATAGTTACTTGCCATTATCCCTAATTTTTGCCTGGATTGTACTATGATGTTTCCAATCCATCGGGATGATTTTTTTTTTCATGTCTCTAACTTTTGCCTGGACCGCCCTTTCGGGTTTTCAAACCACCGAGACGTTTTTTTTAGTTTTAGGCGAAGTATTTCTTGACTACATCAACATTTGTGGGGTAGGTAAATTCCTCTCCGTCCATGGTTGCAAGTCTCAAGGCGCCGCCTGAGAAAGCTTTCGTGACCACATAGGGGCCATCATAATTTGGGGTCCATTTGCCCCGAGAGTCATTGAGAAATGATTGTATCTTCTTGAGCACGAGGTCTCCTTTTCTGAAAATACGAGGTCGGACCTTTTTGTCGAACGCCTTCTTCATTCTTTGTTGATACAACTGACCGTGGCATAGTGCCGTGATTCGCTTCTCTTCGATCAGGTTCAATTCGTCGTGTCGACTTTGACACCATTCAGCTTTGGTGAGCTTAGCTTCCATCAATACCCGGATTGATGGGATCTCTACTTCTATGGGGAGAACTGCCTCCATGCCATATACTAGAGAGAAAGGGGTTGCCCCTGTTGAAGTGCGGATAGATGTTCGATAACCATGAAGAGCAAAGGGTAGCATCTCGTGCCAATCTTTATAGGTTACAACCATTTTTTGAACGATCTTCTTGATGTTCTTGTTAGCCGCTTCTACCGCTCCGTTCATCTTGGGTCGGTAGGGAGATGAGTTATGGTGTTCGATCTTGAACTCTGCACACAACTCTTTCATCATCTTATTGTTCAAGTTAGATCCATTATCAGTAATGATCTCGCTTGGAACACCATAACGGTAGATGATATTGTTTTTGATAAATCGGACCACCACTTGTCGGGTTACATTGGCGAATGACGCTGCTTCGACCCACTTGGTGAAATAGTCAATGGCTACCAGGATGAACCGATGTCCGTTTGAAGCCATGGGCTCAATCATACCAATCATGTCGATTCCCCATATGGAAAAACGCCACAGGGAAGAAAGAACTTTGAGATGTGATGGCGGTACATGAATTTTGTCGGAGTATATCTGACACTTGTGACACCTCCTCATGTACTTGTAGCAGTCGAATTCCATTGCCAACCAATAATACCCGGCCCTGAGAATTTTTCTCGCCATTGTGTGTCCGTTGGCATGAGTGCCAAAGGATCCTTCATGAATTTCTTTCATGAGCACGTCTGCTTCTGTTCTGTCGACGCATCGGAGCAAGACCATGTCAAAATTTCTCTTATAAAGAGTGTCACCGCTCAGGAAGAAGTTTCCAGCCAATCTTCTGAGGGTTTTCCTGTCTTTTCTGAGTGCCCCAGATGGGTACTCTTGTTTCTGAAGGAAGCATTTGATATCGTGATACCAAGGTCTGTCGTCTATGACTGCTTCAATCGCGAAGATGTAAGCAGGCCGTTCAAGGCGCATTATGTCAATCTTAGGTATGTCATTCCATCGACCTACACTAATCATGGAAGAGAGAGTGCCTAATGCATCAGCCATGTGATTCTCATCACGAGGGATGTGATGAAAGTCGACTCTGTTGAAGAAGGGTAACAACCTTCTTGCATAGTCTTTGTAAGGAATCAATCCTGATTGGTATGTGTTCCAATCTCCTTTTATCTGATTGATAACCAGGGGTGAATCGCCGTATACGTCCAAGTTTTTGATCCTTAAATCAATCGCTTCTTCGAGACCCATAATACATGCTTCGTATTCGGCCTCGTTGTTCGTACATTTGAACGTAAGTCTGGCAGTGAAAGGAATGTGGATACCCTAAAGGGTAACAATGATTGCCCCAATTCCGTTTCCATAATGATTGACTGCTCCGTCAAAGATAAGTCCCCACTGGGAACCTGGTTCTGGCCCTTCACTGGGTAGCGGTACATCGTAATCTTTCATTTTTAGATACATGACATCTTCGTCTGGGAAGTCAAACCCGATTGATTCTTGATTGTCAATCGGTTGATAAGCCAAATGATTGGCTAAAATACTTCCTTTAACAGCTTTCTGAGCGTGGTACTCTATGTCATATTTTGATAGCAACATCTGCCAACGGACAATCCTTCCCGTGAGAGCAGGTTTTTCGAAAACGTACTTGATTGGATCCATTTCGGAGACCAACCAAGTAGTATGACGAATCATGTACTGGCGAAGACGTTTGGCTGCCCAAGCCAAAGCGCAACAAGTTTTCTCAAGCATCATATACCGAGTCTCGCAGTCGGTGAATTTCTTGCTTAGATAGTAAATGGCAGACTCTTTCCTTTTAGTTTCGTCTTGTTGGCCAAGTACACATCCCATTGAGTCCTCTAGGACTGTGAGGTAAATGATTAGTGGTCTTCCTTCCACTGGAGGTGATAGGATCGGAGGATTCAACAGATATTCCTTGATACTGTCGAAGGCGGTTTGGTAATCTTCTGACCAAACGCAATCCTGGTTCTTTTTCAATAACTTGAAGATCGGCGCACACGTGGCAGTCATAAGGAATATGAATCTGGAGATGTAGTTCAAACGTCCCAGGAATCCTCTGACTTGTTTTTCAGTTTTCGGAGAAGGCATTTCTTGAATGGCATTGACCTTGTCAGGATCAACCTCAATTCCTTTCTGGCTGACGATGAACCCTAGTAGTTTCCCTGAACGGACACCGAAGGTGCACTTGTTGGGATTCAAGCGGAGCTTGAATTTTCTTAGACGTTCGAACAATTTTGATAGATGTTCAACGTGCTCACTCTCTGTTTTTGATTTTGCAATCATATCATCGACATATACCTCGATTTCTTTGTGTATCATGTCATGAAACAGAGTAGTCATGGCCCTTTGATAGGTTGCCCCGGCATTCTTCAAACCGAACGGCATTACCTTGTAACAAAAGGTACCCCACGGGGTAATGAACAAAGTTTTCTCCATGTCTTTCGGTGCCATTTTGATCTGGTTATAGCCCGAGAATCCATCCATGAAGGAGAAAACTTTGAACTTTGTTGTGTTGTCTACCAGCATGTCAAAGTGTGGTAAAGGAAAGTCGTCCTTTGGACTTGCCTTGTTTAGATCTCTGTAATTAACACACATTCTGACCCTTCCGTCCTTTTTGGGAACGGGTACGATGTTGGCTAACCATTGAGGATATTCAGATGTAGCGAGGAAACCCGCGTCGATCTGTTTCTGTACCTCCTCCTTGATTTTGATGGCCATGTCCGGGTGAGTCCGTCTCAACCTTTGCTTTACTGGCGGACATTCCGATCTCAACGGTAAGTGATGTTCCACGATGCTGGTATCCAACCCTGGCATATCCTGATAGGACCAAGCGAACACATCGGGGAATTCTTTGAGAAGCTTTATCAAACCCTCTCTGGCAGTTGGACTGAGCAATGCTCCGATCCTAATTTCTTTTTTCTCTTTTTCTGAACCCAAGTTTACCGTTTCCAACGGTTCTTTGTGAGGTTCAATGGACCTTTCCTCTTGTCTGAGTAGTCGGGAGATCTCTTCTGGAATTTGGTCGTCATTTTCTTCTTCAGCCTCGAATACCGGGAACTCAAAGTTGAAAGAAGGCATCGGATCGTATGTTTTAACGGGGTATAAAATAAGCAATTTGCATGACGTGATGATTCGTGTTTAGAAAAGATAGAGAAAATGCAAGTGTGTGCAGTATTTTGATTTTACTGCTTATTTTTATGATTGAATTGTTTTTTAGGATTACCATTTTCAGAAAAAGCAAAAAGAGAAAACAGCAATTAATGCGGAAATTACAGAACGACGTTATTTTATTAATGAACAAGTCGAATCTTGAAACTACAGCCCTATAAAACAAAACTCTGTCGCTTTGGGCAAAGCGAAGAGGGAAATTTACAGAAAGCGAGCCCTATCAAAACATCCGTTTCACCTGGGCAGGGTGAAAGGTTAAAGATGGAAATTACTTTGACTGACGAACGACCTTCGGAACCTCGACGGCAACCCATTGGCGGCGAACTCCTCGGTGAATCACAAAGTCTGGCACCTTCCTTGATTTGTCTTCAGAAATGACGCTGATTTCTGGTGGAGCAGGATCATTGGAATCTGTCTCCCAAGCAGAATTGTCGTAGGAGGATTCCTCTGTTGCATTTTGCATAGCATTTGTGCTCTTAGCTGTATCTCCCCATCCAGTTGGCTGGATATCTTCGAGCCTGATACGAGAGCTTTTGGGAGCAGTGTACTTGACCATAAAGTCGTATTTTCCACTTGGTTGTCCCAGAGTGTCCCAAACTTCTTTGGAACTGGAGAAGTCATCCCTCTCGATGACGTTGACCTCGGGAAAAGTATAGTTGATGAATTCAAGTCCTGCAAACGTTGCGAATTCATCTTCATGTTGAGTAATTTCCGAATGACATGAGTGTTGATCCCATGACATGGTGGGGACACAGGTATTCTGTTCAATGACGCTCAGCTGAGTTTCATTACTCGGCTGACTTTCTTGCCCCAAGTTTCCTGGGTAAGGCTGCCACATTGGCAGGCCATCCATCGGGCCATAGTAATTGCGGTCAAAGTTGTCTTTCATCAGAGTGTCCTCCTCTAATGAATTTGGCGGAGCACGGCATCCTTCTGGATCACAATCCCCGTAGATCATTTCGACATCTGATCTTGGTATAAATCTCGGACTTTCTGTAGGAAAGCAAAAAGGCATAGGCACCTCTTCCTGAGACATATAGCCGTCCTTGTTAAGGTAGGACTTACATTCTTCATCTGTGTCAGAGGGATCTTCCTCATTGATAGCATGAACTGTCTGAGACACTGGGTGAAGAAAACCTCCACTGTGGAAGAAGTTTTGAAGGGGATGAAGACTTTCATCGTTGACGACTGTCTGGGTACAGGTCGCAGAAAAACCAAGACCCTTCTTTGTTTTATTGTTAATAGGAATGACAAGCCGTCCCCATCCGGTTGTATCGGTACTCTCGACCGCTTTGATAGCATCGTTGTATGAGGAAATTGAGGTTCCTCCTTCGAACTAATTGTCCTTGCTCACCGATAGTGCTTGGAACTGAGTTCCAATAACCTCCTCGGGTTCTACACAAGCAGATGATGATAGGTTACTCACAAGCAAGGCTTGTTCCCCACAAACCGTGACAAGTTGATCGTTCTTGACGAACTTTAGCTTTTGGTGGAGGGTTGAAGTAACCGCTCCAGCCTAATGTATCCAAGGTCTTCCTAATAAACAACTGTATGTTGCCCGGATGTCCATGACCTGGAAAGTGATTTGGAAAGTGTGAGGACCAATAGTTATGGGAAGATCCACTTCGCCGATAACTGTTTTTCTGGATCTGTCGAATGCTTTGACGACGACCTCGCTGACTCTCATCAGAGGGCCCTTAAATAATAATTGCGTCAAAGTGGACTTTGGCATAACATTCAGGGCTGACCCTGTGTCTACCAGTACGTTGGCTAAAGCATCGCCCTAGCAGTTAACTGTAATGTTGAGCACCATGTTATGACGGCGACCCTCTTCAGGTAATTCTTCATCACTAAATCCCAAATTATTGCAGGAAGTGATGTTAGAGACAATGCTATCGAATTGTCTGATTGTTACATCCTGTTCCACAAAGGCTTGCTCCAAGACTTTCTGTAGAGCCTCTCTGTGTGCTTCTGAACTGAGTAACAGTGATAATACTGAGATCTTTGAAGGAGTCTGTAACAGTTGATCAACGATGTTATATTCACTCCTTTGGATGAGCTTTAGAATCTCATCTTTGTCTTTTGAAAAGTCGGGATTACCAGATTGACTGACTGGCGGATCAGGAATTTCTGCCTGAAGTTCCTTTTCTTTGTTGGATTCTCTAACCCCTCGGTTGAAGATTCGACCGCTCCGTGTTACATGACTGATGTCTGCAATATTCACGACGAAAGGTAATGGAATTTCCTTTCCATTTTCAATTATTGTTGCACCGTATTTGTAAGGGATCGCCTTAGCTGATTCATACGGTAATGGTCCCGGTAGATAGATGACTATGGGAACCTTCTGATTCTTCTGACCATCATAAGTAACCTTGATCCATTCCCAGTTGGGAACTCTAGATTCGTCAAGTAGAGGGACGATGGCAAAAACATCCCTGATCTGGTGATGACCAGAGATCGTGACAACATCCTCAACTTGCTCGGCAAGGTAGTTCGGCGACCAAATGATGGGTCCTGAACCTGGATATGGACGAATTTCTCCATGATCGACCTGACCCTGAAGAGCTGCTCTCACAAGGTAACACCCTTGGTTACTTTCCGAACAGACGCTACAACTCTCATAGTTGTGTGGTGGCACCTGGCCACGCCCACTTTGAATACAATGTAACTTCACTAGGTTACCTTCCATTGATCGGACATCCTGACTTTGACGACGAGTAGGATTCCTGTTATTGATACTAATCTGTTGAGTATCTTCGTCCATATAGATTGGCATCCACCATTGATTTAACAAGTGCTGAAGTGCCTCCTGGACAAGGGTACAACCTCGATCGTTTTCGCAACCTGCTTTACAGTTTTGATAATCGTGTGATATTAAGAATCCGAGTCGGACCTGCTCAGCATGTAACTCTACCAGATTGGTATTCATTACGCGGATATCGAAGACCTGAACCATATTGATTTGATAGGAGTTCCTATCATGGTAGTCTTGGATCCATCCAAGATCCATCTGACGCTGGAGGGCCTCTTGTATGAAAGAGCATCCCTGTTTGTTTACCGAGCAAATCAGACAGGAAGTGTAATCGTGCCGTGGCAGATTATGATACTGGCTTTGCCTTGAGTGCATCGCCACCAAGTTGACATTCATCACACGGATGTCGTGGTTTTGAATGACGTTAGAATTCGTAGAGACCATGTTAACTCCACGAACTCGGTGCTCCTGGATCCATCCGAGATCCATTTGTTCCTGTAGAGCTGCTTGCACTACAGAACATCCTTGGTTATCTTTAGAGCAGATATCACACTGGTGATAATTATGAGGTGGCACATGGCCATATCCACTCTGTCTACAATGCATCTTGACCAGATTGGTCCCCAATAAGAGTACATCGTGAATTCGATAGACATTGTTAGTCTCTTTCTCAATCAGATTGACTGCAGTTTTCTCATGTTGAGGCAGCGGGTTCGTAAGAACATTGGGATTCGTATCTTTGAAAGATAAGAGCCCGCTCCTAACAAGCTTTTGCACGTCGGATTTGAAATTGAGGCAAGTCTCAATGTTATGCCCTGAACCTCCTTGATGATAAGGGCATGTTTGATCCACTTTAAACCAAAAAGGCGGATTTTCCAGAACTGAAAGGGGAGACTTAGTCTGGATGTGCCCCTTAGCCAGCAGTAACGGAAATAGCTCTGCGTACGTTACGGGTATAGGATCAAATCCTGGTGGCCGTGTTGTACGGTTGTTGTTATATGGGGGACGAGCCTGCTGAAGAGGCTATTGTGTCCTTTGTTGGTCAAGTTGGCTCTGCGCAACCTGAGGTTGATACGTAGGAACAGGCGCGGGGCTGATAGCAGGAGTTACAGCTGCTACCGGCTGATAACGTCGCCTTTGCTTTCCGAGAGAGATATTCCCAATATCTTGCTCTTTTTTCTTAGGGAGAGCACTACCGTATTTTTTAGTACCGCTCGTTGATCCAGTGTCTTTCACCAAACGTCCTTCTCAGACGGCTTCCTCAAGACGTACACCCATGCCGACCATTTCGGTGAAATCACTGGGTGCACTGGCGACCATTCGGCCATAGTAAAATGAGCTTAAGGTCTTTAAGAAGATCTTTGTCATCTCTTTTTCCTCAAGAGGTGGACAAATTTGAGCGGCAATTTCACGCCACCTTTGAGCATACTCCTTAAAGGTTTCCTTTTCCTTTTGCGACATTGATCTGAGTTGATCTCTGTCGGGTGCCATGTCCAAATTGTACTTGTATTGTTGGACGAAGGCAGTACCAAGATCTCTAAATGTACTGATCGTAGTACGATTTAAACCCATGTACCATTTGAGTGCGACACCGGTTAAACTATCCTGGAAGTAGTGAATTAGTAGGTCCTGATTCTCCGTCTGAGCTGACATCCGCCGAGCGTACATCACCAGATGGCTTTGAGGGCAAGAGTTACCCTTGTATTTTTCAAAGTCGGGCACTTGGAACTTGTGCGGGACTTTCACATTCGGGACCAAGCAGAGGTCTGCGGCGTCCTTTCCAAATAGATCCTGACCGCGAATGGCTTGCAGCTCTTTCTGCATTTCCAAGAATTGCTCCTGGAATTTATCCATTCTATCGAACATAGTTTCCTTCTTACCAGAAGGTGTCTGTGGAATCTGTCCTTCCGGGACAGTGTGCACCACAGGAGGTGGTACCGTGACTACGGCAGTAAGTCTTGGCGCCTCCCGAAGTTTGTAACCTTCAGGAGTCTTGAGTATGCCCCTGGCATCTTCGCTTTCCCGAAGTTTGTAACCTTCAGGCCCAGCGACTTCTGTTGCGATTCCCTGATCTTCAGTGATCGGCGGAACATATCCTTCCGGGAAATAGTTAACAGGCATGCCCCAAGGACGATCTTTCAGCATCTGATACCTAGGATCATACTTTTCTATGATGGGCGTTGAGGTGATCTCTGAGATCACATTTCTTTGTAGCTGAGCTTCTGCCATGGCTTGCATGTCGTTACGAAGCTTTCTCATATCCTCTCTCAGAGCGTCGATCTCTTCTTTCAACTCTCTGTTTTCTTCCTCAAGATTATCCATCTTTTTCTGACGATTGGCCCGAGTATTATACGAATGACAGTTTGACTCTAGAATCGAGACACAAACGTGAGATTCGTAGGTAAGGAGAATACGCGATGTGAGAATGATGAATGCAATGATTATATTAATTGTTTTTAGGTTTAATTAAAATAAACTTCGACAATTAAATTGCAAATATCAAACAGTGGGGAAACCCCTTTTTATTAAATTCCAAAGGATTACAGAAATGGAAATACAGTAGATTACAAAGTACAGAAACAGAAACCTAAACTAATGGGTCCAGAGTCCTCTTCTTTGACCGGGGCGCTTGGGCCGTTGTCGGGTTGTCATTCCTTTGCCAGGTGAAAGGAGCGAACAAATTCCTTTGGTCATCTTGATTCTCTACAGCATGCTGTTCCAAAATTTCAATCAGAGCATCTTTCTCTTTCAGTAATTGCTGTATTTGGATACACTCTACGTCGAGGGTGCGGTACTTGTTCTTCCAAGATCTTCTTTCCCTTTGAACTTTGTTGAGAGTAACCTGAAGCCTTTCAGTTTCTGTCATGAAGTACATGACAATTTCCCTCGGCGGAAGAATTCCGTAACGAGGATAAGGCATCTTTAGCTTGAGAGCTCTAGTTTGTACCCAATGGAGATAAGGCTCCACCGAGACACAGTCCGATTTTGCCAGAGACTCTCGTCCTTTCTTATGAACATGTTTCCAAGCTTGCACTATTTCCATCTTTAGTGCTCTGTCACTTTCTCCTTCTTTGAAGAAAAGACCTTCCAGATGAACACCCAGTGGGATGTGTCTCATCGGGTATCCAAATTGACGAAGAACTAATATCGGATGATAGTTGATTCCTCCCTTAGTTCCTATGAGGGGTATGCTGGGGAAGTTTCCACAACGATCAATGATTCTGATTCCCTCATAAATCCTATTACACCAATCTATATCTGAATTGGTGAGAGACATGATCTTCTGTGACCAACGTAAGACACTCTTGCAATCCCAAAAAGCAGCAGACTTGGGCAAGTGCGAGATAAACCATTTGTAGAGCAAAGGTACACAGCATGTGATCTCCCCTCCGCTGTACAAATTTCCCAAGTGTACAGAATGATATGCATCTACGAGCAAAGTCGGCACAGGGTTTCCAATGAGAAAAACCTTAATAGCGTTGATATCGACGAAGTTATTGATGTTGGGAAACAAAAATAACCCGTAGGTGAGCAAGACAAAGATGCTTTCAAAAGCAGTCCCGTTCCCTATACTAGCGAAGTACAGAGCTTTCTTTGTCAAGAACTGGGCTGGCAAACCTTGGGTGCCACCCTTAGTAGTCATGTGAGTCTTGACCTCAGACTCGTCCAAATGAATTGCTATTGCAATAGTCTGATTCTTTGGAATTTCTTCCAGTCCAGAAAATGGAGCTCGATCAGTGATATGTAAATCAGCCAGATGAGAATACTCCTCCAGCGTTGGTGTTAGCTGGTAATCCGGGAATGTGAAACAGTGATAAACCGGATCGTAGAACTGAATGAGCGCGTCCATGATCCCCTTAATCACATGGACTCTTAACAGTGGTAGCAAACCACCGTGCTTGGCTCTGAAAGCCTCCGGGTTAACGATCATCCTCGCTAACTTTCTCAAATCTCCTAGTTTTGGAACCTTGAAGGTATACTGGTGAGTTCTCCTTCTACCGAAATCCATTAATGCAATCTTTTTCTCTGATATTTGCAATCACAGTCTTAGTTTAATTTGAAAAACAGAGAGACTAGAAGAGAATTTTTTTTGAATGTTTTAATGTTTCATTAAATGAATGCATGAATGCAGCACACAAAAACATAGAAAAAACATGGGGTCAAAGGGTCGTTGTCATGAAGTCAAGGCTCTACCCATCCCCAAAGGTTTATACTAGGGTGATTTTTGTACCTGTACTCATTATCATCAGCTCCTCCCAGGAAGGCAAAACAACAAGCGGATCGCCAGCGAGTTGTGTGCAATCTTAGAGTAAGTGCCATTCACCGAGAATAGATCACCAGCCTCAAATGAGGGTAGTATCGCGTAACATCTATTTCTGATAGCTTCCGCACTACGAAAAAGGTTGGCTTTTCTTAAGTGTATACTCAATCTCACCACATGCGGCATCACACGCATTCCCAGTAGCAGAAAAATAAACATGTATAGCAATTAGGAAAAGCAGTATATATATTTGTCCTAATCATCCTAGACTTATAAAGCTACGATTCTTAAGTTCCTGACAGAAATGGGTTCCCCGGCGGAAGCCCCAATCTGTGGTTCCCTGCCTAAGAGATGGACCATCATAGGTCAATCTTTCTCTTCGGTAGAGTTCCCATTTTCCGTGGAAAACGGGGATGATGCCCTAAGGCAGAAAAGGAGACTCCCCAGCAGAGTCGCCATTTTACAAGGAAAACAGACAGAAAGAAAAACTGGCCCCACGGTGGGCGCCACTTTTCTGTTGGCGGCCACCGCCATGAAAATGACTTACCCAAGGTTTAAATTGTTAGAAAGAAAGATTCGGGCCCCACGGTGGGCGCCACTTTTCTGTAGCGAGCGATTTTGGACGCGGTTCTTAAGCGCTGGTCGCTCTCTGCGGTTTGAGCTTTAAACTACAGGTCGATTCATTTTTTATCCTATTGTGAGCTGAATAAGGAAGGGAAATAGATGTCTCCAATTAACCCTGCTTTGCATACTGAGTTTAAATAGCGGTCTGTTAGGTTACAGATGCTATCAATGTGGGGGGCTTTTGTACTGGTTATTCGTATTTCGCCAATACGGTTCTCTTTCTTTTTTCTAGGCAAAGGGTTTCTGGTGGGGAATAAGGATTAGGATGTTAGGACTGGTGCTTTTGAATTACTGCTTTTGGTTGACGAAGGTATGGGATTTGGGTTTTTTGTTGATTGCGCTCGCTAAGATCTTTTCTTTCGATCTTATGCCTACGTATTCCCGTTTACCGAAACAGGGAAATCAGAGCGTTCGTAGTTCCTCCTATTCTATGGGAGGAAATGGTGTTTAGGTGTCTTGTTCAAAGCCTAAGACGTGAAGCGAAAGGTGATTTGTATCTTGATCAAAGCCCAAGATGTGAAGCTGAAAGGTCTATTTGTGTCATGTTCAAAGCCCAAGACGTGAAGCTGAAAGATCTCGACTTTAGAGAGAATTTGTCACCTCTAAAGAGGGGAGAAGGAGAATTACTTTAACTGGGATACGCGAATCCGAGCAATGCCATAATTTCCGAAGAAAGGGTTTTAACCTGAAGGAGAAGACTTTAACTCAGTGTAGAGCAATGCCATCTTTCCTTAGGAATTTCTCATGCTAAAAGAGGGACAGTAGCATGGATGTAGACGATCCAGAGGCTTGCCGCTTACAGCGATTAGATGGGGGAAAGAGTTGTTGATGTTTGTGTACTGTGAACGAGGCACATCTTTGATGCTAAAAGGTCGATTGGATCAACCAGTGGTTTTCTTATACAAAGCCTAAGAGGAGGCTAATTTCCGCTAGGAAAATCATTATACAAAGCCTAAGAGGAGGCTATTTTGTGTCTCGTATAAAGCCCGAGAGAGAGGCTAAAAGTTTTTGACCCAGTGGGGCATATCGTTATACAAAGCCTAAGAGGAGGCTAGCAAAGAGTTGACTCAGTTGGAGAATCTTTTATACTTAGTAATAGAGTGTTTTTGTATCTCGTACAAAGCCCGAGAGAGAGGCGAAAAGGTTATTTTGACTCCACTGGGGAGAATTTTGGTATCTCGTATGAAGCCCGAGATGGAGGCTATTGTAACTGTTTCAGTTGAGTGACAGATCCAATATACTGATTTAAAAGAGAAAATCAGTTCTTATATGAGTAACACTGTACTCAGGGATTTAATTTGAGGATCAGGGATATTTCCTTCTCTTTGAGGAAACGGGAAATCCAAAGGGTATTGAGACTGTCCGAGTCTGCGGGTTTCCTTCCTATTTAACGAAGGGTGCTTGAGAATGTCTTTGAGACTCAAGGAAGTTAGACTGTCCGTGTCTAGAGTTTTATCTTTTGTACTATGCTTCGAGAAACAGTAGTAGACTCTATGAAAGGACTGTTCTATGAGGATGACTAGGTTCTGTTCCTATACCTCTAGGAGGTCGTCGGGACAATTTGTACGAAGCCCAAGAGGAGGCTGGAAACTTTTAAGAAGCCGACGGGTCCTTGTACGAAGCCCAAGAGGAGGCTATCATTCCCGGAGGAAGAGATCATTATACGAAGCCTAAGAGGAGGCTGTGAATACTTCTAAGAAGCCGTAGGGTCCTTGAATAATGCCCAAGAGGAGGCCGATGCTTTTAAGAAGCCCGTGGGTCTATCATCTCTTTTCCATTAGGAGAGATAACTCTTTTAGAGATAAAAACCACGGGTAAACGTGCGAGGTTTACTATCCAGCGACTTTTAACTTTTAAAGAGGGTTCCTTAGTTAAGGTCTAAGATTATGACCGTAGTGGGTACCCAAACCCCGAGACATTCAAGGCAAGCTATCCACAAGGAATAGATCAAGTCAGGAAAGTTCGAGAATTGGGAAGAAACTCAAAGATGCCATTCACAGAGAATACATTCATCTTGGGGAGTAGAGCTTCTTGACGATTCCTAAGGAGGACAGCCGAAGAGAAGACTGTATCTGGTGCTCCTATTGGGGATCTAGGCGTCTATTTCTACGAATAAATGAAACGACATCACCTAGTTCTAGACGTAGTTGCCGGGGAAACTCGAAATATCTATACTATTATTACACAGTAGATATGAGTTTATGAAAGGAGACTTATAGTGAGCAGCCCCACAATACAGTTTATAATATGAAAGCAGTAAATGAAAGCGATAACCACTTACTCGGTTGTAGTGCTTCCATGCTGTTTGGTTAGTTGTTCAACAAAGAAAGATTAAAAACAACAGTATATTCAAAATCAAAGGAGAAAGTGCTTTGAAAAAGAAAGATTTGGGGCTTACAGCTCAAGGAGAGGCCCAGGGTTTTATCAGTGAGCGCACTGTTTGAATTTGTACAGAGGGACTTATACAAGTGACTGGGGCCCAAAAAGGTTTTCTGTACAAAGGGATGGGTCTTACACTCTCTCAAGAGGCCCAAAGTGTTTTAAAGAAAAAGAAATAGGTCTTACTACTCGAGGGTAGGCCTAGATGATTTTTATTTTTAAACGGGCGACGATCGCGCCGTTTACTTGTACAGAGGGACTTATACAATGAGTGAGGCCCAAAAAGTTTTTGTACAAGGGGGGATGGGTCTTACACTCTCTCAAGAGGCCCAAAATGTTTAAAGAAAAGAGTGGGGCTTATAACACGAGGGTAGGCCCGAATGATTTTTGAAAAGGCGACGATCGCGCCGTTTGTTTTTTGACGGTATCGGGACTTATACAATAAGTGAGGCCCAAATATAATTTGGTCAAAAAAAGGATTGGGTCTTACACTCTAATAGAGGCCCAAAGTGTTTTGAAAATGATTTATGAGGGTTGAATTAATCCAAAACCCTAATTTGTTTTCAAAATGTATTTAATTGAATAAAAATTCAATTAAAATGATAAAAAATTGTTTAACACATGGAAAACAAATTGTGATCTTGGATTAATGCTTCAAAAATTAAGTATTGACATACAAAATAATTAGAAAGCATTAAAAGTTGCAAAATCAATGTAGAAAAAATATTTAAAATGCCAAAAACAATCAAAATATTAATTCTTTACAAAAATATCAATTATATGAAATAAATAATATTTTTGGGATTTTTTGATAAAATAAAATATTTTAACATTTTTGTGAATTATTAAAAAAAGAATCAACTCAAAATCATTAAAACTCAGAGAGAAATTAATTTTTGAATCAATTAAACAAAATCACAAAATTCAAATATTTGAATTATTCAAAAATGGCGCCAAGAACAGCTGAAGAACACGCGCGTGTTCTTGGTTTCTCAGATTTGCATTTTCTATCCAATCTCCATGAATACGTAATCATATCATGCAATCCACATATCATTATGCTCGTCTCAACCTCACGATCATGTCTATGTACTTTAATTTCATTTAAATTAAACATACAACAAGAAATCACGAAGAGACCTCAAGAACCCTAATTTCTGCATGAAGGCTAGGATTTTTGATACAAGATTCAAACAATGCAATTAATTGAGGGAAAACATCCATGCATGATTATGAACATATGGCCAAATTATTGTGCGAGGAAATATGCATAGATTGAGAGATGACCAAGTATGTGCTTACCTCCAAGTCGTGACAGCAAGAGCATATGTGATTTTGAGTTGGAGGTGTTACAGACAAGTTGTGATGATCTGGACAGCTTCCCTACACCATATGGAGTGTGTTTGAACACTTGGATTGAATTGAAATGGACTGGATCAGTTTATGGCATCTCAGCTGCAACTTCACTTCAAACTTGTGTGGATGGCAAGTGATTTTGTGAAATTGATGTTTCAGAAGTTATGTGAGTGTTTGATCATCTCATATGTGATGTATGTGAGGTGTGTGAGTGATTGGTTTGTGCAGAATTGCTCTCAAACTCAAAACCCGATAGCTACCTTGCTAAGAAAGGCATTTTTGCCAAGAGAAAGAGATTTTGAGGAAAGCATCTGTTAGATGGCTTTGGTGTACTTAAACTAACCACAATTGAGCTCTATTTATAGTAGAGTAAGTTTGTTTTGCAAGGAATAGTGCATGGCAGCTGGTAAGTAGGTTTCCTCAATGTTGGCCAATGGAAATGAAAGTCTCCTCTAGCCATTGACTAGAGGTTAGGGCACAGAGCTTTGGTCCCCTTGGTCTTGGATAAGTCTTGACTGATTTCAGATGAGAATGGCTCAGTCCATGCCACCTTGATGGTTCCATTGAATGCCTCATTCCAAATTTGAAGTCTTGTCCCTATTTTGGCCATTCTAGGTTCAACATGCTATTCTTTGTTCCTTGGACCTTGGAGGCTTGGCTCAGTGATTGTCCCCTTTGGATTCAATCCTCTGAGGTGTCCAAGTGGATTGGAGCAATTTAAATTGGATGATTTTGGCAAATCGACCCAAAATGCAAACTCTGCCTTGCTTTGACAGATTTCAGCAAGGTAACTTGACAATGTTGTATCTCATGATGTAGGTTGAATTTGGCAATGTTTTTGGCCATTTTAGAAAGCTCTTACATGATACAACAACTGTTTGAACAAGTTTGGTTTTGATCTCTTTTGATTCCAAGTGAAAAATCCCCCTACATTTGGCAAAAAGTGAGGCAAAATCTGACTTAGTGAAAATTTCACTTAAGTGTTGGAAAAAGTGACTTTTTCACTTTTCAGCCACTTTGATCATTCCATAACTCAAAATCCTTAATGAATTGGAATGACTTGTAGTTGAAGTTTTTGTAGGTGATAATGAGGGCTACAAATCCATCTTTGGATGAGAAAAAATGGCCTTGTGGTTTAGGAGTTATGGCCCTCCAAAGTTGGTACCTTTGCCACTTTATTTTTAACTTAGAAAAATTTCTAAGTTTTATGGTTACCCCTTTTACAAGTTATCTCACTTTTCTTGATTTTTCTTGATGAATGATGATTCAAATCATACATTAACATCATTTTTGGGTTAAAAATCCATTTTGGTGAAAAATCTCAAAAAGTCAAAGTTGACTTTTGTGCACAGTTGACTTTTTATCAGATGAATTCCAAACTGTGCAATTCTTCAGGAAATCATGTCCTTGACCTAAATCAAACTTGATGGACATGTTACATGGGTGTCATAGGGTATATTCAATCATGTATTAGGGTTTGGGAGCATGTCTTGGTCAAAAGTCAAAGTTACAGTTGACTTTTCCCTTAAAACCCTAATTGTGGTGCAGATGAAAATGAGACTTGTTTCTCAAGCTTCTTGGATCAATCCATTGTTCCAAATGGATCAATATGGTGTATTAGAGACCCTCAAATCATCTCTTGAGGTCTTGGCTCATGGTTTGTCCCAAAAGTCAACTTAGGGGTGAATTAGGTCAAGAAACCCTAATTCCTGATTTTTGATGAATGCATCCCCTGAGGCAAAATTGACTTGATGCATGGGTTCATGAGGTTCCATTTGAGCTTACATACATTCAAGAGGCCTTATTCATCAAGAGATCAAGTGTGTTTGGCTCCCATCATAAGTGCAAAGAGCCTTAAGTTCATCTGACCCCAAATTAGGATTTTATCAGGAAAAGTCAACCATGCCTTTGACTTTTGATCAAGGCATGATCCCAAGTCTTGGGACATGATTCCATATGTTCATATACATCCTTGGAAGCCATCTATGGTGTTTGAGAAGTTTGAGAAAACAAGATCAACAAGGATCACCCAGTTGAATTCCTGAGGAAATTAGGGTTTTGTCTGAAAAGTCAACCCTCTGACTTTTAGGGTTTTTGGTCCAAAATGAAGTATTCAAGTCATATTCCATCTAGACATGTTTGATCTTTGAATTGGAGCATGATAAATCAAGATTTAAGAGGTTTCTTGCAAAAAGGGCAAAGTTGGATGATCGAATTTTTTCTAAGTGTGGAAAGAGCCTAGTCCTTGTGTGAACTTTGAAGAGTCATAATTTTCAAACCACGCATCCATTTTTTGTGATCCAAAGCTCAATTTGAAGCCCTCATTATGAACTTTAAAGTGTATTAGAGGATGATTCCTTAAAAAGGCTTGTTTTTTAAGTTATGAAGCTTGGAAGTTTAAGTTAAGTTTAGGACTTAGTGAAATTTCACATTTTTGCCCTAATTTGCAGCCAACTTCAACCACGTTTTTCTTCATGATCCCTTTTTATTCAAGACTTGAAGTGAACATGAACATTGTAGAGCATGTTTGGGGCTTTCCAAAAAGTACTAGAACTTCCCAATCCAAGGTGTGAGCAAGGAGTTTCGAATGCTTGAAGTTTAGGTCCCAAGACTTGATTTTTAGGTCCTGAACATGATGTTTCAAGTTGCAAAACCACTTCAAACCATCATAATCTCGTGTGGAAGACCATGTTACTTGCAAATCTCACTTAAATCAGCAAGTACATTTGCTTTTGGCTTATTATCCAAGTGGTTTAGGCTTTGTTTCAAGGATTATGCCATTTTTGGCACAAAGTGAACATTTTTTTTTGTAATAAAAGAATATATATTCAAAAAATATAAGAGTTATGTACATTAAGAAACACAAAAAACCAACTAACAACAAAAACCAAACCTATAAAGCCAAAGCTTACATCATGAGCCTAGCTAGATGTTTCCTATAGTTGTATCTCATCCACCCCCTATAAAGAGTATAATCTATTATGGTTCTAACTATAATGCTATGATCCTTAGCAGTGCCAAAGATTGTAGAATTTCTATGCTCCCAAACTCCATACACCGTCTCTGCAATAGCTATCTTCAAGATGCCACATTTAAAGCCTTTGCCTCTAGTATTCCCAATGAGCCAGTTCATTTCATCCTTCTAAAGGAGAGGATCATGATTCACTTCCAGCCAAGTGATCACTTTGCTCCAAATAGCTTTTGTTACTCCACACCCAAACAGTAAATTATCTATTATCTCAGGCCCCTGCTGACATAGGGTGCACGTGTCATCCTGCAGAATGTTGAACTTTTTCAGTCGAGTATTGGTAGCTAGCCTTCCTCTACAAGCCAACCACAAATAAAAAACAGCCCTAGGCCTTGCATAATTTCTATGGATCAAGTGATTCCACTCAACTTTCGCATGTTGATCCATATACTCATCATATAACCTTTTAATAGAGAATTTCTGTTTCAACTTCATGTCATCCCACGACTGTTGGTGGTATCGAATATCCTTTCTCTTTTCCAAAATTGCTGACAGAATCCAAGAACTGGTGGTTTTATGTGTGACTTCCATAACATCCCTGCCTCTGAGATAGTAAGCATGTACCCATTTCACCCATAAATTGTCCAACTTCATACTAATATTCCAGAGACACTTCATCATGGCCAAATTATTCCATATCTCCAAATTTGTCATGTTCAGCCCACCTTGGTGTATGGAACTGCACATCTTTTTCCAGGCAACAGGGGCCTTTTTGCTACTTTCCTTGCCAGACCATATGAAAGATCTACAGATAGAGTTGATTTTGTGAATCACACCTTTAGGGAATGGGAAGCACATAATCCAATATTGGGCCATAGCATTAATAATGCTTCTGACTAGTTGGATCCTCCCAGCTGTGCTTAGCAATTTTGTTGTCCAATGCCTGATTCTGCAAGTTATTCTATTAATCAGAGGTAAGTAATGGACTATGTTCAGCCTTTTGCAGGTTAGAGGGACACCTAAGTACCTGACAGGGAGTTGCCCTTCCCCAAAGCCAGTTTCATGCTTCACCTGAAGGACAACATTATCATTCATTCCACTGCAGAACAATTTGCACTTTTGAGGATTCACACTTAAACCTGTTGAATCAGTAAAGTACTTGAAAGTTGCCAGGATTAACTCAATTGAATGATAGTCACCTCTACTAAACAGCAACACATCATCTGCAAAGGCTAAATGTGTTATACCAAGTCTCTCACATTTGCTATGGTGGTTGAAATTCGGATTGCTTTGCATTCTCACCATAATTCTGTTCATATATTCCATAAGGATTACAAAAAGCAAAGGAGATATGGGGTGTCCTTGCCTAATCCCCCTCTTGGCCTCCATCACATCAGTATAATCTCCATTAACATTGAACCTATATGTCACAGTTGTTGTTGCCAACATGATCCAATCTATAAACTATTTTGGTAACCCAATCTCTTAAAGAACACATTTTAAGGCTGACCAATCAACCATGTCATAGGCCTTCTGCAAGTCAAGTTTGATCATACATTTTGGTGTCACTCCCTTCCTAGAGTAATCCTTCAGTAGCTCAAAAGCAAGCAAGATATGATTATGTATACTTTGCCTAGGAACAAAAGCTACCTAACTGTCATGAATAATATCCTTCAGCACCTTGCCCAGTCTGTTAGTCATTATCTTAGAAAGCATCTTGTACACTGTGGTACATCCAGCAATAGGTCTGTAGTCTCATTTAGTTCTAGCTTTTTCATTTTTTGGTATAAGGGTCACAATGGTGCTATTGAAAGCTTTATACATGTTCCCCCTTGAAAGAATTCCTGGATAGCATCAACTACATCTTCTCTAATTATATACCAGCTAGTCTTGAAGAATTTTTCCCCATACCCATCAATACCAGGGGCTTTTAGGTCACCTATTCCTTGTAAAGCTAGCTCAATTTCTTCCACTGTCACATGTGCAATGAGAGACTCACATTGGGCTTGGGTAAGTTGCTTACCCTTTCTCAAGACCTCAATATCAACATGTTTAAGCTGGGAGGCTTTAGTCCCCATTAAGCCACCATAGAAACTTAATACTTCCTGCTTGATATCCTCATGATCTGTTAATTCAGTTCCATCTGATTTCTGCAACAAATCCAGACTTGTATGTTGATGATTTGTCTTGATTGTGGCATAGTAATAAGCAGTATTACTATCACCCATCCTTAACTAGTCTATTTTAGATCTTTGCATCAAGGTTTTTTCCTCAAGTTCATTCCATTTGATCACCTCTTCTGTGCAGCTCTTGACCTTTTCAATGTGATCTCTATCCATTCTATTTCTGGTGAGGTCAGCTTGGGATTTTTCCAAATCATGTCTGGCTTAATCCAGCTGCACTCTCATATGGCCTATATTCTGGCTAAATTCAGTCAGGGCAGGCTTCAATCTTTGTAGCTTTCCCCAAAGAACATACATAGAAGTCCCAATTATAGGCTTGTTCCAACTCTCTTTCACCACCTCCTCTTAACCAGCTAACTCAATGACACAGTTGTTGAATTTAAATCTCCTTCTTCTAATCCCTTTTTGAATCGTATCCTCTATACTGAGTAGTGCATGGTGAGACACACTAGGAGCCAGGATCTTCAAAGTTTTGTCAATACTATACTGAAACCACTCTGTATTTCCAATAACCCTGTCAATCCTGGAATAGATAGTACCATTGTTGTGCTTGTTGTTCCAAGTAAAGTAATCCCCTGAGCTATCCATTTCGCTTAAACCTGTTCTGTCCATCATGTCATGCAGATCCTCGTACTCAGTTTCAGTCACCATCCTCCCACGTACTCTATCTTGAGGTTTCATGACATTGTTGAAATCCCCCATGATGCACCAAGGACCCTGAGAAGTAGGTTTCAATTTTTTAATGGTATTCCACAAAACATTCCTTTGCTCTAAAAGGTTATGAGCATAGATTGTTGTTAGCCAGAACTTAAAACCTTCCATCATATCATAGACACCACAGTGCAATGTTTGATCAGTACTATGCACTAGCCTT
The DNA here is from genome assembly GCA_022829125.1 of Lathyrus tuberosus. Taxonomy (NCBI): domain Eukaryota; kingdom Viridiplantae; phylum Streptophyta; class Magnoliopsida; order Fabales; family Fabaceae; genus Lathyrus; species Lathyrus tuberosus. The sequence goes on from JALAZF010000264.1 coordinate 6,774,164, forward strand.
AGATCAACTCTAGTATCATTCTGAGATATCCATATCCTACCATTGACATGTCCATTGTAGTTATCAAGATACTTGCTATACATATTCAGCTTGTCCCTCACACTTTTAGCCTTGGACTCTTTAACTCTTGTCTCTATCAAAATCATAATATCAGTTTTAGCTTATGGAGACGGGAGTTTATCTCACGAAGCTTACCTATTTTATTCAGCCACCTGGTGTTCCATGATACAATCATGGTCCCCCATTCAAGGTCATCAGAGGGTCATTCAAAATCCCTAATGCCTCAAAACCATTCAAACAGTTAACCCCTGATGTTGTTCCAGACATAATGATTTTCTTACCTCTATCTCTTACTTTATTCACCTTAGTCCACTGATCATCAGTTGCTGCAGTTCCAGGCACTCCTGATCTGGTCATGTCTCTTGTTGGAGTCTCACTTATTTTGGTGGCTAAGGCCTCCTTTGAAGTCTCAGTTTGAAGCTCCTCATTAGCTTTTGTCTACTGGTTCAGTGAACATTGCCATTTACATAAAGACACTTTTTAACAAGTCAACTTGTCTTGAGCTATGCAATTGTTTCTTCTACACTCAAGAGATGTTGTACTGAAAAGTAAAAGTTCTGAGCCTCTCCAACCACCCTAGAGGAGCATGGTTGATAACTTGGAAATGACAAAATCATGGAAACTTCCAAGTTACATTGGAACTGAGCCAAAAGGCTGAAAACTTGTCCATCTGGTTAGCTCCAATCCTCAACCTTTGCCTATAAATAGTGGACTCTATTAGGCCTCAAAACACACAAGCAATCACTCAAAAAACCCTTGCATTCTCTCTCTCCATCACTCTTGCAAAAACTCCTCAAACTTGCAAAACCACTACCCAGAATCATTCCACTCATGCAATTCACAAATAAACTCCACAATCCTTCTCTAAACACCCTATAGAGCTTGTTTAAAACCTCAAACAAGTTCTGTAATACCCTACATAACATCCACCATTTTCAAGCTTCCATTTGCAAGAGAACACGTGTTCGAAGTTTGAAGCTATTTCCAATCTTTTCAAACATTCCAGTCATCATTCCTAAACTCAGCAAAGCCAAAGAGGATCTTATTTCACTTCTGTAACATCATTTGAAGAGGCCTTGGACCTGGTCCAAGAGGTAAACACTTTGAAACTCTGAACCCAGATTCCATGCATGTTTTTGTTCCATGATTAAAGCAAAAATGTAGTCCTCACTGTGTTTAATGTGTTTGAAGCATTGCTTGCATTACTTGTTCTGAATATGTGTTGTTTTGAATAAGTTATATCTTGCTATGTTGAACTGTTATGGAGAGTTTTGTGAAGCACACAACTAGTTTTAGGGTAAGACAATGTGACCTTTGGATTCCTTGCAGAAAGTACTTTAAGGCTTTTGAGCCCATTCTTTTTGCATCATTTTAGTCTTTTTACCTATTTTATTGTGATATTAAAAATCCCCAAAAAATATTTATTTTTAGGACCTTTAATTTATGTGCAAAGTTAGGTTTCACATTAGGGTTTTATTAAGAGAAGTTTGGTTTATTTTGGTTATAACCTTTGGTTTCCTTGTCATTTTAGGACTTGTATAAGTTGTTTAACATATATAAACCTTTAAATCACACCTTAGGATTGTACATAATTGTGTAGGTTGATTTAGGTTTATTTTCAAGTGTATTATTCTTATTAGGTGACATGCAAACTTGTGTCATTCCCTATTGAAGTCTTAACTAGGTTTTCACCTTCATTTTGATCTTTCCCCATGTTTGTAACCTCTTAATGTATACAAACCACCAACTTAGGCCACACCATGTACATTTGTGCCTAAAACCCTCAAATCTTTCCCTTTCATAAAAGTGGAATTCAAGTATAAACTTAGATGTTACTCTCCCCTTGTATAGAGTTTATGTTCAAACATAGCACCATGTTAGGTCATCACTTAATTAATCAATATGTATAGACTTATATCATGATCCCTTTAGGTATTTACCTTGTCCATTAATGAATGATCCTTGTGTGCTAACATAATACTTGTATATTCTCTTAAATACTTACTTTGAATGCCATCATATTCTCCATCTTTATCTATGTGATATGTTTATCAACATCATTCAATTCATGTATGGATATCCTTGTACTCTTTAACTTTATTAAGTTATCCCCTTAATTGAGGTTAGCTTGTTAGCTTTCCTCATTAACCCTCTTTGTTCCCCTCCTTCCAAAGGAAAGTCTCTCTATTGACTTTAATGTCATAGATAACTCATTACCTCTTGGCCTCATTAGAGCCCTCATCCACCCTTTGCCTCATTAGAGTCATCTCTCTTTGACCTAGTTTAGGATCCTTACCCATCTTGTAAGCATTATCATCATAGTTGCTTACTTCCCTTTTTGGCCTCATTAGAGCCACTTACCTTCTAATTTATGATTAACCTAGAGTTCTTCAACTCTATGTGAGCACCATTATAATGATGTTCCATTTCCCTTTGGCCTTATTAGAGCCATTCACCCCTTCAACTTAGAAATTAGGATAAAGTTCTTAAACTCTGTGTGATTCTCATCATAATGAGTATTCACTTCCTCTTTAACTTTGGCCAAAGTCAATATCCTTAGACTAGTCTTTCAACTTAGACTTAGAGAGTTTTTTAACTCTATATGAGTATCATGATCATGAATACTCATTTCCCCTTGGAACTTTGACCATAGTCAATGGTTCCTCATCCTAGTTAGGTGAACTAAGAATGCTCTGATTCTTTGAGTCAAGATACGTAGGCACGAGATGCGACGTCTTGGTGAGCATACTTAGTGTATATACCCCTAGGTCTTTACCTTTAGCTTTGGTCTTTACCATTGGTCTTTACCTTACCTTTAGCACCTTGGTCTTCACCATAGGTCTTTACCTTAGCACAGATCACCTAGCAAGCAAACATAACATAACACAAATACAAACAAGAGGTTCCTGTAGAGTACTACAGATATCTAGGATGCTAACACTTTCCCTAGGTATAACCAACCCCTAGATCTCTTAGATGTGTCTTCACATAGCGCAATTAGGGTTTTCTTCGATCTTTACCCTTTCCTTTGGATAAATCAAATCTCGGTGGTGAATTTCAAAGATGTGTGATTCAAGTTAATAGCTTGATATCCGATTCTCACTGCAACACATAGGATGGACTTAACAGAGTCGCCACTAATCTTTATTTATTCCCATAGAGTGAAAGGGAAAATATCGAATAAAACCCCTAAAAGAAAGGACAAGGATATGGTCATCGCAACTAATATCTGAGTTCGGGAGTCAGTTACGCAAGGGGAAGGTATTAGCACCCCCTCACGTCCGTTGTACTCAACGGGAACCATTTAGTTAGGGTTGAAAGAGTGTTAGCTTAAAGTTTGTTTCTAATCTTCGACTTATTTGGGATAGGAAAGAGAGAGAGAGAGAGAGAGAGAGAGAGAGAGAGACAGAGAGACAGAGAGAGAAGATATATGTTTTTTTAAATTTTTATTAAAGGGGAAGACCTAAAAGGTTTCTATTATTAGCTCGCCAAGAATTCGCAGTCTCGTACCTACGTATCCTTACAAGGATGGAATAAGAGCAATCGTAGTTCGGATAAAAGTTTGTTGGTTAATTTTAGCAAAAGCCAAATTGTATTAATCAACCTAAGAACTTTGTTTTACCCAAAACAAGTGAGGAGCGGACGTTTTCATCACCTTGAACGGATTTACAAATCTCGTTCACGCCACTTATCTCAACTCAATGGTTGTAGGTAAAACATTGCCCTAGTGTTTATTAAGACAACATAAATTTCATTTTGAAAAGAAGTCTTTGGTCTTATTAGATAACTTGAAGTCTTATTTAAGAAAAAAAAAGCACTTGATAATAATCAAGGTTTTCTCATGACTATAAGGTTTTGATCTCTTAATGATAATCAAGGTTTGTCCATAAAAATGGAGATTTGAGTAGTTTGGATATATTTTAAGAATGATGAACATTTGATAATGATCAAATGCTCAAAGATTTTATGCTAGAGTGTTAGGCTCTAACACTCTCTATCATTCAAGATTGATTGAGAAAATTTTTTGCGGACCATGAATATTTATAATGATCAATGGTTCAAAGAGTTGTGCTAGAATGCTAGATTCTAACGTCTCTTGGTCCAAATTACTTATTAGGTGTGTAAAGGACGAAAGAAAGAAATGATTGACTATCTCAATGTGCAAGACTTGAGACTAATCTTTTAAGGGTTTTGCTAGAATGCTAGATTTCAACAATCCTTTTCTTTCAAGTTTATTTCAAAAGAGTTTGGATGTACTTTGAAGTATTTTAGCTATCCTTAAAGAAGGAAGAAGTCTTGAGATGGCACTTGACAAAGGGCCAAAGTTTGAGAGGGCACTATGGTGAAATAGAAAAAGGTTGAAAAGAAAAAGGTAGGAGATGGCCCACCAAGGATTAGGATCCTTGTGCCTACATATTCTCATTGATAAATGAGAAATCAGAGCATCCGTAGTTCTGGGACTACAAAATTTGTTTGTTATATCGAACAAATGTTTACTTTGCATTCTAAGGGCGAAACATTAGCTTTACTACTCTCGGCGGAGGCTTAAGCATTTATTTTACAGACGCATTAGAAGGAACTACACATTGTTCTTTTGAGAAAAAATTTAATCGCACGGCGGCGAGAGATATAGAGTTTGATGGTTGAGGTATATTAAGTAAATGACGAACATTTAAATGTTCAAAGAGTTATGCCAGAATGCTTGATTCCAACGACCCTTATTCATTCAAGTTGATAATGAAACTTATGTGGTGGACAACAAACTCTTGATGATAATCAATTGTTCAAAGAGTTACGCCAAGATGCTAGATCTTGACGGCTCTTATTCGTCCAAGTTGTTATGAAGATTATTTGATGGACAATGAATTCTTGATGATGATTAATTATTCAAAGAGTTATACCAAGATGCTAGATCTTGACGACTCTTATTCGTCCAAGTTGTTATTAAATTGTTTAATAGACAACTAGCTCTTGATGATAATCAATTGCTCAAAAGGGTTATGCCAAGATTCTATATCTTAACGGCCCTTATTTGTCCAAGTTAAAACTGGAAATTATTTGGTGGACGACGAACGCTTGATAATAATCAATTGTTCGAAGAGTTATGCCAAGATGCTAGATCTTAACGTCTCTTATTCGTCCACAGTTATTATAAAGTGTTTCGAAAACGAAAAAGGAGAATGAACAACTATCCCAATACACGAGGCTCAGGACCGGTCATTCGAGGGTTTTGCTAGAATGCTAGATTCCAACAGTCCTCTTCTTTCGTATTGATTAAGAGTTTTAACGTTATTTGATTTGATTCATGAAATGGTTGAAAATGAATTATACTTATTTAGAAATAGATTTTGCAACAGTGAAATTGAAAGTGATTATTTTCACGTGAGAGTGTGAATATAGATAGTAGTAACCTGATTTCTAACAAATTAATCAGTGATTAAAATACAACAAATAATTAAATAACACTTAATTAATTTAATCAACTAAACTAAATATCCAATTAACTACTAATTCACATTAATAAAAGAGGAAAATAGTAACAAAACCTATGGGTTCAAACAAATAGGAGTGGTATGTAAAATAAAAACAACATATGGGCCTAAAGCCCAAAATAAAATGAAAAAAACCTAATTTATTTAGAGAAAATAATAATAAAAATAAAATAAAATAAAATAAATAGATAAGTCGATTAAATTAGAAGACATGCGTGACTTACCCTAAAGTTGCCCTGATTTCTCACCTCTCTCACTATGCTTCGCCTAACTCTCTTTCTCACTCGAAATCTCTATGTCTCACTCAAAATGTAGCGCCCTGTATAATATATACCTAGAATAATATTATACAAGTGTTTTATTGGGTACTGACACCATCATAAGTGCCTAATGGCGTAATTCACATACTTGACCATTCTAAAAACATATACACAATCTATGGTACAAGATATGGAAACTAGCCAAAACAATAAAAACTAAGATCAATATACAATATCCTCAATTGTATACAACAAATACACAGCAGAAAACTAAAGCTAATCTTCTCTTGAAACATCCAAGCATAGCTCCACTTGTAAATCAAACCTACAAACAACGCCTGAAAAATAACAACAATAATGGGATGAGATATTAATCTTAGTGAGTTCAATATCTTATGGATTCTCTCGACTTTACAGGGTTCTAGACAATCCTAACTCAAGTCAAAAGGGAAGGGAAATGATCTTGAGTTCACAATCTCACACTATATGGAAACATGTTCATGAGTTCACCAACTCAAAATATCACTAATCGGTAACCTCATCAAGGAATCCCCTTTTCCCGTCCTCTTCTACGTCTAGAAGTCGGCACGAGTCATGGATCCTTGCACTTACTTGACATACGAAATGGATTCGGGTTCTACGGGCCATTAACTGTTATGAACTGTCACTTCGCATGGACCATTAACCATCACAAGTCTCTACCCGTAGGTTCCATTCGTACTGCACGCAAGAAAAGAGCTTGGCAAGAAGAAACTAAGACCAATTCCATGGCTTAAGACCAGGATCGAGGGAAAGTTTATTTCAAAAGAAAACTAAGACCAGTTCCATGGCTGAAGACCAAGATCGAGGGGAAGTTTATTTCAAAAGAAAACTAAGACCAGTTCCATGGCTAAAGACCAGGATCGAGGGGAAGTTTATTTCAAAAGAAAACTAAGACAAGTTCCGTGGCTGAAGACCAGGATCGAGGGGAAGTTTATTTCAGAAGAAAATTGAGACCAGTTCCGTGGCTGAAGACCAGGATCGAGGGGAAGTTTTACCCTTTTCTAAGTAGCCTTACTTACCAAAATAAAATGGATGAGCAAACAGCTACCATTCATAACCACAGTCAAAATTTCGGGTATTTCGATATTTAATCCTCTTTTACCTTGAATGTCTGAACGTCTTCGCCATTCACACCTTCAGGTCCAAGAAGATTAAATAGGGGAATCTGACATACCCTAAATTTTGACCACAAGATTTCCCATCATTGTGCAAAAAATAACCACAATATGGATGTACCTTCATGCCTCATCAATCCTCTCAAAGATTGTTGAGCCTTCACCTCAACCAAGAATTTGGGTCTTGAGCCCTCTCAGAGCACTCAGACAAAGGATCAATCAAGAATTGACATGATCTTCCACTTGTCAAACCTCTCAAACATACATAATGGGTCAAGAGGTCTTCCATATCAAGAATCAAGCACAAGAGTGCAACATTTCAAGTGGATCAAGCCTCAAGATCATCAGTGTCACCAAATTAGGGTTTTGGTCTACCAAGGCCTCTAGAGAGGAATTTTCATCTGGGCATGAGCCAATACTTCAAAAAATGATCCAAGAGGCTTAAAGGGACCTCATGGATCCAATCATAAGTTCAAAATAGCCTCAGGGGATGCATTCATCAAAAATCAGGAATTAGGGTTTCTTGACCTAATTCACCCCTAAGTTGACTTTTGGAACAAGACATGAGCCAAAACCTCAAGGAATGTTTTGAAGATCTCAAATATCTCATATTGATCCTCTTACAAGTTCAAATGGACACAAAGAACTTGGTTCATGAGCAATATGGAGATGCAAATTCATCTGACCACAAACTAGGGTTTTTGAGAAAAAGTCAACCCTACCTTTGACTTTTGACCAAGACATGTTCTCAAACCTTGAGACATGATTCAAGACACTCTAAAACACCTATGGAATCCATCCATTAGGTTTATATTAGGTCAAGAACTTGATTTCATAAAGAATCTCAAAGTTTGAAATTTATCTGACAAAAAGTCAACTGTGCCAAAAAACCAAGTTTGACTTTTGAGATTTTTTTACAAACATGGCTCCCCTAAGTAAAAAACAATGTTAACTCATGGTTTGGATCATCATCCATCAATAAAAATCAAGAAAAGTGAGGTTATTTGCAAAAGGGGTAATCTTAAGAAACTTAAAATTTCTCTAAATTATGAAAAAAGGGTGATTTTTCTCAACTTTGCAAGATCATAACTTTCAAACCACAAAGCCATTTTCTTCCTTCCAAAACTCAAATGAAAGCTCTCATTACACACTACAGAAGTGTCACAGTGCTCCATGAGCCATAAAATCTTGGATTTTGAGTTATGGAGCCATGAAGTTAGGGTTTCAAAACTTTTGAACTTGGACACTTAGTGAAATTTTGAGACAGAATCTGTTTCATTTTTTTCCAACTTTGAGGCCATTTTTCATTATGATCCAAGATGAACCAAGACCAAAGTTAATCATCAAAGTTGAAGTATGATATAGGGGCTTTCTAAAATGTACAAGAGCCTCCCATGATTCAACTTGAGCAAGAAGTTATAAGTTTCCCAAAATGGCATTTTTCACCCTGCCTACACAACAACATTGGTATATGACTTGTATCCCACGATTTCTTGAGCTAATTTTGGACACTTGCATCATTGTATTTCTGTCAAATATCAACATGAATGATGAAGAATCTGAGCACAAGGCCACCAAGTCAAAAATCCAATCCCTTAGGCATGTGGCATTCAAGATTCATTTCCAAAAACTCCAACTTTGTCGTGAAGCATTGAATAGATGCATAGAGCTGGCATGGATCAGTTTATAACATTATAAATGAGTCAAGATTAGTCCAAGAATCAGAAGACTATAGGCCTGCAAGATTGGCTCAAGTCAATGGCTAGAGGAGACTTTGGCTACATGACAAAACTCAATGGATAATAGGGTGATCCAGCCCCCAATCACTATTCCTTGCAAAACAAACTTCCTCTACTATAAATAGAGGTCATATGTGAGTGATCAAACCACCCCAAAACATCAGAATTCATGATTTCTCTCATTTCTTTCTCATGAACCAGAATTTGCTTCTTTAGCAAGTAAGGTTCGGATTTTCAAATAGAAAACAATTCCACCAAAACCAAGAGTGTAGACACATCATATACATTATATAGAAGTTGTCCAAACACTTCTCCATCATCTGTAACCTCAGAATCACAAAGCTCAAAATCCAACTTAGGCCTATTTGTAGTTGAGGTACCACAACAAGTTCCAGGTGTTTCCAATCAATTCCAAGCATCTCAACACACTACTTGAGGTCCAAGGAAGCTGTCCAGCTCATCAAAACACTTCTGTAACACCTATAACTGAGGATTCGATTTCCTCTTGCAGAGGTAAGCTTGACACTCTCAAACTCTATGATCCATGCATCATAAATGTGTTTTCAAGTTACAAACATGTTTTTGTACTTGTATAGAGTGTTTCCCCTCAATCAATTGCTCTGTAGCTATTGTGTATAGGATTTCATAGTGTTCTTGCAGAAATTAGGGTTCATGTGTTCATCACTTGATTTCTCACTCCACTCTTAATATAAATGCAATTAATTGGTATCATTGGAATCCTTGTTCAAAAACGAGCAACTTTCATGTTTACAAAGGTCAAAACCATTGAGTAATCAGAGAGATATGAGAGGTTTTGCAAATCTGGACATGGAGGTTCACGCGAGGAAGAAGAAGGTTGCCTTGGCGCCTATTTTGAATATTTGAATTTTTGTTTTTGTTTTTAATTGATTACAAAAATTAATTTCTCTTTGATTTTTAATCATTTTTTATTGATTCTTTTTTTCAAAATTCAAAAAAATGTTAAAATATTTTATTCTACAAAAAAATCAAATTTATATTATTTATTTAATATAAACCAAAATTTTTGATTGATTGTTTTTAAACATTTTTAATGAAATTTTTGATTGATTTTTTAAATTCAACTGAATTTCACACTTTCTTATAAAGAAAACATGATTTTTTTAAACATTTTTCAAAGCTAACAACTTGTTTTTAAATATATTTGATATTTTATATCATTTTTTTTATTTAATTTTCTTTGAAAAATTGTATTTTTAATTAAAATTAAGGTTTTCCTTTAATTTTAATTTTTTAAACTTCATTTGAAACATTTATGGGCCTCTTTGTAGAGTGTAAGACCCATCCCTTTTGTAAATAAATAATTGGGGCCTCAGTCATTGTATTAGTCCATATGCGGTTTTCAAAATGACGGTGTGATCGTTGTTTTTCAACTGGGCATCTCCTTGAGCTGTAAGGCCCATCTCTTGTATAAAAATAATCGTTGGGCCTCTTTGTAGAGTGTAAGACCCATCCCTTTTGTAAATAAATAATTGGGGCCTCAGTCATTGTATAAGTTCCTCTGCGATTTTCAAAATAACGGTGCGATCGTTGTTTTTCAACTGGGCATCTCCTTGAGTTGTAAGCCCCATCTCTTGTATAAAAATAATCTTTAGGCCTCTTTATAGAGTGTAAGACCCAAACCCTTTTTTACATAAACAATTTTAGGCCTCTGCTGTAGTATAAGTCCCACAACGTCTTTCGGTATCGCAGTGCGATCCTTGTTTTCAAAATAAGTCATCTGGGCCTCTCCTTGAGTATAATCCCCAACCTTTTGTTCATAAAATTTGTTTTAAACAATAAAAAACTTCCACGGGCCTCTCCTTGAGTTGTAAGCCCCATACTATTTTTTTTTCAAAATCATCTGTCTGTTTTAACTAGTACTAAGAGAAGCATTATTCCCGGTGAAACTGCTCTTAGACCACTTGGGCCTCTCTTTGAGTTGTAAGCCCCAAACATTCTTTTCTTTTCAAACAACTTTCTTTTAATTCAAATTTAAATTCAAAGCTTTCTCAAAATTTTCTTCAATTTCTTAAAACCCTAATCATATAGTTGTAAGTCAAGATAATCAATCACCATACACTTGGGCCACTTCTCAGAGTATAAGTCCCAACATCTTTTCAATTTAATGCATATTTGTTATATACCCGTCAATACACTTATTTGTCTATACCTGTGCATATTTGTTAAAGTTTCCCCCAGCAGTTAGGTCTACACTTAGGCCAAAGCAGAGTTTACTTATAACATAGTCAAAACTAGTTCCCTCATAGGAAATTCCCTCAATACAGTCTACCTCCTCTTGGGCTTATTCAATATGGAACAGAGAAATGCATTATTCCCGGTGAAACTTTTCTCAAGACTGTCAAAACTTAGAAATATATACATATATATACAAGAAATTCATATCCCTAGAGAGGATTAATTCCCGGTGAAACCTCTTTTGAATTTCTTCAAACCTTAGAACTGTTCAAGAAAGAAAGGATTAATTCCCGGTGAAACCTTCCTTGAACTTTTCTTAGGCTTGGACCCACAGGCTTCCTAGAAGTATCCCTAGCTTCCTCTTGGGCTTAGTACAAGGACCAACAAGCTTCTTAGAAGTTCCCCAACCTCCTTTTGGGTTTAGTACAATGACCCAAAGGCTTCCTAAAAGCATAGGATAAATTAGTCATCTCTACTAGTTCAATCCCCAAGAGAGTCAAATTCCTAGAACATCCAATCATTCAAGGGTTGATCTTCATCCCTAGAACCCACAACCTCCTCTTGGGCATCATACAAAGATCATTCTCCAACCAGAGTCTACCTCTTCTTAAGAGACTTGGATAGTCTCAGCCTCCTCTTGGGCTTCATTCAAGTAGACTTGGAAAGTCTCACTTATTATAGTCTCCTCTTGGACTTAACACAGAGAGACCCTCAAGTTTCCTAAAAGCATAGGAAAAACCCTGACCACTCTACCACTACACCAGTCTCCAGAAGAGTTAAAACCTCTAAGATTTTTTAACTCACCTTTAAAACTTCTCTGACCCCCAACAAGGCTTAAACTTTCACCTTGAAAACTCCAGCCAGGGTCAATTGACCTCAACAAATCCCCAATAAAATCAGAACCTCATGGCATCTGGTACTTTAACTCTTCCCCGATTCCCATAAAGAGTAAATTTCTTTTGGATTCCTCAATACAATTTAGACCTGCTCTTGGATTTCAATAAATCCTCAACAAGAGATAGCCTCCTCTTAGGCTTCATATAAGAATTTCCCCAGTTAGCCTCAATCTTGGGCTTTGTACAAGACAAATAAAACCCTCCCCAGTGGAGTCATTTTCTTTTAGCTTCAACCCTGGGCTTTGAACAAGGCACACAAAAATAACATCCCCTTAGATGAGACCATGAGTCCACTTTACAGGAAGATACATCTTTTATACATCACATATCACAACAAATAATCAAAACCTTTGTCCAGATAATTGTTGTAAGTGGCACACTTGTTGATTCAAAATCCAAGCTAGAGTCCTTCCCTTATCCTAGATAAAATTTATCTTTCATCTGACTGCTGTAAGTGGCAAGCCTCTGGATTCTACACATCCAAGCCAATGTCCCTCTCTTAGCATGAAAGATTCATAAAGGAAAAAGTGGCATTGCTCTACACTGAGTTAAAGATTCTCCCTTCATGGCATCCCTCTTATAAAGGAAATTATAGCATTGATGGGTTTCTCATATCCTAGTTAAAGTAATTTCCCTTATAATCAATTTCTCATTTTGTGATGGATAGGTAAGATATCTCCCTTTAGAGATGACAAACTCTCTCTCTCAGTCACCCTTTAGCTTCAATCTTGGGCTTTGAACAATACATAAATACTCCTTTAGCTTCAATCTTGGGCTTTGAACAAGACACGAATACTCCTTTAGCCTCAATCTTGGGCTTTAAATAAGACACAAATCCTCTGCTAGCGTCAATCTTGGGCTTTGAACAAGACATGCATATCTTTCCTCCCGTAGAAATAGGAGGAACTATAATTGCTCTGATTTCCCAAATCTCTTTACGGGAATACGTAGGCATAAGATTGTGAAATCTTAGCGAGAACACAAATTAAAAACTTTAGGTCTAGTGCCTTCCCAAAAACAACAGAAAACCCGAAAACAACATAAACATTCTCTTAACACTCCCAAAGGAGAAACTTTCCCAATCCACAGCAGATAAACATAAGAAAGCATTTCAAGTTAACAGAAATACATGCAAAAGAAGGTTCCTATGGATTACCATAGATACACTGGGTGTTAATAGCTTCCCTTTGTATAACCAGACCCCGATCCCCGATTTCTTAGCATTTGTTAAAGAAAACAATTGGGTGTAGGGTTAGTTAAGATATCTTCCCGTTCCTTTCTAGCCTCATAGAATAAATACATAAATCAGAAAGTAGCACCCAAACCCACATTTGCGGTAAGGCGGTCGCTTCACCGAAAAAAAACCGTACGCTACAGTTGCTATAGTGGGTCTCCCTAAAATGCAGTTGTGGATGAATTTGCATAGGATCACTATGAATTGAACGTATATGGCCCCTTTATATGCTCCTTTCACTACAAGTAACCAGTAAATCCATATAGCCCCAATGGTGGGTTATTTTTGTTGGTGTAAGCCCTAAAAGCCAATACTTTTGGTACTTGTATCGAATTATTTATTAATAATAAAAGGCATTTCTTTATTATGTTTGTTTTTCCAAAGTGATAAAGTCCCTAAGAATAGCTAGTTCATTTAATGAAATATATAGTGTGACTTAATCATGAGATTCCATTAAACATAAGGACACTATTATTAAAGTATCCGTAGTCGAGCTTTAATGTAAAATGGGATAACCTGAAATCATTAAGACTATTATGTAGATAGACTGATGATCACATCTCATGGATCATGGATAAGGAGTTATCAAGTCTTAACATAGGTATGAATATTAGGAGTAATATTTAAACTGGATTGACCCACTATGAGAGTACTACATAGAATGTTATACAAAGTGTCATCAGTTACTCTCATGGTGATAGTGGTGTATACCACCCTTCGACCTGAAACCACTATGGACCCTAGATGTAGAGTCAAGTACTTTATTGCTGATCAAACATTGTCCGTAATTGGATGACTATAAAGACAGTTGATGGGTACTTCATAAAGCATGTCGAGGGACATGAGTGACCTAGATGGAAATTGCCCATCCTGCATAACAGGATAAATGTCTAAGGGCTCAATATTGAACTGAACAAGGATGACACGGTATATGCCTTGTGTTCAATATAGACATAAGGGCAAAAGGGTAATTGTACACACAAGCACTATAAAAAAAGGTTTTGTTAGATCGCATGACAATTTTGTGACTTTGGTAGTAGTGATGTGTTGCTAGATACCGCTCACTATTTATTATGTTAAATGAATGATTTAATATAATTACCAACGTCGCGAAATCCTACAGGGTCACACACATAAGGACGGTTTGATAAGAGGTAGAGTAAATAAGGCACACCGTAAGGTACAGTGTACTTAAGTAAATATGTAACACCATAAGGTATGGTACACTTAAGTGGAATACGGATTGTGGTAAGGTACCCCGTGCTTAAGTGATATACGGTACATTATAAGATATGGTGTGTGTGCACTTAAGTGGGCTTTTTAGCTTGCCGCCCACACAAGTGGTTCTATAAATATAACCCTTGTGCAGAAGCATAAACACTTGATGAAAATTCAGTTGTGAAACCCTAGCCGTATTTTTCTTCTCTCTATCTCTCACTCAAAGCCTTCAATCGTAGCAGCTAGCACTGAGACTGAAGGAAGTTGTTCGTGTGGACTGAGTAGAGGTGTTGTTCATCGTACATCGCTCGTGATCATTCCTTCGATTCAGAATCAAAGGTTTCATTGCCACAAGAGGTAACCATTCTATCACTGATCATGATCTTTCGTAAGGATCGCTAAAGGGAAATTTTAATTTCTGCTGCGTTTTGAATCGCAATTTCCCTTCAGTGGTATTAGAGTCACTTACGAAACCATGCATTAGATAAGTGCTTATTTTCTGTTTTTTTTTTGTTTTAATTCAATTAAAACACATAACAAATTAAATTAAATCGAGAAATTGAATTTCGGCATTAGGCTGTGTACGATTTGGGTGATCGATATTGACTATGCTTCAGAATCTGATAATAGTATGGTGAAGCAGCGATATATCGATCGTCCTTAAGTTACAAAAATATGATCGATCAAATTTTATATGTGATATAATTAACTCTGATGCAAAGATGGTATATTGGATATACTGTTTCTATTTCGTTCATTTAAATCAGCTAATGATCATTATTCCTTTGAGCGATCCGTGTTCATTTGCTTCAGAATCCGACTTTAGTATGGTTAAGCAGTGTCATATGGATCAATCATAGTGAATTATGGATCATGGTGTTTTGACGATATTAAATTGTTGCATTAGGGTTCATGACGGCACAAGGGTTGTGTTGTCTAAAAGGTATGCGATTAGGGTTGTGATGGACCGGGCAGTGGAACCCCCGTCTGCTTAGTATGATCATTCCCCGAAATTTAATTTGATTCATTTAATTAACAGGATTTAAATTAATAATAATAAAAGTGTGTTTATTATTTTTCTCTTGTGGTGATCGGTTATTGCCTTAGTTTTCCTTTATTTTGTTTTGGGATTTTAAAATACGACCTGCGTGTCGTGCCTCTCTTTTAATCTCTTGATGTAACTTCTTTTCTCATCTCACTCCCTCATATGTAAAAACGAGTATTCTTTAATGTAATGTAATGTTATGAAGAAAAAGAAGACTACAAGATCAAAGGAGGACAACCTTGGAGATGAGATCTTGCTTGGAGAAGTGTAGATCGTTATTAGGTTTAGCTTAGGTTCTCTCATTGGCTTGGGAGAACAATTGCCTAGGGTCCATAACTGTTTCATTTTGTATGTATGTTGATGCATGTGTATGTATGTTGATGCATGTGAGAGACGATTTATATGATAAATAAGCCAGTGAGATCAAACTAATGAAAATTCCCTCAAATTGAATATTAAGTTTATGCTTTCCAAGTTTTAGAACTCATCAAGACTAGTATCGAATAATGTAGGTTTCGCCTAATGCGAGGTGCATGTTCTATATTAGTAAGATGCGATGGGATAAATGTAATATTCAATTTCTAAAAAACAATGGGTCAAACTTAACTAAACAAAATATAATAAGATTATATACGTTTATAAGCAAGAGTTGGGAATAATTCATATGATGGATTAGAATAAGGAGTTATTCACCCAACTGAAATATTCGAGAATTGTATTGGATACAATTGGAAGGAGTTCCTACCTAAATAGCTGAGTTTTGTGTAATCAGCCTAACGCTGACTTAAAACAAAGTGAAATATGGATCTTGATCCACTAGAAAATCCTCCAACGGGATTTTCCGAATCAAATGGTGAGGGTTATTTGGTTTGAGTAAAATAGTGGGAGCATATTTAATTAAAGGCCTAATTGAATACGTTGTTTTAATGATACTTATATTTTTCCGTTCTATTTTGCAGATTACCATGACAACCAACACATCTAACAACATTTTACGATCAATCCTTGATAAGGAAAGATTGTCTGGGCCAAAATTTCTGGATTGGCACCGAAATCTGAGGATTGTCCTCAAACATGACAAAAAGCTGTATGTCTTAGAGACACCTGTTCCTGAGGAGGAGCCTCCTAGTTCTGCTCATAAGGTTGAAAGAGATGCTTATAATAAGCATGTCGATGATGCCAATGAAATTGCTTGCCTCATGCTGGCTACCATGAATTTTGAATTGCAAAAGCAAAATGAAAACATGGCAGCGTTCGGTATGATCGAACACCTGAAGATGTTCAATCAAGAGTAGGCAAGGCATGAGAGGTTTGAAGTTTCAAAAGCCCTTTTTCTAGCCAATCTAACTGAGGGAGCCCCTGTAGGTCCCCATGTACTCAAGATGATTGGGTATGTGGAGAACCTTGAAAGATTGGGATTTCCCCTGAAAAAGGAGCTTGCGACTAATTTGATCCTACAATCGTTGCCGGAAAGCTTCAGTCAATTTGTCCTTAATTTCAACATGAATGATATGGACAAAACTCTTCCTGAATTGCTAGGCCTGTTAAGAACTGCTTAGAAAAATCTAAAGTCAAAAGGGAAATCCATTCTGATGGTCAGTAATGGAAAGAAACAGAACAAAAGACCCACCAAGCAGGGTGGTAAATGGAAAGGCAAACAAGTTGCCAAACCCAAACATACTGCCCCTGCTTTTAAAGCCTAGTGGAGGTATAGCAAATGAGGGCACTTGCTTCTATTGCAGTAAGATCGAACACTGGAAGAGAAACTGCCCAAAGTACCTGGAAGATAAGAAGAATGGAGTGGAGACTTCGACTTCAGGTATTTTTGTTATAGAAATAAATTTATTTACTTCTGCATCATGGGTCTTAGATACTGGATGTGGTTCTCACATTTGTACCAATGTGCAGGGGCAAAAAAAGAGTAGAGTTTTGGAAAAATGTGAAGTTGACCTATGAGTTGGCAATGGAGCAAAGATTCCTGCTTTATCCGTAAGAACTTATGTATTGACTTTACCTAGTGGTTTAATAATTCAGTTAGAGAACTGTTACTATGAACCTGCAATTAGCAGGAATATTATTTCCGTTTCTTGTTTGGACAAGTTTGGTTTTTTATTTATAATAAAGAACAATTGTTGCTCTATTTATTTGAATGATATATTCTATGATACTGCACAAACGAATAATGGATTTCATGTCCTTGATCTTGAAATGCCAATTTATAACATTAATACTAAAAGGATGAAACCTAACGAGTTAAATCCAAGTTACCTTTGGCATTGTCGCTTAGGCCATATAAATGAGAGACGCATCTCCAAACTCCATAAAGATGGACTATTGGACTCTTTTGATTACGAATCATATGATACATGCATATCTTGTTTAATTAGAAAGATTACAAAGTCCCCATTCACGGGAAAAGGTGAAAGGGCTAATGATCTTTTGGCCATCATACATACTGATGTATGTGGACCACTGAACATACCAGCCAGAGGAGGTTTTCAATACTTCATCACATTTACCAATGATTTCAGTAGATATGGTTATGTCTATTTAATGAAACACAAATCTGAATCCTTTGAAAAGTTCAAGGAGTTCAAGAAGGAAGTACAAAACCAACTAGGTAAGAATATTAAACCTCTTCGATTAGATCGAGGCGGTGAATATTTAAGCCTAGAGTTTGATGACCATCTAAAAGAGTGTGGGATTCTATCCCAACTTACTCCTCCTGGAACACCACAATAGAATGGTGTATCTGAGAGAAGAAATCGAACCTTGTTAGACATGGTACGATCTATGATGAGTTACGCCGATCTTCCAAACTCCTTTTGGGGACATGCACTACTGACAGCAGCTTCACACTTAACCGTGTTCCATCCAAAAAGGTTGAAAAGACACCATATGAAATATGGAGTGGTAAGAAACCACATATGTCTTACATGAAGATTTGGGGTTGTGAAGTTTATGTGAAACGAGAAATTTCAACTAAGCTTGAGCCCAAATCTGATAAATGCTTATTTGTGGGGTATTCTAAAGAAACAAGAGGATATTACTTCTACAATCCTTCTGAGGGAAAAGTGTTTGTCGCTCGAATTGGAGTTTTCTTGGAAAGGGACTTTATTTCCAAAGGAATCAATGAGAGGAAAGTAGAGCTTGAAGAAATTCAAGAATCACAAAGCATTGATACACTTATGGAGGAATTAGAGCAGGAACCACAAGTAGTTATGGAAGAGCAACCTGCTCAAGTAGAACAAGACCAGCGTAGGTCGAGCAAGATACGTCACCAACCACAGAGATATGGATATCTCATAACTGATCAAGGTGATGTATTACTTATGGATCAAGATGAGCCTGTAACCTATCAAGAGGCCATAACTAGTCCTGAGTCTGAGAAGTGGCTAGAAGCCATGAAATCTGAAATGGATTACATGTACACAAACCAGGTTTCGACCTTGGTAGAGCCTCCTGTAGGAGTTAATCCTATAGGATGCAAGTGGGTCTTCAAAAAGAAGACTGTCATGGATGGTAAGGTACATACGTATAAGGCAAGACTGGTCGCTAAAGGTTATAAACAAATTCATGTTGTAGACTATGATGAAACCTTTTCACCAGTTGCAATACTTAAATCTGTTCAGATTTTACTTGTTATCGCTGCATATCATGATTATGAAATATGGCAGATGGATGTCAAGACTGCTTTCCTTAATGGGAATCTTCTTGAGGATGTGTACATGACACAACCTAAAGGATTTGACATACCAGAAGAAGCGTAAAAGATATGCAAGTTACAGCGATCAATCTATGGATTGAAGCAAGCTTCCAGAAGCTGGAATCTTCGTTTTGATGAAACTGTAAAACAATATGGATTCACAAAGAATGAAGATGAGCCTTGTGTCTACAAGAATGTTAGTGGGAGCATGATCGTCTTCCTGGTATTATATGCAGATGACATATTAATCATTTGAAATGATGTCCCTACCTTGCAACAAGTAAAAACTTGGTTAGGAAAATTCTTTTCTATGAAGGACCTTGGTGAAGCAGCCTATATATTAGGAATTAGGATCTATAGAGATAGATCACAAAAACTACTTGGCCTAAGTCATAGTACATACATAGAAAAAGTGTTGAGACGCTTTAATATGCATGATTCCAAGAAAGGATTCATACCTATGCAACATGGCCTGTGTCTATCAAAAACACAATCTCCTTCAACTAAGGAAGAAAGGGATCACATGAATAAGATTCCATATGCATCTACAATAGGATCTATCATGTATGCCATGTTATGTACTCGACCCGATGTCTCGTATGCTTTAAGTGCAACGAGTAAGTACCAATCTGATCCCGATGATGCTCATTGGGTAGCTGTTAAGAATATCCTTAAGTACTTGAGAAGGACTAAAGATTCATTCTTGATATATAGAGGTCAGGAAGAGCTCGCGATAATTGGATACACCGATGCTAGCTTCTAGACAGATAAGGATAACTTTAAATCATAATCTGGTTATGTGTTATGCCTAAATGGTGGCGCTGTGAGCTGGAAAAGTTCAAAGCAAGAAACAGTTGTTGATTCTACAATCGAGGCCGAATACATTGCTGCCTCAAATGTAGCAAAGGAAGCTGTTTGGATCAAAAAGTTCATTAGTGAACTTGGCATAGTTCCTAGCATTGTGGATCCCATTGATCTCTATTGTGATAACAATGGTGCCATCGCAAAAGCTAAGGAGCCTAGATCTCACCAACGATCCAAACACATACTTAGGCGTTATCATCTCATTCGAGAGATAATAGATCAGGGAGATGTGAAGATATGCAGAGTACCTACACTTGACAACATTGCTGACCCACTAACAAAGCCTCTTGCATAACAGAAGCATGATGGCCACACTAGATCTATGGGTATTAGGGGTATGCCTGATTGGCTCTAGTGCTAGTGGGAGATTGTTGGTGTAAGCCCTAGAGGCCAATAATTTTGGTACTTGTATCGAATTATTTATTAATAATAAAAGGCATTTCTTTATTATGTTTGTTTTTCCAAAGTGATAAAGTCCCTAAGAATAACTAGTTCGTTTAATGAAATATTAAGTGTGACTTAATCATGAGATTCCATTAAACATAAGGACACTATTATTAAAGTATCCGTAGTCGAGCTTTAATGCGAAATGGGATAACCTTAAAGCATTAAGAATATTATGTAGATAGACTGATGATCACATCTCATGGATCATGGATAAGGAGTTATCAAGTTTTAACATAGGTGTGAATATTAGGAGTAATACTTATACTGGATTGACCCAATATGAGCGTACTACATAGAATGTTATACAAAGTGTCATAAGTTACTCTCATGGTGATAGTGGTGTATACCACCCTTCGACCTGAAACCATTATGGACCCTTGATGTAGAGTCAAGTACTTTATTGCTGATCAAACATTGTCCGTAATTGGATGACTATAAAGACAGTTGATGGGTACTTCATAAAGCATGCTGAGGGACATGAGTGACCTAGATAGAATTTGCCCATCCTGCATAATAGCATAAATGTCTAAGGGCCCAATATTAAACTGAAAAAGGATGACATGGTATATGCCTTGTGTTCAATATAGGCATAAGAGCAAAAGGTTAATTGTACACACAAGCACTATCACAAAAGGTTTTGTCAGATCCCATGACAATTTCGTGACTTGGGTAGCAGTGATGTGTTGCTAGATATCGCTCACTGTTTATTATGTTAAATGCGTGATTTAATATAATTACCAACGTCACGAAATCCTATAGGGTCACACACATAAGGACAGTTTGATAAGAGGTAGAGTAAATAAGGCACACCATAAGGTACGATGTACTTAAGTAAATATGTAACACCGTAAGGTACGATGCACTTAAGTGGAATACGGATTGTGGTAAGGTACCGCGTGCTTAAGTGATATACGGTACATCATAAGATATGGTGTGCGTGCACTTAAGTGGGCTTTTTAGCTTGCAGCCCACACAAGTGGTTCTATAAATATAAACCTTGTGCAGAAGCATAAACACTTGATGATAATTCAGTTATAAAACCCTAACCGTATTTCCCTTCTCTCTATCTCTCACTCAAAGACTTCAATCGTAGCAGCTAGCACTGAGACTGAAGGAAGCTGTTTGTGTGGACTGAGTAGAGGCGCTGTTCATCGTACATCGCTCGTGATCATTCCTTCGATTTAGAATCAAAGGTTTCATTGCCACAAGAGGTAGCCATTCTATCACTGATGTAGCGTGCAATATTTATCGGTGACGCGACCACCTTACTGCAATGGTTGGAATTGGGTGCTACTTTCTGATTTCTTATTTATCCTATGAAGCTGGAAAGGAAAGGGGAGGTATCTAAAACTAACCTTGCACGTAAATGTTTTCTTTAACAAATGCCAAGAGATTGAGGGGTCCGGGGTCAGGTTAAACAAAGGGAAGTTGTTAATTACCCAGTGTATATATGGTTATCCATAGATTGTTTCTAGCATGTTCTTCTGTTATCTACTTACTGGTGTTTATCTGTTATAAATTAGGAAAGTTTCTCCTTTGGGAATGTTGAGAGAGTATTTTTGTTGTTCTTGGTAAGGTACTAGACCTAAGGTTTTTGTTATGTGTGCTAGCTAAGATTTCGCAATCTTATGCCTACGTATTTCTATAAAGACAACAAGGAAATCAGAGCAATCGTAGTTCCTCCTATTCTATGGGAGGAAAAAGATGTTTGGTGTCTTGTTCAAAGCCCAAGATTGAAGCTAGAGGTTATTTGTGTCTTGTTCAAAGCCCAAGATTGAAGCTAAAAGTTTGACTGAGAGAGAATTTGTCATCTCTAAAGGGAGATATCTCACTTGTTCATCACAATTGTTGGGGTATTTGGTTATAAAGGGGAATTACTTTAACTGGGATATAAGAATCCAGCAATGCCATAATTTCCTTTACAAGGGAGATGTCCTGAAGGAGGAAACTTTAACTCAGTGTTGAGCAATGCCATTTTTCCTTAGGAATCTTTCATGCTAAGAGAGGGACATTGGCTTGGATGTAAATAATCCAGAGGCTTGCCACTTACAACAATTAGATGAAAGGGGAAGTTTACCAGGATAAGAGAGGGACCACAACTTGGATTTTAGAATCAACAAGTGTGCTACTTACAGCAGTTATCTGGGATTAGGGTTTGTTTGATTGTCTGTTTTGATGTGTAATGTACAGAGAAATGTCTTCTTGCAGAGAGAAATGTTGATTTCCTCTGAGGGGATGTTGATTTTTGTGTGCCTTGATTAAAGCCCAAGGTTGAAGCTAAAAGGTTGATTTTGTTTAGGGAGTTTTATATCTGTCTTGTACAAAGCCCAAGATTGAGACTGAAAAGAGATTGACTCCTTCGGGGAAAATTTTGTCTGTCTTGTACAAAGCCCAAGATTGAGGCTAAAAGGATGACTCCACTGGGGAGAGGTTTTATCTATCTTGTACAAAGCCCAAGACTGGTGCTAAAAGGTTAATTGACTCAGTTGGAGAATATTTTATCTGTCTTGTACAAAGCCCAAGATTGAGGCTAAAACTGCCGAGGGAAAATCATTATACAAAGCCTAAGAGGAGGCTGGTTGGGGAATTTCTTATATAAAGCCTAAGAGGAGGCTAACTTCTACTGAGGATTATTGAGATCCAGAGACAGGTCCAAAGTGGGGAATCAACTCTTGCTGAGGATTACAGAAGAGTTGAAATATCAGATGCCTTGAGGTTCTGATTTTTCTGAGGGTTTATTGGTGGTAATTTGACCCTAGTTGGGGATTTTAGAATGAAAGTTTAAAGAATGAATTTTTAAAACCTATGGAGGTTCTAACTCTGCTGGTGATTGATGAAATCATCAGGGTTTTTCCTGTGCTTTTAGGAAACTTGAGGGTTTCTTTGAGATCCAAGAGGAGATGAGACTTTCCAAGTTTACTGGTGTCAAAAGGTTTTCTCTTAACTAGAGAATGATCTTTGTATGAAGTCCAAGAGGAGGTTGATGTTTTAATGGATGAGAATCAACCCTAAACTGGTCTGATGTTTTGACTCTCTGGAGGATTGAACTAGCAAAAGATGACTAAGTTCTGTCCTATACCTGTAGGAGGTCTTCGGGTCCTTGTACTAAGCCCAAGAGGAGGTTGAGAACTTCTAAGAATCCCGAGGGTCCTTGTATAAAGCCCAAGAGGAGTCTGGGGATGCTTTTAGGAAGCCTGTGGGTCCAAGCCTAAGAAAAGTTCAAGAAAGGTTTCACCGGGAATAATCCTTTCTTTAGTGAACAACTCTAAGGTTTGAAGAAATTCAAAAGAGGTTTCACCGGGAATAATACTCTTTGGGGAAGTGAATTTCTTGTACAGATATTTCTAAGTTGTGACAGTCTTGAGAAAAGTTTCACTGGGAATAATGCCTTTCTCTGTTCCATAGTGTATAAGCCTAAGAGGAGGCAAGACTGTATCTGGAATTTCCTATGGGGAACTAGTTTTGACTGTGTTGAAAGAGTAACCACTAGTTTGATCTAATCCTAGACCTAATTGCTGGGGAAAACTCTAAGCAAAATATGTGTACAAGTATATACAGATGAAATATATAAACAAGTATGTTAAAGAAAACAGTAGAACTTACAGGTGAGCAAGCTTCCAGCATTATAAACATAGCTGTATGATTAGTTATTCAAGAAATTGAAGAAAGTTTTGATACAACTATAAATTTGAATCTAAATCAAAAGGAAAGTTGTTTTTTTAAAAGGAAATTTGGGGCTTATACTCAAGGAAAGGTCTAGATGATTTCTTTCGAAAAGGCGACGATCGCGTCGTAGTTTTGAAAATCACAGAGGGACTTATACAAGACTGAGGCCCAAATTGTTTTATTTTATAAAAAAGGATGGGTCTTACACTCTATTAGAGGCCCAAGAGTTTATTTTAATACATGAGTTGGGGCTTACAGCTCAAGGAGAGGCCCAAATGAAAATTGTTTGAAAACGGCGATCGTGCCGAGATTTTTAAAATGTACCGGGACTTATACAATGACTGAGGTATGTAATGAGAGCTTTCATTTGAGCTTTGGATGGAAGAAAAAGGCCTTAGGGTTTAGGAGTTATGACCTTGCACAGTTGGGTAAAAGATCACTTTGTTACATAACTTAGAAAATTTTAAGTTTTCTAAGGTTGCCCCTTTTGCAAGTTACCTCACTTTTCTTGATTTTTCTTGATGAATGATGATCAAAACCATACATTAACAGTGTTTTTGACTTAGGGGAACCATATTTGTGAAAAATTCCAAGAAGTCAAACTTGATTTTAGGCACAGTTGACTTTTTGTCAGATGAATTCCAAGTTGTGTGATCCTTTGTACAATCAAGTGCTTGACCTAATTCAAACCTAATGGATGGATTCCATAGGTATTTTAGGGTGTCTTGAACCATGTCCCAAGGTTTGGGAACATGTCTTGGTCAAAAGTCAAAGATACAATTGACTTTTCCTTCAAAACCCTAATTGTGGTCCAGATGAAATTGAAACTTGTGAATCAAGCTTATTGGATAAATCCATTGTTGTAAATGGATCAATGTGGTGTGTTTGAGTCCTTCAAATCATGTCTTGAGGTCTTGGCTCATGTCTTGCCTCAAAAGTCAACGTAGGGGTGAATTAGGTCAAGAAACCCTAATTCCTAATTTTTTATGAATGTTTCCCCTGAGACTATTTTGACTTGATGAGTGGATCCATGAGGTCCCTTGGAGCATTTTGGATCATGTTTTGAAGTAATGGCTCATGCCCAGATGAAAATTTTCAATTGGAGGCCTTAGTCGACCAAAACCCTAATTTGGTGACACTGGCAATCTTGAGGCTCGATCCACTTGGAATGTTGCAACCTTGTGCTTAACTCTTGATGTGGGATACCTCTTGATCCGTCATGGATGTTTGAGAGGTTAGACAAGTTGAAGATCATGTCAATTCTTAATTGATCCTTTGTCTAAGTGCTCTGAGAGGGCTTGAAACCCTAATTCTTGATTGTAGTGAAGGCTTAACAATCCTTGAGGAGATTGATGAGGTATGATGGTACATCCATATTATGGTAATGATCCTCACAATGATGGGAAATCTTGTGGTTAAAATTTAGGGTATGACAGATGCCCCTATTTAATCTTCTTAGACCCGAAGGTGTGAATGGCGAAGATATTCGGACATTCAGGGTGCAAGAGGATTAAATATCGGAATACCCAAAATTTTGAATGCGGTCATGAATAGTAGTTTGATCATCCATCTTATTTTGCTAAGAAATGTTACTTAGAAAAGGGTAAAACTTTCCCTCGATCCTGGTCTTCAGCCACATAAATGGTCTTAGTTTCTTTTGAAATAAACTTCCCCTCGATCCTGGTTTTTAGCCATGAAACTGGTCTTGGTTTCTTTTGAAATAAACTTCCCCTCGATCCTGGTTTTCAGCCACGAAACTGGTCTCAGTTTCTTCTTGTCAAGTTTCTCCCTCGACAAGGGACGCTATGTGTAGGTGTCTTCATCAAACTTCTCATCGAGCTATACTGGGGAGACGACATTTGATGGAAAAAATTTGAGGTCAAACTTGTTGGGGACACCCATTTGTCTGAGCTGTAGAGGCGTACAAACTTCCCATGTTGGAGATGCTATTTGTTGACTCTACTGGGGGAAAACGAGTCTCTTGAAAGACCGTTTTCTGCTTGGGGATACTACATCATACTTTTCTTCGAGATCTTCTCGGAGAAATGCCACGTGATGTGATCCAATTTTGAGGTGCTGATGACTTCATTAACATCGAATTTCTTGGGAGAAAAACCTATGTATTGCCGAGA
Source organism: Lathyrus tuberosus (assembly GCA_022829125.1). Lineage (NCBI taxonomy): Eukaryota > Viridiplantae > Streptophyta > Magnoliopsida > Fabales > Fabaceae > Lathyrus > Lathyrus tuberosus. Next base: position 6,800,297 of record JALAZF010000264.1, read on the forward strand.
GTCTTTGGTTAAGAGGCTTTTTCTGGGGATTTTCCTTAATCCGGGAAAGCGAAAATATTATCTTCAATGGTGAAGTGTGATGTTCCAGAGGTGTCTGTCGCATGTCTTCTTGCCTTTTAGAGGTTTAAGTTATCAAAGTGGTCGAGGACAGGCTTTAATCCAGAAATAAATTGGGGAGAAATTGCTCAGACGATACATTTCCTGACGAGGAAAGAACTGACAACCTTATCGGTGAGAGGACGTTATCACTTGGGGATGAATGACCAGAGTGATATTAATGCAATATGAATATGAATATGAATTAATTATGTATGATGTATGTATGTTTATGCTGACAAAATAGACGCGACATACAGACTAGTGAATAAACACGAAGGGATACTCGGCCACTGCGGGGGATGAAAAGTACCATTGGTTCAAGATAGCAATCCTGCCTTGCTTAGGAGAGGTAGACCCTGTGGGGGTGAAAGAACCATCAATTGGTCTTAAGAGGTAAGAACTCTACTGTGGATATCAGATGGGGTATTAAATCTGAAATAGTTGATCCTTCAATCAGGCGTACTGGTTTAGAAGGAGTATTTTAATTCTGCATTTTGAGGTTTGATCACTTCCGGAGAAGCCATCGATGTTCTTTTTGATGTTCAGTAGTCAAAAAGAATTGCCGTCTTTATTTTAAAAGTAGAAGAAAATTTGACAAGTAAATTTATTTTTTGTTTTGTTTTAAGAATCATTGATCATGTTAAAAAATGCCATTCTGTAAAGCAAAAATAAATGAGAATTGTAAACAAAAGCATTAGGGCTCAAATTTTATTGATAGAACGAAAATAAGCCAAGCGCGTGATCCAATAGAGTATTTACAAAGTTTAGAAAATGGTAATTTAAAGGGAAAGGGGATACATTGAAACATAACGACCATTATCCTTATACCAACTTTGAATTCTAGACATCCTGAGCTTCTGTCGAAGAGGACCTTGACTTGAAGTTTTTCGACGGATAGTGTTACCGCTGGGGAATTAACCTTGTCGGACATAGTTACTTGCTATGAATCCCTTACTTTTGCCTGGATTATCTTTTGAGGTTTCCAATCCATCAGGATGATTTTCGCTTATGTCTCTAATTTTTGCCTGGACCGCCTTTTCAGGTTTTCAATCCACCGAGACGTTTTCTCTCTTTTTTTAGGCGAAGTATTTCTTGACTACATCAACATTCGTGGGGTAGGCAAACTCCTCTCCGTCCATGGTTGCGAGTCTCAAGGTGCCGCCTGAGAAGGCTTTCTTGACCACGTAGAGGCCGTCATAGTTCGGAGTCCATTTGCCCCGGGAATCAATGAGAAATGATTGTATCTTCTTGAGCACAAGGTCTCCTTTTCTGAAGACACGAGGTCGGACCTTTTTGTCGAATGTTTTCTTCATTCTTTGCTGATACAACTGACCATGGCATAGAGCCGTTATTCACTTTTCTTCGATCAGATTCAGTTTACCGTGTCGACTTTGACACCATTCAGCCTCTGTTAGCTTAGCTTCCATCAATACCTGGATTGATGGGATCTCTACTTCTATGGGGAGCACTGCCTCCATGCCATATACTAGAGAGAAAAGGGTTGTCCCTGTTGAAGTGCGGACAGATTTACGATAACCGTGAACATCAAAGGGTAGCATATCGTGCCAGTCTTTGTAGGTTACAACCATCTTTTGAACTATCTTTTTGATGTTCTTGTTAGCCGCTTCTACCGCTCCGTTCATCTTAGGCCGGTAGGGAGATGAGTTATGGTGTTCGATCTTGAACTCAGCATATAACTCTTTCATCATCTTGTTGTTTAAGTTGGATCCATTATCCGTAATGATCTGTCTTGGAACACCATAACGGTAGATGAGATTGTTTTTGATGAATCGGACCACCACTTGTCTGGTCACATTGGCGTATGACGCTGCTTCGACCCAATTGGTGAAGTAGTCAATGGCTATCAGGATGAATCGATGTCCGTTTGAAGCTTTGGGTTCAATCATGCCAATCATGTCGATTCCCCATATAGAAAAAGGCCATGGAGAAGAAAGAACTTTGAGATGCATTGGCGATACATGGATCTTGTCTGCGTATGTCTGACACTTATGACACTTCCTCATGTACTTGTAGCAATCGGATTCCATTGTCAACCAATAATATCCCGCTCTCAGAATTTTTCTCGCCATTATGTGTCCATTGGAATGAGTGCCAAAGGATCCTTCGTGAATCTCTTTCATCAACATGTTTGCTTCTTGTCTGTCTACGCATCTGACCAAAACCATGCCGAAGTTTCTTTTATAGAGTGTATCACCGCTCAGGAAGAAGTTACCAGCCAGTCTTCTGAGAGTCTTCCTGTCTTTTCTGGATGCCCCAGGCGGGTACTATTGTCTTTGAAGGAAGCATTTGATATCGTGATACCAAGGTTTGTCGTCTATGACTGCTTCAATTGTGAAGATGTATGCGGGCCTCTCAAGGCGCATTATATCGATTTTAGGTACGTCGTTCCATTGACCTACACTAATCATGGAGGATAAGGTGACTAAAGCATCATCCATGTGATTTTCTTCACGAGGGATATGATGAAACTCGATTCTGTTAAAGAATAGTAACAACCTTCTCGCGTAATCTTTGTAAGGAATCAGTCTCGATTGGTATGTGTTCCAATCTCCTTTGATCTGATTGATAACCAGGGCTGAGTCTCCATACACTTCCAAATTCTTTATTCTTAAGTCGATAGATTCTTCGAGACCTATGATACAAGCTTCGTATTCGGCCTCGTTGTTTGTGCATTTGAAAGTTAGTCGGGCAGTGAAAGGAATGTGAGTACCCTGAGGTGTTACGATGATTGCCCCAATTCCGTTTACATAATTGTTGACAGCTCCATCAAAAATTAGTCCCCATTGGGAACTTGGTTCTGGCCCTTCACTGGGTAGTGATTCATCGCAATCTTTCATTTTCAAGTACATGACATCTTTGTCTGGGAAGTCAAATCCGATTGATTCCAGATCGTCAATCAGTTGATGAGCCAAATGATTGGCTAAAATACTTCCTTTGACGACTTTTTAAGCATGGTACTTGATGTCGTATTCTGATAACAACATCTGCCAACGGGCAATCCTTCCCGTGAGAGCAGGTTTTTCAAAGATGTACTTGATCGGATCCATTTCGAAGATTAACCAAGTAGTGTGGCAAATCATGTACTGGCGAAGACGTTTGGCTACCCAAGCCAGAGCGCATCAAGTTTTCTCGAGCATAGTGTATCAAGTTTCACAGTCTGTAAATTTCTTGCTTAACTAGTAGATGGCAGACTCTTTTCTTTTGGTTTTGTCTTGTTGGCCAAGTACACAACCCATAGAGTCTTCCAAGACTGTTAGGTAGATGGTCAGTGGTCTTCCCTCCACTGGAGGAGATAGAATTGGTGGATTTAACAAATATTCCTTGATACTGTCGAAAGCTTTTTGGCAATCTTCTGTCCATACACAACTTTGATTCTTTTTGAGTAATTTGAAGATTGACGTGCATGTCGCGGTCATAAGGGATATGAATCTGGAGATGTAATTCAGACGTCCTAGATATCCTCTGACCTGTTTTTCAGTCTTTGGTGAAGGCATTTCTTGAATGGCCTTGACCTTGTCAGGATCAACCTCAATTCCTTTCTGGCTGACGATGAATGCTAAAAGTTTTCCTGAGCGGACACCGAACGTGCATTTATTGGGATTCAAGTGGAGTCTGTATTTTCTCAGACGCTCGAATAACTTTGATAGGTGTTCTACATGCTCTTCTTCTGTTTTAGATTTGGCAATCATGTCATCGACGTACACTTCGATCTCTTTGTGCATCATGTCTTGAAATAGAGTTGTCATGGCCCTTTGATTGGTTACCCTGGCGTTCTTTAGATAGAACGACATTACCTTGTAACAAAAGGTTCCCCATGGGGTAATGAATAAAGTTTTCTCCATATCTTCCGGCGCCATTTTGATTTGATTATAGCCCGAGAATCCATCCATGAAGGAGAAGACTTTGAACTTTGTTCTGTTGTCTATCAGCATGTCAATGTGTGGCAGGGGGAAGTCGTCCTTCGGACTTGCTTTGTTCAGATCCCTGTAGTCTATGCACATTCTGACTTTCCCGTCATTTTTTGGAACTGGCACTATGTTGGCTAGCCATTGAGGATACTCTGCAGTGGCAAGGAAACATGCGTCGATCTGTTTATGCAATTCCTCTTTAATTTTGATGGCCATATCAGGATGAGTCCGTCTCAGTCTTTGTTTTACGGGCAGACATTCTGATTTCAACGGTAAGTGGTGTTCCAAGATGCTGGTATCCAACCCTGGCATGTCCTGGTAGGACCAATCAAACACATCTGGAAACATTTTGAGAAGTTTTATCAAGTCTTCTCTGACAGTTGGACTGAGCAGTGTTCCAATCTTAACTTCTTTCTTCTCTTTTCCTGAACCTAAATTGACCGTTTCCAATGGCTCTTTGTAAGGCTCAATAGACCTTTCCTCCTGCCTGAGTAGTCGGGAGATCTATTCTGGAATTTCTTCATCCTCTTCTTCTTCAGCCTTAAATACCGGGAATTCAAAGTTGGGAGAAGGCATTTGATCGTACGTTTCAGTGGGGTTTAAAAAAAGCAATCTGCATGACGTGATGATTCGTTTTTTAGAAAAGACAGAGAGAATGCAAGAGTGTGTGCAGTGTATTTTCTGAAAAATGCTTGTTTTTATTTTGGGTTGTTTTAGGATTACCATTTTCTGAAAAACGAAAAGTGAAAACAGCAATAAATGCGAGAATGACATAATGACATTATTTATTTACGATTTGTCGATTCTTGAAAAAAAGCCCTATAAAACAAAACTCTGTTGCTTTGGGCTAAGCGAAGAGGGACATTTACAGAAAAGCGAGCCTTATAATACATCCACTCCACCCGGGCAAGGTGAAAGGTTTAAAACAAAGATGGCAATTACTTAGACTTATGGAGGACTTTTGGGACATTGATAACAACCCAATGGCGGCGAACTCCTCTGTGACTCATAAAGTCTGGTACTTTCCTTCTTGGCTTGTCTTTAGAAATGACGCTGATTTTTGGTGGAGTAGGATCGTTAGAGTCTTCCTCCCATGCAGAGTTGTCATAAACGAACTCTTCTGTTGTCTCTTCCCTAGTGTTTTTACTCTCAAGCAGATCTCCACATCCAGTTGGATGGATGTCCTCGTATCTGATACGAGAACTTTTGGGAGCAGTGTACTTGACTAAGAAGTCGTACTTGCCACTCGGCTGTCCTAAAGTGTCCCATATTTCTGTGGGAGTGGACGAGTCATCTTCCTCAATGACGTTGACCTCAGGAAAAGCATAGTTGGTGAACTCTCATCCTGCAATCTTTGCAGATTTATCATCATGGTGTCGGGCATTTTTGGAATATCCTGAGTAATGATTCCATGACTCGGTGGGGACATGGGTATTCTTTTCAATATTACTCAGTTGATAGGCATTATCAGGCTGACTCTTTTGCCCCAAGTCTTCTGGGTACGGCCTCCAGATAGGTAAGTCATCCATGGGATCATAAAAATCTTGGTAAAAGCTGTCTTTCATTAGGTCATCTTCTAATGAGTTGGGTGGAGCACGACATCCTTCTGGATCACAATCTCCATAGATCATTCGGGCGTCTGATCTTGGTATATACCTCGGGTTCTGCTTGAGGAAATAGAATGACATGCGCACTTTTTTCGGAGATATATAACCTTCATGGTTAAGGTAAGATTTCCACTCTTCTTCCGTATCAGAGGAATCGCTTTCATTGATGGTGTGTACTTCTTGAGACACTGGGTGGAGGAAGCCTCCATTGTGGAAGAAATCCTGAATGGGACGAAAACTTTCATCTTTCTTAGTAGTCTAGGTACAGGCTGAAGAGAAACCAAGACCTTTCTTTGTCTTGTTATCAGTAGGAATTACAAGCTGTCTCCATTCTTTTATGTCGTTACTCTTGATTACTTCGAGAGTTTCCTTGTATGAGGAAATCGACGTCCCTCTTTCTGATCGATTCTCATTGCTCACCGAGAGCGCTTGGTACTGGGTTCCAACAACCTCCTCAGGTTCTACACATGAGAATGATGATAAGTTGCTCACGATTAAGGCCTGCTCTCTGTATACTATGACTAACTTGTCATTCTTGACGAACTTCAGCTTCTGGTGAAGTGTCGAAGTGAATGCCCTAGCTTCGTGTATCAAAGGTCTTCCTAATAAACAGTTGTATGCTGCCCAGATATCCATGACCTGGAAAGTGACTTGGAAAGTGTGAGGACCGATGGTTATGGGAAGACCGACTTCGCCGATAACTATTTTTATAGATCCGTCAAAGGCTTTGACGATGATCTCACTGCCTCTCATCGAAGCTCCTTGAAATGATAGTCCTACCAGAATTGATTTTGGCATAACATTTAAAGATGATCATGTGTCTACTAGTACGCTGGCTAAAGCATCGTCTTGGCAGTTGACTGTAATGTTAAGCGCCATGTTATGATCCTTGGCTTCTTCCGGTAGTTCTTCATCACTGAATCCTAAGTTGTTGCAGGAAGTGATGTTTGAGATAATACTGTCAAACTGTCCTACCATCACGTCTTGTTCCATAAAGGCTTGCTCTAAGACTTTCTGTAGAGCTTCCCTGTGAGCTTCTGAACTAAGCAGGAGAGAGAGCATAGAGATTCCAGACGGATTTTACTATAATTGGTTCACAATGTTGTACTCGCTTTTCTGGTTGAGCTTTAGTATCTCATCGTTGTTCTTCACAAGTTCTGGATTACCGGATTGACCGACTTGTTGATTTGGAACTTCCGTTTGAGGTTCCTTCTCTTTGGCAGGTTCTCCAACTCCTCTGTTGAAGATCCAACCGCTCTGTGTGACTCAACTGATGTCGGCAATGTTTACGAAGGAGGGTAATGGAGTTTCCTTTCCATTTTCGATGGTCGTTGCACCGTATTTGTAAGGGATAGCCTTATCCGATTTGTACGATATTGGTCCTGGTAGGTAGATAACCACAGGAGCTTTTTGAATTCTCTTACTGTTATAAGAGGCCTCAATTGGTTCGAGGTTAAGGATTCTTCTGCTATCAAGAGAGACTTTCGACTCTTTGAGCAGAGGAATTATGGCACAAACATTCTTGGTCATTCCGTGATCGGAGATTATGACAGCGTTTTTATTCTGACCAGAGAGGTACTCTTGTATCATGTTGATCGACCCAGAACTCGAACATGGTCAAATCTCCTTCTGGTTTAACTGTTCTTGGAGAGCTGCTCGCACGAGATAACATCCTTGGTTATCTTTCGAACATATCCTACAGCGCTCATAATTGTGCGGTGGTACTTGGCCACACCCGTTTTGTATGTAGTGCATCTTTACTAGATCTGTTTCCATTGAGCGGATATCACAACTCTGATGTCTATCAGGATTCCCATCAGTCAAGCTAATCTGTTATGTAGCTTCATCCAGGTAAATTGGAAGCCACCAGTGGTCCAACAAATGTTGAAGGGTTCTTCGTACAAGCGCACACCCTTGATTGTCTTCGCAATATTGTTCACAGTCTAGTTAATCATATAAAGCCAGAAAACCGAGCCTGACTTGCTTAGCATGTAATTCTACCAGACTGGTATTCATCAAGTGTATGTCAAAGATCTGAACCATATTGACTTGATGGTTATTTCCTTCACGGTAATATTGGATCCATCCGAGATCCATCTGACGTTGGAGGGCCTCTTGTACAAAAGAGCATCCCTGATTGTCTGTTGAGTAGACTGGACAAGCAGTGTAATCGTGCCGTGGCAGATTATAATATTGACTTTGTCTTGAATGCATCGCCACTAAATTGACGTTTATCACATGGATGTCGTGGTTTTGAACAATGTTGGGATATGCGTGGGCCATGTTTACTTCACGGATCCTGTGATCCTGAACCCAACCCAGATTCATTTGTTCTTGTAGTGTTGTTTGCACTACGGAACACCCTTGATTGTTCTTTAAGCATATATTACACTGGTGATAGTTGTGAGAGGGTACAAGACCATACCCGCTCTGTCTGCAATGCATCCTCACCAGATTGGTTCCTAATAGGAGTACATCATGAATTTGATAGTTGCGGCTAGGTTCTTCCTCTATTAAATTCACTGCAGCCTTCTCATACTACGGCAACGGGTTCGTTTGAACATTCAGATTAGTATATTTAAAGGATAAAACTCCGTTCCTGACAAGCTTCTGTATATCAGACTTGAAGCTGAGACAATTCTCAATGTTATGTCCCGACCCCCTTGATGGTAAGGGCAAGTTTGATCTGCCTTAAACCAAAAAGGTGGATTTTCTGGTACTGCGAGAGGAGTCCTGGTTTGGATGTGCCCCTTGGCCAGTAGAAGTGGAAACAATTCTGCATACAACATCGGTATAGGGTCAAACCCTGAAGGTCATGTCGTACGATTGTTGTTGTTGTACTATGGACGAGCCTGCTGAAAAGACTGTTGCATCCTTTGCTGATACTGTTGTTGACTTGGTTGGCTCTGAGCAACTTGAGGTTGATAAGTCGGAGCTGGTGCGGGGTTGATAACGGAAGTTATCGCCGCTACTGGTTGATACCTTCGCCTTTGCCTTCCCAGAGAGATATTACTAATATCTTGCTTTTTTTTCTTTTGGAAAGTACTACCATATCTCTTAGTACTGCTAGATGGCTCTGCATCTTTGACCAATCGCCCTTCTTAGACTGCTTCTTCAAGGCGTACTCCCATGTTCACCATTTCAGTGAAGTCACTGGGCGCACTTGCAACCATTCGGTCATAATAGAATGAGCTCAAGGTTTTCAGGAAAATCTTTGTCATCTCCTTTTCCTCAAGAGGCGGACAAATCTGAGCGGCAATTTCATGCCATCTCTGAGCATATACTTTAAAAGTTTCTTTATCCTTCTGCGACATTGCTCTGAGCTGATCACTATCTGGTGCCATGTCCAAATTGTATTTATACTGCTGAACAAAGGTTGCACCGAGATCTCTGAAAGTACTGATCTTGGTACGGCTTAAACCCATGTACCATTTGAGTGCTGCACCGGTTAAACTGTCTTGGAAGTAATGGATCAGTAGCTATTTATTTTCTATCTGAGTTGAAATTTTTCGAGCGTACATCACCAGATGACTTTGAGGGCAAGAGTTGCCTTTGTATTTTTCAAAGTCAGGCACCTTGAATTTGTGCGGGATCTTTACATTAGGGACCAAATAGAGATCAGCGGCGTCCTTTCCGAATAAGTCTTGACCGCGAATGGCATGCAGTTCCTTCCGCATTTCCAAGAATTGTTCCTGGAACTCATTCATCCTTTCATATACGTCTTCGTTTCCGCCAGAAATTGTTTGCGAAATCTGTCCTTCCGGGTCAGTGTGTACCACTGGATGTGGTATGGTCATTATAGCGGTGACTCTTGGAGCTTCAGTGCCCTGAAGTTTGTAACCTTCAGGTGTTGCTGTTGTAATCCTTGCTTCTTCATTTTCCCGAAGTTTGTAACCTTCAGGTCCAATGGTTCCTGCTACGGCTTCTGGGTCTTCACTGACCGGAGGGATATATCCTTCAGGTATAAAGTTGAAAGGCATGCCCTAGGGGCGACCCTTAGGCATATTATACCGAGGATCATATGTCTCCAGCACAGGTGTAGATGTGATCTCTGAGATCACATTCTTTTGTTGTTGCTTCTGAGATGCTGCCAGGGATTGCATGTCAATGTAAAGTTTTTCTAAACTTTCCTTTAGAGCGTCGATTTCTTCTCTCAGCTCTCTGTTCTCTTCCTCGAGACCATCCATTTTCTTTTGTCGATTTGCCCGAGTATTGTATGAGTGAGATAGTTTGACTCTAGAATTGTGACACATACGTGAAACTCCAAGATAAGAAAAAATGCGTTATGCGAGAATGATGAATGATATGCAATGATATATTTTTTAGTTTTTTGTTTTAATAAAAAAGAAACTTCAACAAATAGATTGCAAATATCACACAATGGGGGGTGGAGACCCCTTTTATTAAATTTGAAAGATTGCAATATTTTACAAGGAAAAAATACAGTATTTTACAAAGTGCTGCAAGGAAATGTCTAAGCTCACGGATCCTGAGTCCTCTCTGAAGAGAGCTCAGATGCTGGTTCCTGTATTTTCCTTTTCTTTGACCGGGGGTCTTCAGCCGTTGTCGGGTCGTCAGTCCTTTGCCAAGTGAAAGGAGCGAGCAAATTTCTTCGATCTTCCTGAATCTCTATAGCATGCTGTTCTAATATCTCAATCAGAGCATCCTTTTCTTTTAACAGTTCCTGAATCTTGGTACATTCAAAATTGAGGATCTGGTATTTGTTCTTCCAAGATCTCTTCTCACGTTGAACTGTGTTGAGAGCTACCTGGAGTTTTTCCGTATCAGACATGAAATAAAGGACAGATTCCTTTAACGGAAAAACTTCTTGTCGTGGGTAAGGCATCCTCAGCTTGAGGGCTCTAGTTTGCACCTAGTGGAGATAAGGCTCCATGGAGGTACAATTTGGTCTTCCTAGAGACTCTCTTCCTTTCTTGTGAACATGTTGCCAGGCATGCACTATTTCTTTCTTTAGTGCCCTGTCATTTTCTTCCTCCTTGAAGAAGAGACCTTCCAGATGAACATTATGTGGGATATTCTTCATCGGGTATCTGAGTTGACGGCGAGCTAAAAATTGGATGATAATTGAATCCTCCTTTAGTTCCAATGAGGGGTATGTTAAGGAAATTTCCACATCTGTCGATGCTTTATATCCCTTCATAAATCCTATTGTACTAATCTATGTCAGAGTTGGTAAGAGAAATAATCCTTTGTGACCAACGTATAGTACTCTTATGATCCCAAAAAGCAACAGACTTGGGCAAATGGGAAATGAACCATTTGTAGAGTAAGGGTACACAGCATGTGATCATTCCTCCGCTGTACAAATTTCTTAAATGTACCGAATGATAAGCATCTGTAAGCAAGGTTGGTACAGGTTTTCCTATCAAGAATATCTTAACAGCATTGGTATCGATGAAGTTGTCGATGTTGGGAAAAAGGAATAACCCATATATAAGCAGAACAAAGACGTCTTTGAAGGCAGTTATGTTTCCTATACTAGCAAAGCATAGAGCCTTCTCCATCAGGAATTTAGCTGGTAAACCCTGGATTCCTCCTTTGGTGGTCATGTGAGTCCTAACTTCTAACTCGTCCAAAGAGATTGCTCTTGCAATGGCCTGATCCTTTAGAATTTCTTCTAGTCCAGAAAAAGGAGCTTGATCAGTGATAGGTAAATCTATCAGGTGGGAATATTCTTCTAGCGTTGGTGCCAGTTGGTAATCCGGGAATGTGAAGCAATGATAAACTGGATCGTAGAACTGAATCAGCGTAAACAGGATTCCTTCAACTATGTGGACCCTTAACAGAGACAACAACCCTCCGTGCTTAGCCCTGAAAGCCTCGGGATTGGTAATCATCCTTGCCAATTTCCTTAAGTCTTCTAGTTTCGGAGCTTTGAAGGTGTACTTGTGCGTCTTTCTTCTACCGAAATCCATAACGCAACCTCTGATATTTGCAATTATTGTTTTAGTTTATTTTGAAAAAATATTTTTTTTCTTGTTTGAAAAGTTTTTTAGATGAATGCATGAATGCAGCACACAAAAACATTTGAAAACAATGGTTCAAGGGTTCAACTTCACGAGCATGAAGTCATGGCTCTACCCATCCCCAAAGGTTGTACTATTTTGGTCAATTTTTGTACCTGTAGAGCGGGTTATAAGGTTTCCAAAGTCATTGACCCCCCTAGGGATATCGACCGCAAGCTGATTCACTCGAGCGAGCTGTAATATCCTAGGATGAATCTTATTTGAGTGTAGTATCGCGTATCAACTATTCCCGATAGTTACCGCACTACCAAATGGTCATATGCTTAATGTCTACTAAATCCTTAGGGTCATGGGTACCATACTAGGAAAGACAAAGCTTTCACGACAATCGGTCGTTCAACATTGATACTTCCGTACGGGTACCTCGACTGATTCGGTGGACTACCAAGTTAGCTTGGTCGGGATTCACTCCCTACAAGGGTCACCTGTCTACGCCACCCCTATCTTAATGTTCTCTCAAACTTTCCACATGCGTATTAATCGCATTCCCAGTTGACAGAAAATTAAACATGGATATCAAGTAGGAATAATAGTAAATAATTATATATATATATATATATATATATATATATATATATATATAAAATAGATAGTATAGAAAATGCTAAACAACCTAGACTTGTTAGGAACTTTAATTCTAAAGACTCCCCAGCAGAGTCGCCATTTTTTTGTAGCGTGCGATTTTTGTCGGTGACGCGACCACCTTACCGCAATGGTTGGAATTGGGTGCTAATTTCTGATTTCTTATTTATCCTATGAAGCTGGAAAGGAAAGGGAAGGTATCTAAAACTAACCTTGCACGCAAATGTTTTCTTTAACAAATGCCAAGAGATTGGGGGGTCCGGGGTCAGGTTATACAAAGGGAAGTTGTTAATTACCCAGTGTATATATGGTTATCCATAGATTGTTTCTAGCATGTTCTTCTGTTATCTACTTACTGATGTTTATCTGTTATAAATTGGGAAATTTTCTCCTTTGGGAATGTTGAGAGAGTATTTTTGTTGTTCTTGGTAAGGTACTGGACCTAAGGTTTTTGTTATGTGTGCTTGCTAAGATTTCTCAATCTTATGCCTACGTATTCCCGTAAAGACAACAGGGAAATAAGAGCAATCGTAGTCCCTCCTATTCTATGGGAGGAAAAAGATGTTCGGTGTCTTGTTCAAAGCCCAAGATTGAAGCTAGAGGTTTTTGTGTCTTGTTCAAAGCCCAAGATTGAAGCTAAAAGTTTGACTGAGAGAGAATTTGTCATCTCTAAAGGGAGATATCTCACTTTTTCATCATAGTTGTTAGGGTATTTGGTTATAAAGGGGAATTACTTTAACTGGGATATAAGAATCCAACAATGCCATAATTTCCTTTAATGGGAGATGTCCTGAAGGAGGAAACTTTAACTCAGTGTTGAGCAATGCTATTTTTCCTTAGGAATCTTTCATGCTAAGAGAGGGACATTGGCTTGGATGTAAATAATCCAGAGGCTTGCCACTTACAGCAATTAGATGAAAGGGGAAGTTTACCAGGATAAGAGAGGGACCACAACTTTGATTTTTGAATCAACAAGTGTGCCATTTACAACAGTTATCTGGGATTAGGGTTTGTTTGATTGTCTGTTTTGATGAGTGATGTATAGAGAAATGTCTTCCTGCAGAGAGAAATGTTGATTTCCTTTGAGGGGATGTTGATTTTTGTGTGCCTTGATCAAAGCCCAAGGTTGAAGCTAAAAGGTTGATTTTGTTTAGGGAGTTTTATATCTGTCTTGTACAAAGCCCAAGATTGAGGCTGAAAAGTGATTGACTCTTTCGGGGATAATTTTGTCTGTCTTGTACAAAGCCCAAGATTGAGGCTAAAAAGATTGACTCCACTGGGGAGAGGTTTTATCTGTCTTGTACAAAGCCCAAGATTGAGGCTAAAAGGTTAATTGACTCAGCTGGAAAATATTTTATCTGTCTTGTACAAAGCTCAAGATTGATGCTAAAACTGCTGAGGGAAAATCATTATACAAAGCCTAAGAGGAGGCTGGTTGGGGAATTTCTTATATAAAGCCTCAGAGGAGGCTAACTTCTGCTGAGGATTATTGAGATCCAGAGACAGATCCAAAGTGGGGAATCAACTCTTGCTGAGGATTACAGAAGAGTTGAAATATCAGAGGCCTTGAGGTTCTGATTTTTCTGAGGGTTTATTGGTGGTAATTTGACCCTAGCTGGGGAATTTAGAATGAAAGTTTAAATATTGAGTGTTTAAAACCTATGGAGGTTCTAACTCTGCTGGTGATTGATGAAATCATCAGGGTTTTTCTTGTGCTTTTAGGAAACTTAAGGGTTTCTTTGAGATCCAAGAGGAGATGAGACTTTCCAAGTCTACTGGTGTGAAAAGGTTTTCTCTTAACTGGAGAATGATCTTTGTATAAAGCCCAAGAGGAGGCTGATGTTTTAAGGGATGAGAATCAACCCTAAACAGGTATGATGCTTTGACTCTCTGGAGGATTGAACTAGCAAAAGATGACTAGGTTCTGTGCTATACCTGTAGGAGGTCTTCGGGTCCTTGTACTAAGCCCAAGAGGAGGCTGAGAACTTCTAAGAAGCTTGAGGGTCCTTGTATAAAGCCCAAGAGGAGGTTGGGGATGCTTTTAGGAAGCCTGTGGGTCCAAGCCTGAGAAAAGTTCAAGAAAGGTTTCACCAGGAATAATCCTTTCTTTAGTGAACAGCTCTAAGGTTTGAAGAAATTCAAAAGAGGTTTCACCGGGAATAATCCTCTTTGGGGAAGTGAATTTCTTGTACAGATATTTCTAAGTTGTGACAATCTTGAGAAAAGTTTCACCGGGAATAATCCCTTTTTTTGTTCCATATTGTATAAGCCCAAGAGGAGGCAAGACTGTATCTGGAATTTCCTAACAGATAATGCATGCTTCACATAGTTAGAGAGTCAAGGCTTACCTCTTTGCAAGAAGAAATGGATTTTTGCTCCAAAGGTGTTACAGAAGGGAAATGATGATCCTCTCAGCTTCCCTTAATGGTATGGATTGTGTTGCAAGCTTCAAATCCCTTTGGAACTCCTTAGATCACTTGGCTGGAAATCAGTTGCACTTGGATCAAGCTGACTAGTGAGATCTTGATTCTTGTGTTACAGAAGTGATTAAGGTGTTTGGATCACTTCTGTATGTTGTATATGATGTGTGTGAACCAATGGTTTGAGTTGCATTAGTCTCCAACTCAAAACCCGATAGTGACTTCTCAAGAATTTAGAATTTTGATGCACAAGAGGGAATGAGATAAAGCTATGTTGTATGGTGTTTTGGTGCACTCTGAATGATTAACAAGGAGCTCTATTTATAGGAGAAGAGTTATGCTGAAGCTTCTCACTTGAAGCTCAAAGGATAAGATTGGAGTCAATGGTCTTGCTAAGCATAATTGCTTCTTACACAAGGTACTCATGGTTACTCCAAATATCTCAGCTATGTACTGACTCAATTCACATTCTACAGATGATTTTATTGTTGTTTATAGGAGCATCTTGACTGAGGGATGTCCTTTTGTTGAATGTGCACTATTGCACATAAATGTCATTTTGAATTCAAGGCACAAAGTGACAAAAGCAAATCATGCCATTTGAGTTTTCCTTGACTCCTTGGTCCAATCTTGCAGGTTTGTGGTGATTCATATGATATACATTGAATATGAGTGGTTTTGATTATTGACCTTGACAAGAAAAATCGTGTGTGGCAAGTAATCACCAAAACTGTCTTGCAACAGTTTGCAATAAGGCATGTTGGACACTCCTTAACTCCTTGCTCAAGTGGATTTTTTTCATGCTGGTGAGCTCTTTGGAATGTTGATACATTGTGCTTCAACTTTGGTGTTTACATTTGGACTTGGATCCATGTGGATCATGGAGAAAAATGACCCCAAAGTTTGGAAAAAGTGAAACAGATTCTGACTTGAAAATTTGACTAAGTGTTGGAATGAAAATGTCCATTTTCATTTTTTGTGATTTTGATCAATCCATAACTCAAAATCCATGAGGATTTGGAATTTAATGTAGTTGACACTTTTGAAGTATATAATGAGAGCTTTCATTTGATCTTTGGATGGAAGAAAAAGTCCGTAGGGTTTAGGAGTTATGACCTTGCAAATTTGGGTAAAAGATCACTTTGTTCCATAACTTAGAGAGTTTTAAGTTTTCTAAGGTTTCACCTTTTGCAAGTTACCTCACTTTTCTTGATTTTTCTTGATGAATGCTGATCAAAACCATACATTAACATTGTTTTTTACTTAGGGAAGCCATATTTGTGAAAAATTCCAAAAAGTCAAACTTGATTTTAGGCACAATTGACTTTTTGTCAGATGAATTCCAAGTTGTGTGATCCTTTGTGCAATTAAGTGATTGACCTAATTCAAACCTAATGGATGGATTCCATAGGTGTTTTAGGGTGTCTTGAACCATGTCCCAAGGTTTGGGAACATGTCTTGGTCAAAAGTCAAAGATACAGTTGTCTTTTCCATAAAAACCCTAATTGTGGTCCAGATGAAATTGAAACTTGTGAATCAAGCTTCTTGGATCAATCCATTATTGTAAATGGATCAATGTGGTGTGTTTGAGGCCCTCAAATCATGTCTTGAGGTCTTGGCTCATGTCTTGCCTCAAAAGTCAACTTAGGGGTGAATTAGGTCAAGAAACCCTAATTTCTGATTTTTGATGAATGCTTCCCTTGAGACTATTTTGACTTGATGAGTGGATCCATGAGGTCACTTTGATCATTTTGGATCATGTTTTGAAGTAATGGCTCATGCCCAGATGAAAATTTTCAACTGGAGGCCTTGGTCGACCAAAACTCTAATTTGGTGACACTGGCAATCTTGAGGCTCGATCCACTTGGAATAATGCAACCTTGTACTTGACTCTTGATGTGGGAGACCTCTTGATCCTTCATGGATGTTTGAGAGGTTAGACAAGTTAAAGATCATGTCAATTCTTGATTGATCCTTTGTCTAAGTGCTCTGAGAGGGCTTGAAACTCTAATTCTTAATTGTAGTGAAGGCTCAACAATCCTTGAGGAGATTGATGAGGTATGATGGTACATCCATATTATGGTAATGATCCTCACAATGATGGGAAATCTTGTGGTCAAAATTTGGGGGATGACAACTGATCATGATCTTTCGTAAGGATCGCTAAAGGGAAATTTTAATTTCTGCTGCGTTTTGAATCGCAATTTCCCTTCAATTGTACCGTTGAAGCTTTGTAAAGTTTCCCCATATATGACACCAAAAATTCTCTTCTTATTTTCATTTTAGAGAATAATTCTTCATAAATGATGTCACAAAAAATACCATTATCGATGAAATTTGTGATACATCGCAGTTGGCCATGTTTGCCATGATTATCAATGGAAAAATATTATTGGGTACATCTAAAACTCTTGTGTATCTCAAAATCACATAATAGGCAATTCATGGATCTTGGCTAATGTTGGCTTCCTATTCTAATCAAAGATAACATCTCTTCGACATTTCTCTTAAAAGTTCCCTTGGACGTCTTATTCGGTACTTTCTTAACCTTTGATAGTTTCTTAAGTTACTTCGATTGTATTTCTAGGAAGGGTATCACCCTGGAAGGGGAACTAATTTCTCTATGGAGATTCACTCATATAGATAGCTTTCTGTGTATGTTGTCTATGTGTATCTTGTTGTCCTGTCTCAGGGAATCTTCTTTGGTGTATCTATTAAGCTTTCTCTCCTGGATAAAATCTTCAATTACATCCTTAAGGTTGATGCACTTGCCGGTCTCGTGTTTCTGACTTTTGTGAAACTTGCAATATTTTGGTTTACCAATGTGGGAAATATTTCACGACTTAGGGGTTTCCAGGTGCAATCTTGCACGATTATTTCTATAGATGTATTCAAAGGGGTATACTCTTAGAATCAGGATTGAGTCTTCTGTCCCTCTCTATGTCTTCGTCTTTACGACACTTATTTTCCTTGAGTTTCTTAGATGTATTGTTCTTCTCAATTTCTTCGGCCAATAACTTCTCTTTGTATTTGATGTATGGTTGAGCCTAGGAAAGTAGTTCACTTATGCTCTATGGCTCTTTCAACGCCATCTTATCCCTAATATGCAAAATGACCTTAATCCTTTCTTGAAGACCCATCATTTCAGTTTTTCATTGGCCCCTTTAACTTCTACGAATTCCCTGATAAAAGTGTCAATGCAGTCTCCTAATATCTCCTTTTTCCATTGTACAATGGCACTGACAACAAACATTTTCTTTGATTGGCACTTTCGTGAGGTGAAGTGAGATATGAATTCTTTGCATAGTGTTCTCCAAGAGTTGATGGTGTTTTCTTCCAGACTCATGAACCAAGTTATGGTAGCTCCCCTTAACGTGAGAACAAATAGTTTGCACTTCATTACACTTTTATTTAAATGGTAATAAAAAATGGTGTTCTCGTGCTCGTCCTGCTCGTCAGGGTCTTCGATTTCATCACTTGTCTCCAGTTTTAGGGAATTCTCAAAAGACTTAGTAATTATGAATCATTTGATTCTTTTGTGAATAGTTTTGTTAATGATGATAGAAGGGAGAATAATGTCTCATTGGGCAATGTCCAACAAGTGATGTGTATTATTACTCCCATTATTAAAATCATGTGGTGGAGAAGGATTGTCATGATGAGTGAGGCCTCTTTTATAAATATTAGGCTCTTGTTAGTTGCTAACTGGTGTCGATGAGAGAAATCACCAGGATGGATCCATAGTAGCCATTTTGCGAGACTTCAATCTACATTGCAATCTTAATTAGAATCTTTTTCTGGTTCCCTACTACACAGACGAGCCTCGTGTTTTATTATTAAAACATATAAAAAATATTTAATAGAATCTTGTTTGTGTTTGTTGTACCAAACAAGGTTCGGGAATGTTGAAAGAAGTGTACTATAGGAGACTGAAATATAAGGCGGAGAATGATGAGACTGTGGTGGAGGAACTAGAGGTTGTAGTGGGAGAGGGTGAGTTTCTTGGAGTGAAAATTAAGGAATTATTGTTAAAGCTTGTGGATGTTGTTATAGAGTACAATCGTCGCCAGCGGGAGAAATAAATTTTGTAATGTTGTCTTGAAGGATATGAACGGTTGATCAGAGGTGTTCGTAGGTGACATTTATGGGAGAGTTAACTTGGAATCAACCATCGGAGGTGAATCTGAAAGTAGTCACAGTTGTGAAAATGAAGAGATTCAAGAGAATAAAAGAAAATTGATTCCCTCAGATTGTGCCTTTGTCCTGAGCTAGAGCAGAGGGTTACGGGTATGATAATGAAGATCGTTGTAATAATTTATTTTTGATACGGTGGTGACAGTTCTACAGTGACTGGAGAAGATACCCGCATAAAAGTTTAACACTTTAATGATTAAGTCAGTATGAGATTGAAGGGGAACTTTGCAAGTGTGAGTTGAATCGTACGCAGGTGTGACTCAGAGACACACTTATATAGGAGAGATTATTGTATTTGCTCTCATTTGTCTGACTTTGAGTGCAAGTGGTTGTTGTATGAAGTTCAATTATTCCTATGTAATAAGAGGTGTGGTCCCGTGCAGCTCCATATGATGCATGTCCACTTATGCGACAGCGTGACATGTTCTTAAGGAAATTGAGCCTATGTGAATTGGATCAATCTTTGTGAACCGTTGGCCAAATCAGGACAAAACATATACAACAACGAAATCAAAGATATAATGAAATTCACTTAAAAATCAAATGCTCTATAACTAAAAAATTACGTTTTTTAATGGTTTATTATTATTATTATTATTATTATTATTATTATTATTATTACATAAGTCATGTTAATCAATCTAATATAGATGGTTTTTAAACTAGTAATCAAACTAAAATTTGGTTATAAAAATTCAAACTTGTTATAAATTGATTGAGTATAACTGATTTTAAGTAAAACATATTTGATTATACCAATTGATTTTAATATCCCATTATAATAAATTAATTAGCATTTCATATGTGAAATATTTTCCCTGAAACACCATGTATCCATTGCCTTTCTTTTTTTACTTGGTTGCTCCAATTTCATAAACTATTTTGATACAAATTAATTTTTGTGTGAATATCTCCCTGATGCTTTGATTCAGAGTGAGAGTATTGTTTTAGTTTGATTGGATCCTTCCGTTAGTTAGGATCCATTCTGGACGACATTTGTTGTGATAGAGATTTTTAAGATTTAAGGGCTGAAGATCTGGTTGTTCATTATGGGTGATCCTTTTAAGATGGAGATTAAAGATCTCAGAACATGGAGGATATTCATGTGTTTGTTTTTATGGGTTACGCTGAAAGTGACAAAAGAAAGTGTGAGAAATATCAACACACGGAAAGCTAAGAGGATCGGTATTTACCATATTTGGAACATTTATGTGACCTGGATAATGATGGGAAGACTAGAGCCATTAAAGTGGAGAGATACTGGGATTAAAATCAATCTCAATTTGTCGAGGAGATTTCGTCAGCTCAAAAGCAAGGACACAAGAATCAGACTCAAAAACATTATCGGACCTATTAATCTAGTACACGATATGCGGAAATTATGTCTCTTCAGGACCTGTTTAAAATCAAGGATGATGCAAAGCAAGTATCATCAACTTATGTATTCTGCTACTAGAAAAATCACTTCTTTATTCCTTTTTATTCTAGCTAGCAACATCATTATGGAGTGTTCCAATATTCCCGAGAATGACAAAAATGGTCGAATCAATATTGATTCCTCCATGCTAGCACCTGAAGACCTTCTTGATCTGTGTCTCATCGAATCTCTGTTGACCAACAAACTGATCCGTTTCAATGCGCTGAAGGATAGGCTCGCTCAACTATGGCAACCGGGGCAAGGTGTAGCTATTTCAAAAATAGAGGAGAACAAATTTTTGGTCCAATTTTTTTATGCTTGGGACATGGAGAGAGTGTATCAAGGAGGACCTTGGTTATTCGAAAATTATATGTTGGTCTTACGGAAGTTAAAGTTCGGGGAGGAGCCCCTCATTGTACCGATGAATGAAACAAAAATATGGGTTCAAATTCATCAGCTCCCGTTTGGATTTATTTTCGAGGATGTCAGCATACTTATTGGTAACCATATCAGTAAATTTATCTCGTATGATGAACAAAATAGTTATGGCACATGGAGAAAATACATGCGAATCAGAGTGGCTATCAATGTCCAAGAACTGCTTAAAAAGAGTTGGCCTTTTGATAGGATAAAAGGTGAAATGTTCATGTAATTTTCAAATACGAGAAGCTTAGAATATTTTGTTTTCTTTGTGGCAATCTTGGTCACTCATACAATTTCTGTCACAAGAAATTCAGCTCCAGTAGCAGTGACAAATTGAGAGGTTGGGGAAATTTTGTACATGCTAAAACTGGTGGTTATAGAGGAAACAACAACACGAACAGGTGGTTGAGAGGTGGTCGAAACCAAAAAGGTGGTGGTCATGGTGCTGGAGGTAGTAGGCGTAACAATTATGCCAATGGTAGTAACGACATTAATGTAACCGAAGGACAAACCTTTAATGCAAAAGGTTTGGATTTCAACCAAGCACTTGGGCTCAAGTGGTAAACAAGCTCCTATTAAGGAACGAAGCTTGATTTGGCTTAGTGGGAACAATGCTCGGTTAGGCTTATGGAGAGCATTTGGTGCATGAAAGAGTCTTAATTGACAGAGATCCAAGTTCTAAACATCTAGTGTTTTTCAAATTTGCTGATATTAAGGAGAATCAAGTCAATGGCACCAAGAGTTAGATCCCCTTTAATCCAACGTATACCTTAAATGCCAAAAGTAATGTTGATGTCTAACAAAATGAAAGTGGAATTGTTATCAACTCAATCAACACTAGTACTAATATAGTGACATGTGTCGATTTAGAGCTAGCTGAATTGTTGACAAAAAAAGTTGTTGTTAGCTTGAGGGGCCCAGCTAGTCAAAGCATAGCTGTTAAGGAAAAAAACAAACACTAAATTGCTATAGCCTTTCAACCAAGTTGCTGAATTTCCGTCGTGGGTTCACATGGGAGAGATAAAATTTAAAGTGCCTGCAGGAATATTTAATGATGCTGAAGACAAGGCTTTATTGCTAATAATGCTAGTAATTCACATGTCCCTCCAATTCAATTGTCTTTAAATGGTGTGGGGGGAATCAAAGCTAATTATGACAGTCAAGGGAACAAGAACAATTACTAGCTATTGGAAGCCATCAATGCTAGGCAACAATTGACACTAGGCAGCGCGGGAATGAAGGTTGGCATGAAGGATGTTTCAGAGAGAGAACAAGGAGCTCAAGAAAGAGAATACACAGGTTTTAAATTTTAAAGTCAAGATTTCACTGATATTGAAATAAAAGCCCCCCTCGTTGAAACCAGGAGGAGAACTGTAGGAGTTAACATCAACGATATCCCTATGGCTAAATTTTCTATGAAAACCAAGCCCGGCGTAAAACACCATTAAAAAATACTAAGTTGTTGGAGAAGGAAACACATTGCTTAAAGGAAACAATAATGAAGAAAATGATCCGAATGGATGAAGGTTTTCCTACTGAGTCGGGCACAGATCTGAAGGAAAAAGCTAAGAAAGACACTGGTAGTTGATGTTGTTGGGGGGATAGTAGCTACTGGAATTGACACGGCCATGCAAACTACTTTCATTTCTGATGTCAAACCTGTAAAGGTGAGCGCTGTAAATCAGGCATGCCAAGAAAAATGAATGTAATCAGTTGGAACTATCAGGGCTTAGGCAATCTGAGTGCAGTTCCTAACTTAAAATATTTCATCCGAAGTTATTAACCGTGTGTATTATTTCTGCTTGAAACAATAAGTAATGCAAATAAAATTGAAGAGTTGTGTTATCTTCTGGGTTTTGATTACTGTTTTACAGTTGATCAGAAGGTCGGGGAGGTGTGTGGCAGTTCTATGGTAGAATTCCATGCATTGTGATATTCAAAGTTATTCACGTAACCATATTGACATTATTATGCAAGACACCATACATGGAGATTGGAGACTTACTGGCTTCTACGGGCATCCCGAAGTTACTCGCAGAAGGACTTCGTGGAATTTAATCTGAAATTTTTATGAAAGTTCAAACTTACCATGGTGTATCTTGGGAGACTTTAATGACATTCTTTCATCAGAAGAGAAGAAAGGGAGAGTGGAAAGGCTAAATTGGTTAATCAGTAGATTCAAGCAAGCAGTTTAAGATGCAGGTTTAGTAGATGTCCTTATGGAGGGGTATTTTTTACATGGTTCAAGAGCCTTATAACAGATAGAGTTGTTGAAAAAAAAAAGATATAGTTATGTTTAACAGCGATTGGTGTACGCTTTTCTCGGATGCAAATGTGAAATGTTTAACGACTACTTCTTCGGATCACTGTCCAATTTTGCTTAGTTGTGAAGTGAACTTGTCGCAGTATAGGCCTC
The DNA here is from genome assembly GCA_022829125.1 of Lathyrus tuberosus. Lineage (NCBI taxonomy): Eukaryota > Viridiplantae > Streptophyta > Magnoliopsida > Fabales > Fabaceae > Lathyrus > Lathyrus tuberosus. Next base: position 6,823,431 of record JALAZF010000264.1, read on the forward strand.
GTAAGGGATTCAAATTTGAGAATGCTTGGTTAACTGAACCGAGGTTTAAAGACTACGTTATGGAACAATGGCAGAAAGATGAGAATGATAATATTGTTGATAAATTGGAAAATTATGGTGAGAATTTGATGAATTTAGGCAAAGAGCATTGTCACAAGATCGGAAAGGAAATTGAGAGTCTTTGTAGGAAGATTGAGATAGTTTGATCTCATGTCGGTCAAGGAAATATAAATTATTTCTTAACTCTTAAAAGATGTATGAATTCTCTCTTGTTAAAAGATGATGTATTTTAGAAGCAAAGAGCTAAAACTCACTGGTATAAGGATGGTGATCTTAATACCCACTTTTTTCATATTACAACAACTGCTAGGAAGAAATTTTATAATATTCTTTCCCTCACAAGTGATAATGGGGAAGTTAGCACTTATACTGAAGGGATGTGTAGAATCGATCATGAATATTTTACTGATTTAAAGAAGCCAATGCTAGTTGTGCCTGGTTGGAGAGTGGTGCTTTTCCTTCAAGTCTTAATATGACTAACATCAGTTTAATTCCTAAAGGAGAAGTCCAAACTTCCATGAAATATTGGAGACCGATTTCTCTGTGTAATGTATTATATAAAGTGATATCAGAAGTGTTAGCAAATTGCCTTAAAAGAATTCTAGACAAGTGTATTTCAGATAAACAATCGGCTTTTGTAGCTGGGTGATCTGTTATGGATAATGCTATGGAAGCTATCGAGGTGGTTCATTATATGAAGTTGTTACACTGGATTTTTCGACTTAACTATGAATGACAAGTATTCATGACGCTAACCATAAATGTGCCACGTGGAAGACAAAAATAGAGTTAAAACATGATTAATATCACTCAAGGTCGGGGGTCACCTATAGTGATGCTGGTTGAAAGTGGTGTTGTTGAAAAGCCTAATGAAAAGCATAGGGACTTAGTGAATTAAGCACCATGCTATGGTAGTACTTAGTGAAATAGAATACCAAGTCATATTGGCTAAGTGTAGGGTTCACTACGATGGTGGGCAATATGTTACTTTAATATATATTCGACGACGGAGGTTTCGATGAGGATTATTAGTTCTTGGTGCCAACAGAGCAGTTGAAAGATTCAAAAGAAGGAGTGAGGCGGGAACTATTGCATATGCGTCGACGATTACTCAAAACGTGGGCACGTCAAGGGAAAAAACTGCTACATGATCTGAAGACTGGCATCACAATGATAGTTCTTTTTAGTCTTGTACAGTTATTTTAGACTTGTATATATAGCAACTTAGGTTTATTTTATAAGGGGTCCGCAAATTGTACACATTTCTGCTACACTCAAAGTACATATGCTGTGAGAAACGAGTGAGGAAAATGTACGTATGCGTTCCACCAATTTAACACTTTCCAACATTTTTATCTTAAAACGTCTTATTTTTATGAATTTCAACCCTTTTTTACTTTTGATTGCCTTTACGTTTCCCCCACTCTATTTTCGACTTCCTTTATCTTTTCAGCAAACTTTACTTTTATGCACTTTACTTTAAAAGTCTTTTAACTTTCAGCCCTTTATCTTACTGCACTTTATCTTTTTACGCAAGCACTTTACTTCGTTTTACCTTGCATTTCATTTGCACTTGCCTTGCATTTCAGTCACATTTCTTTATCACGACGTCATTCCAGAAGTTTGCGTTGACTTCGACGAACACCCCCATTTTCGATCAAAAATGACACACAAATATGTCCGAGAGATTTTCGAGTTTGATCCCTTAAGCATTAATATAAACTCGCACTTTTGTTCTATGAATTTTCACTGCAAACAAATTGGCACGCCTAGTGGGACCGTTTTGTGTGTCTGCCTTTTATTTTGTCATTTTGTCAAGAAACATCTAGTGTTTTCTACGTGTGTTTCATCAACTTTTCCTATTCGTGTGCGAGAGTGCATGAGATTGAGGTGTGGTAAAATAACCAAGAGAGAAGTGAGGAAACCAGTTGTTAGACGATACGTTAGAAGAATGGTGAATCCTAGAAATAACCAGCCTTCAAACAACACATGAATGAGAATGGGGACAGTTTCTGCGATAGTAACTGGACCCATTCCTTCAACTACTAGTACCACGGTGATGTCATCGACAACGACGACATCAACGACTCTGCCTGAAGGAACAATTGTTACACTAATACCCCAGAGTCACCCAGTGACTCCCAGGCACTCCATGGTGACAGACTTTAGGCCTTTCACCACAAGTTTCACGATGCCCATGCCAGGGCGTGAACAACTGTTTGGGATGCCGACGAAATTTATGGAAAACTTGCAGATTAACCCCTCGACGTTTGAGGATAATACCGCAAGTATGTTTTCGCCCATTATGGGTTCCAACTCATCCATTCATTGGCGAAATGTGTCACCCCAATGGAGACAGGTTTTCGTTCCCAGGCTATGCCGACCTTGACAACAAGCTCTGTCATGGCAATGAGGCAGCAGATGGACGAGAGTAACCATGACATGATAAATACTCTAACACACCAAAAGGGTACATTATTTAAACTGTTAATTCAAAATACGAATCAGAGTTACCAATAATTGGCGACTCAAATGACACAAATAACTGATTTTTTCGGTGCTCCCCCAATTCAGTTTCGACTTAGAGGAGACTATTGTAGCGGGAAAATTTGAGATTAAGCTATTGATTAACTTAACTCGGAAAACAAGAGTCACCACCACACTTTTATTTTTATCCAAAGGAAAGGGAAAAGAGCGAACAAAACCTAAAGAAGTTCTAAAACAAGAACAAATAGACAGAGACAGGGTAAGAGGGTTGGTTACGCAAAGGGAAGGTGTTAGCACCCAAAATGTCTATAGTACTCTATAGGAACATCTCTGAAAATCTAGCGTTTGGATTATAAAAAGTGTTGTTTGCAAAAGATGGTGGAGGTGAGAAGAGAATTATTTTTTTTAATAATTTTTGTGTTAGACAAGACTTCCTGAGCCTCGTGCCTACGTACCCACAAAGTGCAATGAAGGATCAAAACCTCGTAGTTTTTGATAAAAATAACCAAAATGGTTTGTTATGATTCATTTTAAATGAAAAGACAACTTGTCATTTTAAGGAAAAAAAATTCAACTAATCACCCACAAGTATGTGAAAACAGACCTTTGCATCACCATGAGAAGGGCTCCAACTTGGATAATTTCGACAAGTATGCCACTAACTCTCAAAGGTGGAAAAGTTTATACCTATTTCAAACAATACTATGGGGATAGGAGGATCACATCTCAACTTTAAATGACTCATGTCTAAACTTTATGAAAAGTTTTAAAGCAAAAAGTGCACAAAGGCACAAAATGATTTGAATGGATTAAGTGTTTTTTAAGTCTTTTTAAAATGGTCAAAGTATGCTTAATATTGGTTAGCATTTATTAAGAAAATGAAGTTTGAAAATGCACTTGACAAAGTCAAGGTTTATTATGAAAGAAGAAATTTTTGAAAAAGGGAGAAGATTTTGAAAATTTAAGAATGGGAAGAGATGAAGAGACTGTCCTAAAGCATAAAATAAAAGCTAAGGAAGGAAAGATCTAACAAAGACAAGCCATTGACCTAACAAGCCAAAAATCCCATCCTTTGGACTCAAGCAACAAGATAAGCAAATAATAACCAAGCAGAGAGATAGCCAAGCAAAGAGATAACCAAGCATAAGAGAACCAAGCATAAGATGAAAGCGAAAGATCCAAGCCAAGTCTTCACAGAGGTCTCTCATGGTCAAGGTTTAAAAATAAGATCCAAGGTCTCAAGATAACACTCCAAAGCATAGGTCAAGGATCCTAATTCTAAGTCCATAATCCATGAGTAAAGGATAGTCACCAAGATAGTCCAAGAAGCACATTAAGAGTTTTAGAATGCTTAATTTAAGTTCGGTGGTTTTAGGATTGGATACATTTTGGTAAAATAACATGTTGTTAGCAAGATGTTAAACCAGATGTTCTGCCACGACAGTCAGACATCATGTTATGGATGATGTTGTGACATGTTCTAGGACATGTCATACTAGAAAGTTAGGGAATGACTATTTTGGTATTTTTAGTGTGATTTTTAAGTGTGTTCTAATTCACACACGTGAGTTTTTCATGGGAATATATTGTGTGATTTTCTATTATGACAGATTATGTTACTTTTCATAAAAAGGATCCTTGAGTCTTTTTAGGAAAGTTTGTATTTTGCTCCTATTATTGTGCAAGATGATTTGCAGCTAGATAAAACTGATTGCTACTATTTCTATGTCTCAAGAAGCCCAAGTCCATTAGGTCTGAAGGCTATTTAAAGTAAAGACCAAACCCTATTAAGAAAGGGGACACAACGTGAAGATTTTGGGAAACAAGGATTAGCCATGTTTTGGTTGGTCTTTAGGGTTTAGTGCTTGTTAATTGTATATCACTCATGTATCTTCTGATGCATTAAGGTTGATAGATTGTTCATTGTTCATTGTCCACTCTAAAGCTTTTAAGCAAGAGTGTATTATTCTTGATTGAAGCTTTTAAGCAAAATCAAATATTGTCTTGGAAGTGTGCTACTTCTATTTATTTGTTATTGTTGAATTGTCATTAGGATTGTGACTGATTAGGAAGTGAGAGGGAGATCTCATATCTAGAGGGTGTCTAGGTAGAAGTTGAACAAGATAGGGATTAGGCGAGAAGTTGTAAATAGGGGAGTTTAGCTTTGAACTAATACTATCATAGTGAATTTCCTTCCTGGCTTGGTAGCCCCCAGACGTAGGTGAGTTGCACCGAGCTGGATTAACAATTATGGTGTTGATTTTATTTTTGTGTCATTTAATTTCCTGCATCTTTTACTTGTGTGGTCAAGTTGTTCTTGGTCCTGGTGTTGTGACATCTGTCTCGACATTTGGTATCTGCGTGCTAGAATTTCAATTGATATCAGAGCAGGTTACCCTGTTCTGTTCTTGGGTGAGCTCCAGGGAGTTTGTATTCTGGTACTATGGAAAAGGAAGGAGGAGGAAATGTTAATAGGCCTCCAGTCTTGGATGGCACAAATTATGACTATTGGAAGGCACATATGATGGTTTTCTTAAAATCTATGGATAGAAAAACTTGGAAGGCTATCATCAAGGGTTGGGAACACCCTGTGGTTAAGGATAAGGATGGAAAATAAACCTTGAATCTAGAAGAGCATTGGACCAAGGAGGAAGATGAGATAACTCTTGGAAACTCCAAAGCCTTGAATGATTTGTTCAATGGAGTTGACAAGAACATGTTTAGGTTGATCAACACTTGTACTATGGCTAAGGATGCTTGGGAAAGTCACAAGACAACTCATGAAGGAACATCCAAGGTGAAGATGTCTAGACTTTGGCTTCTCACTACCAAATTTGTGAATATGAAGATGAGAGAAGATGAAAGTATTCATGAATTTCACATGAATGTGCTTGAAATAGCTAATGCCTTTAGTGCCTTGGGAGAAAAGATATCAGAGGAGAAGTTGGTGAGGATGATTCTTAGGTCTCTTCCTAATAAATTTGACATGAAGGTCACAGCCATTGAAGAAGCCCAAAACATAAGCAGTATGAGAGTTTATGAGCTAGTGGGACCACTTTAAGCATTTGAAGACCTTGAATGATAGAATTGAAAAGAAGAACAAAAGCATTGCTTTTGTATCCAACAATGAAGATAAAGAGGGACAAGCTAACTTGGATACTGATGAGGGACTGTCAAATATAATTGTTTTACTTGGGAAGCATTTCAATAGAATTCTAAAGAGAATAGATAGAAGAGGAAGACCAGGTGTCAAGGACATCACCTCTGACATTAGAAATAACCTTGTTTCTAAAAAAAAAATACCAGAACTGAAGAGAAGTCAGATCAAAGTAAAGGGATTCAGTGTTATGAGTGTGAAGGCTTTGGTCACATATGGCCAAAATATCCCAACTATCTCAAGAAGCAGAAAAAAGGGATTGGTTACTTCTTTGTCTGATGATGATGAGTCAAAAGATGAATCCAACTAAGAAGTTGTTGAACTTGTTACTACTCTCTCTGGCAGATGGGCTGATGAAGTGGAAGCATGTGATGAAAATAATCTCTATGAAGATCTGGATGTGGACTATAAGGAAGCCTGCAACGGACGTGAGGAACATCAGAATACAGAGGAAAACCAGAATAAAGGCCATAGCTGAACTGGAGAATGAGAAGAAGGAACTTTTAGGTGTTGTCTCTCATCTTCAAAGTGATATAACCCTCTTAAATTCCAAGCTCAATAACGTAACAGACTCCTTGAGAAGGATGAAAAATAAGGCTGATCAAATGAAAGATTCTAGAGATGCAAAAGGTCATTATCACCCTAACAACATGTTACAACATTCTGGCAGACATAATGAACCTCCAAATAATTATCAATCTTGTTGGAGATGTAATTACTATGGAGAGTATGATCACATAAAACCTTTCTGTTACAAATTGTATGGAAATCAAATCTCCTTAGTTCAGTCCAAGGATAAGCCAGTTAGCAAGAAGGGAAATGTTAAAGATAGGGGTGTTAACCTGATAGCTCACACATCCTTGAGAGCCTCAACTAGAGAAGACTGGTACTTTGACAGTGGATGTTCTAGACATATGACAGGGGTTCAAAATTTGTTGATGGATATTATGTCCCTGCACACAGGTGTTGTCAGATTCGGTGGTGGTGTGAAATGAGAAATTAAAGGAGTTGGTAAACTGGTGGATGTTGGTTCACCTAGGTTGGAAGATGTTCTTTTTGTGAAGGGACTAACTGTTAACCTCATCAACATTAGTCAGCTGTGTAATCAAGGTTTTTTAGTCATTTTCTCCAAGTCAGAATGTCTAGTAAAAGATGAGAAAAATGATGTTCTGAAGTAGGGTATAAGGTCTAAAGATAACTGCTATCTTTTGGAACCTCAGATAAGTGCTTACTCTTCCACATGTTCAAAAACTCAAGATGATGAAGTGAAGCTGTGACACCATAAAATTTGACACCTTGGTCTAAAAATAATGAAGGAAATCATATATGTAGAAGCAATTAAAGGAATGCCATATCTAAAGGTTGAAGAATGGAAAGTATGCGGTGAGTGTGAAGTTAGGAAATAGATCCTGATGTCATAACCAATGTTACATCATCAGACTACTTCAAGAATACTGAAACTTCTCCACATGGGGGTTATGGGACCTATGTACACTGAAAGTGTGGGTGGAAAGAAGCATGTGTATATGGTTATGGATGTTTTTTTAGGTTTACATGGGTAAACTTTCTTAAAGAAAAATCAGATATCTTTGACGTTCTTAAAGTTTTATGTCAAAGTATTCAGAAGGAGCAAATGAGTAGGATTGTCAAGATCAGAAGCTATCATGACAAGGAGTTTGAGAATTCAAAATTCCTTGAATTTTGTGATTCTCAAGACATCAGGTATAATTTTTCTTCTCAACTAGATGGAATTTTTGAGCAGAAGACCTTGGATATACAAGAATCAGCTAAAGTCATGCGTCATGCTAAGGGTTTGCCATATCATTTTTGGACTGAAGCTATGAATACAGCTTGCTATATTCATAATAGGGACACTTTGAGAGAGGGAACTTCAATCACTCTCTATGAGCTATGGAAAGGAAGAAAACCTACAGTGAAATACTTCCATGTTTTTAGAAGCAAATGTCATGTCCTGATCAACAAAGATCAAAAGGGTAAGCTGGATCCCAGAAGAGTTGAAAGGATATTTCTGGGTTATTCTTCAAGCAACAGAGCTTTTAGAATCTTTAAATCCAAAACTGAGATGACAATAAATCTGTTAATGTGGTATTTGATGATTCAGAACAAAGGATGGATGTTGAGTATAATGTTGGAACATCCACTGTGCAGACTAGTCAGACAAAAGAGGAAAGCTATAATTTCTCTAGCATTATGTCAGGTAACTCTCAAGATATCTCAGATCTCTCTAGAAAGCGTCATTAAGTTCAATATAAGAATATTGTTGCAAAACACTCTATAGAAAGAAACATTACTAGGTCTACAAAGAAAGTATCAAACTCATGTCTTGTCTCCAAACCTGAATCTAAAAGAAGTCCCATTGTCCAAGAAAAGAAGATCTTGAATTGGTTCATTGGAACACGGGGTTGTGATATGGAGTACTTCTACAGCACAAAGGCTATGATGGAAGAATTATGCAAGGTAGAATGTAAGAGTGATATGACAAATAGTCTGACAGCCTTGATTAACAAGAAGCAGACTTATGTGTCTTGGTGTACTACTGAAGCTGAGTATGATGAAATGAGAAGGGGTAGCCTTCAATCAGGTGGATAAAACAGATACTGAAGAAACATGATGACAAGGCTGATGTTCTGACATTATGGTGTAAGGATCTGAATGCTATCAGATATTTCATCCAATCAGTCTGGAACAAGAACCCTAACAGGTATAATCTGATAATTAGGAATCTTGATGAAGGAAAGGTAAATGGTGTTATTTTGAAGTGTGTGGACACTAAGGATCAGTTGATTGTTATGTTTACTAATGCCCCTTATGGAAATGTTGTTGAAAACATAAGTTGTGAAGTGGGAACTGACTCTGTTGAGGAGTTGTAGCAATTACAGAAATGGAGGAATGCAACACATATTGCATCTTTTCTCTATCCTCTAATTCTTGGGAGGCTTGAGCAAGTGATAGTTGTTAGTAGATGGAGTACAAGATCTTTGCAACATAGAAGAACTATTTTGAAGAAGACATGTGACAACTTTAAGGAGTGGAGAAGGATCTTTGGTAGAGGCAAGAGTTGGAAGATCATCTAAAAGGAATCTGTTCATTTTTGTTTCCATCTGAATGTTTGTATTTCCATTTGTACTTATGCTTTATGCATTGTGTTTTTGTGCTTCCATATGTGTGTTTCCATGTACATTTACTCTATTTTCTTTTTGTCAATTTTTAGCTAAAAAGGGGGAGTAAAGTGTTGATTTGTTAGCGGTTTCTGATGTTAGATCAGATGTCATGACTTTATGTCATGATTATACTACTGCATAGGTAGAGTAGTTTTTCATTGTTGCTACCTGGCTGTATGAAACATTTTGAGGAGCATGATAAACTGTTGTGTGTCTGTGATGAAAGGTTAGATTCTCTGCTGTTGTTTTACAAGATCAGAATGCTTGTTTGTTGGAGTATGTGGTATTGTGTCTGGGAGAATGTATCATTCTCTGCAGTAGGTTGTGGTGTTCAGGGGGAGTGTGCTTGTGCTTGTGCTTGTGCTTGTGATTGTAATTTTGAAGTGTGGTTCCATTGTATGAACTTGCATGTGAAGTGTTTTTCTTGTGATTTTGGTTTTCCCCTTCAGGGGGAGTACTGATTATGTGTGACATGGGTATAGCGTGCGATTTTTGTTGGTGACGCGTCCACCTTACTGCAATGTTGGAATTGGGTGCTACTTTCTGATTTCTTATTTATCCTATGAAGCTGGAAAGGAAATGGAAGATATCTAAAACTAACCTTGCACACAAATGTTTTCTTTAACAAATGCTAAGAGATCAGGGATCGGGGTCTGATTATAAACTCTTTATTGTATGTATCTCTGTTAATTTGAATTTCTTTCTTATGTTTATCTGCTGTGGCTTGGGAAAGTTTCTCCTTTGGGAGAATTGAGAGACTGTTTTTGTGGTTTTCGGGTTTTCTGTTGTTTTTTGGGAAGGTACCTGGATCTAAAGTTTTTGATTTGTGTGCTCGCTAAGATTTCACAATCTTATGCCTACGTATTCCCACAAAGAAATCTGGGAAATCAGAGCAATTATAGTTCCTCCTATTTTTATGGGAGGAAATGTTTGGTGTCTTGTTTAAAGCCCAAGATTGAAGCTGTTTGAGTATTTGTGTCTTATTTAAAGCCCAAGATTGAAGCTAAAGGGGTGACTGAGAGAGAATTTGTCATCTCTAAAGGGAGAATATCTCACCTATTCATCACAAATGTTGAGTAATTGGTTATAAGGGAAATTACTTTAACTGGGATATGTGAATCCAGCAATGCCATAATTTTCTTTATAAGAGGTATGTCATGAAGGAAGGAAGCTTTAACTCAGTGTAGAGCAATGCCACTTTTTCCTTTATGAATCTTACATGCTAAAAGAAGCACATTGGCTTGGATGTTATGAATCCAGAGGTTTTCCACTTACAGCTATTAGATTAAAGATGATTTTTAGCCAGGATAAAGGAAGGACTCCGACTTGGATTTTGAATCAACAAGTGTGCCACTTACATCATTATCTAAAAAAAGTTTTGATTGTCTATTTTAAAATGTGATGTATAGAGGAAATGTCCTCCTACAGAGTGGACTCATGGTCTCATCTGAGGGGATGTTGATTTTTGTGTGCCTTGATCAAAGCCCAATGTTGAAGCTAAAAGAAACTTACTCCACTGGGGAGGGTTTTATCTGTCTTGTACAATGCCCAAGATTGAGGCTGACTGAATCCACTGGGGGAATTCTTATATGAAGCCTAAGAGGAGGCTATCTCTTGCTGAGGATTTATGGAAATCTAGGAGCAGGTCCAAATGGTATTGGGGAATCCAAAGGTTTTACTCTTTCTGGGGATCAGGGAAGAGTTGAGGTATCAGATGCCATGAGGCTCTGATTCTGTTGAGGGATTTGTTGATGGTAAATTGACCCTGGCTGGGATTTCTTAAAATGAAAGCTTAAGCCTTGTTTGGGGGTCAGATGGGTTTAAAGTTATGTTTGAAAACCTATAGAGGTTTTAACTCTGCTGGAGATTAGTATATTGATGAAATGATCAGGGTTTTTCCTGTGCTTTTAGGAAACTTGAGGGTTTCTTTGGGAGATTCAAGAGGATATGAGACTTTCCAAGTCTACTTGAATGAAGCCCAAGAGGAGGCTGAGACTGTCCAAGTCTTCTTGTATGAAGCCCAAGAGAAGGTTGAGGGTTTAAGGGATAAAGATCAACCCTAGAATGGTCTGATATTCTGGAAATTTTGACTCTCCTGAGAATTGAACTAGTAAAGATGACTAATTTCTGTCCTATGCCTTTAGGAGGCCTTTGGGTCCTTGTACTAAGCCCAAGAGGAGGCTGAGGAACTTCTAAGAAGCCTGCTGGTCCTTGTACTAAGCCCAAGAGGAGGCTGGGGATGATTTTAGGAAGCATGTGGGTCCAAGCCTAAGAAAAGTTCAAGAAAAGTTTTACCGGGAATAAGTCCTTTATTTGTTTGAACAATTCTAAGGTTTAAAGAAATTCAAAAGAGGTTTCACTGGGAATTAATCCTCTTTGGGGAGATGAATTTCTTGTATACACATATATTTCTAAGTTTTGACAGTCTTGAGAAAAGTTTCACTGGGAATAATGCCTTTCTCTGTTCCATATTGTATAAGCCCGAGAGGAGGCAGACTGTATAGGGAATTTCCTATGAGGGACTAGTTTTGACTATGTTGTAAAGTAACCTCTGGTTTGACCTAAACATAGACTTAACTGCTAGGGAAACTCTAAGCAAGATATGCAAAAGTATATACAGACAATTATATTGACAGATATATAAGAAATATGCACTGAAAAAGATGTGGGGACTTACCTTCTGAGAAGAAGCCCAAGCATATTGTGATCTGTTATATTGACTACAACTGTATTGCCTCTTTTAGGGTTTCAAGAAATTGAAGAAAGTTTTGAAAGAAACAACATTGAATTAAGAGAAAATTTGTTTGGAAGAATGTTTGGGGCTTATAACTCAAAGAGAGGCCCATATGACTTATTTTGAAAACATTGATCGCACTGCGATACCGAAAGATGTTGTGGGACTTATACTACAGTAGAGGCCCAAAAATTGTTTTTGTACAAAGAGGGGTTGGCTCTTACACTCTATTAGAGGCCTAAAAGTGTTTTGAAGAAAGAAAAATGGGGCTTATACTCAAAGAGAGGCCGAGATGATTTATTTGAAAAGGCTACGATCGCGCCGTGATTTTGAAAACCACTGAGGGACTTATACAATGACCGAGGCCCAAAATTATCTATGTACAAAAGGGATGGGTCTTACACTCTATTAGAGGCCCAAAAAGTGTTTGTAAAAAAGAGTAATGGGGCTTACACTCAAAGAGAGGCCCAGATGATTTATTTGAAAAGACGACGATCGTGTCGTGATTTTGGAAACCACAAAGGGACTTATACAATGGCTGATGCCCAAAATTATCTATGTACAAAAGTGATGGGTCTTACACTCTATTAGAGGTCCAAAAGTTTATTTTTATACAAGAGATGGGGCTTACAGCTCAGAGAGATGCCTAGATGAAAAACAGTGATCGCACCGTTTATTTTGAAAATTGTATCGGGACTTATACAATAACTGAGGCCCAAAATTGTATATTTACAAAGGGGATGGGTCTTACACTCTATTTGAGGTCCAAAAGTGTTTCAAATGAAGTTAAAATCAAGAGAAAACCCTAATTTCTTTTAAAATATAATTTTTCAAAGAAAAATAAATAATAAATGATATAAAATATCAAATATATTTAAAAACAAGTTGTCAACTTTGAACAATGTTTTGAAAAATCATGTTTAATCATATTAAAACTTATAATTCATTTGAATTTGGAAAATCAAGGTAGAAATTTCATTTTAAAATGTTTAAAAACAAATAAAAATGAAATTATTTACAAAATTCAAGCTATATTAAATAAATAATATAAGTTTGATTTTTTTGTAGAATAAAATATTTCAACATTTTTGTGAATTTTTTAAAAAAAAGAATCAATAAAAAATAATTAATATTGAAGGAGAAATTAATTTTGAGATTAATTAAGAAAATAATGAAAAATGAGAAAAAAAAAGTAAAAAAGGAGAGGGAACAAAAAATGGTCTGAGTGGGTGTTAAACCCACACCCTCTAACCAAACAAACACACGCTGCTACCACTAGGGTGGTGATACATCCGTGTATCAAAACCATCTCATATGCATATAAGGGTGACCTAATTTCTAGGTCAGGTCGAGGCAAAAAACCAGATTTTGGGGTATTTGCAAGAAGGCCATAACTTCTTCATTTCTCCATGAAAATGGCTGAAATTTAGATGGATCCTACCTATAATTTCATGAGGAATTCAATGGTGGTCTTAGAATTTTCTAAAGATGCCTACATTTTAAAACCCGATAGTGGTTTCAAAATAGGCCAAAATTTGCAAGTTCTATGTTACCACTTCATACAAGCAATAATAGCATGGTAAATTGGTTCAAACACAACACTTATGATATGTATGACATGTTTATGATCAATGGACATCAAAGCAATGCATATTTTAAAGAGTTCAAGTTGTTATGCACTTACCTCTTGAAGCTCCTTGTGCTATCTTTCAAAATACTTGTGCCAGAAGTAATCTAATGCCTTAGACACTCTTGATAGACCCCTTAGAAGCTTTTAGAATGATCAAAACCAGGTGGAAACCTCAGGAACATGAATTGGCTCTTTCTTGCAAAAGTGGCAAAAGTGACCAAAATGGTAACTCACTCAAATGGTGTTACAATTGAGGGAAACTTGTTGGAACAATTTAAGGATGATATTTGGAGAGTATTTGAAGTGGTATTAGGCTTTGAAAGTGATTGGATTAAGACATGGCTTGAAAAATGCAGAAAAGTCAAAATTTGAGGTTTTGGGGGTTGACTTTCTGATTTTCGTGTTGTACAATGAGGATGAAGGTTTGAACACCTCCAATAGATGATTTATGATGTGTTTGGATAGTTATTTGAGTGGTTTTTGCTCTGGTTTCAAGAATCCCCAAATTGCTCCATTGTGATTTGAAATTGAAGTAAGAGAGGGAGAGTGAGAAAACAAGGCTTTGGTATTGTTTTGGTGTCGTTTGAAACATCAAAAATGAGCTCTATTTATAGTAGAGGAAATTTGTTTTTAAAGGAATAGTGAATGGGGGCTGATTCACTCTATTATCCAATAGATATGCCCATGTATCACTTTCTTAAATGCCAAGGTACCAAGTCTCCTCTAGCCATTGACTTGAGCTAATCTTTGTAGCTTTAGGTCTTCTAATTTTTGAAACAATCTTGACTCAAATGGACTATCATGGACTGATGCATGCCACCTCAATGCACCTCTTGAATTCCTTGAAACAAAATTGGAGTTTTTGGATTTGTAACATTGAATTTCACATGCCAAGGAATATGATTTTTGATTTGGTGGCTTTGTGATCAGATCCCTCATCATTCAAGTTGATTTGGGATAAAAATGAAATGATGCAAGTGTCCAAAATTGGTTCAAGAAATCGTGGGAACCAAGTTATGTTTTCATGCCTATGTGGGCAGGGTGAAAAATGCCATTTTTGGAGGCTTATAACTCCTTGCTCAAGCTAAACCATGAGAGGCTCTTGAACTTTTTGGAAAGCCCCAATAACATACTTGAACTTGGATGTCCAACTTTGGTCTTGAATCATCTTGGATCATAATGAAAAATGGCCTCAAAGTTGGTGAAAATGCAAAACAGATTCTGTCCAAAATTTCACTAAGTGTTGGAAAAATGGTCATTTTCACATTTTTGTGATTTTGATCAATCCATAACTCAAAATCCATGAGGATTTGGAATCTGATGTAGTTGACAATCTTGAAGTATGTAATGAGAGCTTTCATTTGAGCTTTGGATGGAAGAAAAAGTTTGCTTGGATCACAAGTTATGGTCTTGCAAAATTGGGTCTAACTCACTTTTTTTCATGACTTAGTGAAATTTCAAGTTTCTTAAGATTTCCCCTTCTGCAAGTAACCCTACTTTTCTTGATTTTTCTTGATGGATGATGGTCCAAACCATAAGTTAACATTATTTTTTACTTAGGGAAGCCTTGTTTGTCAAGAAATTCAAAAGGTCAAACTTGTTTTTTGGCACAGTTGACTTTTTATCAGATGAATTTCAAATTTTGTGATCCTCTATGAAATCAAGTTCTTGACCTAATTCAAACCTAATGGATGGATTACATAGGTGTTTTAGAATGTCTTGAATCATATCCCAAGGTTTGGGATCATGTCTTGGTCAAAAGTCAAAGGTACAGTTGACTTTTCATCAGAAAACCCTAATTGGTCCAGATGAATTGAATCCTTGTACTACTTATGAACCAAGTTATTGGGGTCAATCCAATCTTGTAAATGGATCAATATGATGTATTGGAGGTCTTCAAAACACTTCTTGATGTTTTAGCTCATGCCTTGCTTCAAAAGTCAACTAGGAGTGAATTAGGTCAAGAAACCCTAATTCCTGATTTTTGATGAATGCATCCCCTGAGGCTATTTTGACTCTATGATTGGGTCCATGAGGTCTATTTGAGCTTCTTGGATCATGTTTTGTTGTATTGGCTCATGCCCAGATGAAGATTTCTCTCTGGAGGCCTTGGTCGACCAAAACCCTAATTTGGTGACACTGATGATCTTGAGGCTTGATCCACTTGAAATGTTGCACTCTTGTACATGATTCTTGATATGGGAGACCTCTTGATCCTTCATGGATGTTTGAGAGAGTTGACAAGTTGAGGATCATGTCCATTCTTGATTGATCCTTTGTCTGATTACACTGAGGGGGCTCAAAACCCTAATTCTTGATTGTAGTGAATGCTCAATAATCTTTGAGAGGATTGATGAGGTATGAAGGTACATACATATTGTGGTGATGATTTCCACAATGATGGGAAATCTTGTGGTCAAAATTTGGGGTATGACAAGGGGGAGTTGTGAACCTGTCTGTTTTGTTGCTTCAGAGTTATAGTTTGTATAGAGCTTACATGTTCTCATGTAGCTTGTGTTGGTTTGTGATACCAGACCTGATGTCTTGACATTATGGTGTACGGTGTTTCTCTATTGGTTCAAAAATGTTGTGGTTCCTGAGGTTCTTTGTTTTTGCTTTGTTTCTGCTGTGCGTGCCTCTGATGTGTGCTAAGGTTGTTTCATCCAAAATTTGCCAAAGGGGGAGATTGTAAGTTCTATGGTTTTTGGATTGGCTACATTTTGGTAAAATAACATGTTGTTAGCAAGATGTTAAACCAGATGTTTTGGCATGACAGTCAGATATCATGTTCTGCATGATGTTGTGACATGTTCCAGGACATGTTATACCAGAAAGTTAGGGCATGACTATTTTGGTATTTTTAGTGTGATTTTTTAGTGTGTTCTAATTCACACACATGTGTTTTTCATGGGAGTATATTGTGGGATTTTATATTATGACAGATTCTGTTACTTTTCATAAAAAGGATCCTTGAGCCTTTTTAGGAAAGTTTGTATTTTGCTCCTATTATTGTGCAGGATGATTTGCAGCCAGATAAAATTGTTTGCTGCTATTTATGCGCCTCAAGAAGCCCAAGTCCATTAGGTATGAAGGCTATATAAAGTGAAGACCAAACCCTATAGAGAAAGAGAACACAACATGAAGCTTTTGGGAAATAAGGATTAGCCGTGTTTTGGTTGGTCTTAAGGGTTTAGTGCTTGTTAATTGTATGTCACTCATGTATCTTTTGATGCATTGAGGTTGATTGATTGTTCATTGTTAATTGTCCACTCTAAAGCTTTTAAGCAAGAGTGTATTGTTCTTGATTGAAGCTTTTAAGCAAAATCAAGTATTTTCTTGGAAGTGTGTTGCTTCAATTTGTTTGTTATTGTTGAATTGTCACTGGGATTGTGACTGATTAGGAAGTGAGAGGAGGATCTCATATCTAGAGGGTGTCTAGGTAGAAGTTACACAAGATAGGGATTAGGCGAGAAATTGTAAATGGGGGAGTTTAGATTTGAACTAATACTATCATAGTGAATTTCCTTCCTGGCTTGGTATCCCCCAAACGTAGGTGAGTTGCACCGAACTGAGTTAATGATTCAGGTGTTGCTTTTATTTTTTGTCATTTAATTTCTTGGATCTTTTACTTGTGCGATCAAGTTGTTCTTGATCCTGGTGTTGTGACATCTGTCTCAACATCTGGTATCTACGTGCTAGAATTTGAATTGGTATCAGAGCAGGTCACCCTGTTCTATTCTTGGGTGAGCTCCAGGGAGTTTGTATTCTGGTACTATGGAAAAGGAAGGATGAGGAAATGTAAATAGGCCTCCAGTCTTGGATGGTATAAACTATGACTATTGGATGACATGTATGGTAGCTTTCTTAAAATCTATGGATAGCAAAACTTGGAAGGCTATCATCAAGGGTTGGGAAAACCCTGTGGTTAAGGATTAGGATGGAAAAGAAACCTTGAAGCTAGAAGTGGATTGGACCAAGGAGGAAGATGAGATAGCTCATGGAAACTCCAAAGCCTTGAATGCTTTATTTAATGGAATTGACAAGAACATGTTTAGGTTGATCAACACTTATACTGGGGCTAAGTATGCTTGGGAAATTCACAAGACAACTCATGAAGGAACATCCAAGGTGAAGATGTCTAGACTTCGGCTTCTCACTACCAAATTTGAGAATATGAAGATGAGAGAAGATGAAAGTGTTCATGACTTTCACATGAATGTGCTTGAAATAGCTAATGCCTTTAGTGCCTTGGGAGAAAAGATATCAGAGGAGAAGTTGGTGAGGATGATTCTTAGGTCTCTTCCTAAGAAATTTGACATGAAGATCATAGCCATTAAAGAAGCCCAAAACATAAGCAGTATGAGAGTTGTTGAGCTAGTGGGACCACTTCAAACATTTGAATTGACCTTGAATGATAGAATTGAAAAGAAGAACAAAAGCATTGCTTTTATATCCAATGCTGAAGATAAAGAGGGACAAGCTAACTTGGATACTGATGAGGGACTGTCAAATATAATTGTTTTACTTGGGAAGCATTTCAATAGAATTCTAAAGAGAATAGATAGAAGAGGAAGACCAGGTGTCAAGGACATCACCTCTGACATTAGAAATAACCTTGTTTCTCAAAAAAAATACCAGAACTGAAGAGAAGTCAGATCAAAGTAAAGGGATTCAGTGTTATGAGTGTGAAGGCTTTGGTCACATAAGTCTAGAATGTCACAACTATCTCAAGAAGCAGAAAAGGGGATTGGTTGCTTCTTAGTCTGATGATGATGAGTCAGAAGATGAATCCAACTCAGAAGTTGTTGAACCTGTTACTGTTCTCTCTGGAATATGGGCTGATGAAGTGGAAGCATGTGCTGAAAATGATATCTATGAAGATCTGAATGTGGACTATAAGGTAGCCTGCAACGGACGTGAGGAACATCAGAAGACAGAGGAAAACCACAGAAAGGCCATAGTCGACCTGGAGAATGAGAAGAAGGAACTTTTAGGTGTTGTCTCTCATCTTCAAAGTGATATAACCCTCTTAAATTCCAAGCTCAATAACGTAACAGACTCCTTGAGAAGGATGAAAAATAAGGTTGATCAAATGAAAGATTCTGGAGATGCAAAAGTTCATTATCACCCTAATAATAGACAAAGAAGAATGTCTGAAGAAAAGTTCTTTCCTTCTGAAAGGAAGAAGGTGACCACAATGTCTAACAACATGTTACAACATTCTGGTAGACATAATGAACCTCCAAATAATTATCAATCTTGTTGGAAATGTCATTACTATGGAGAGTATGGTCACATAAAACCTTTCTGTTACAAATTGTATGGAAATCAAATGTCCTCAGTTCAGTCCAAGGATAAGCCAGTTATCAAGAAAAGAAATGTTAAAGACAGGGGTACTAACTTGATAGCTCACACATCCTTGAGAGCCTCAACTAGAGAAGACTGGTACTTTGGCAGTGGATGTTCTAGACATATGACAGGGGTTCAGAAGTTATTGATGGATATTAGGTCCCTACCCACAGGTGCTGTCCGATTTGGTGGTGGTGTGAAAGGAGAAATTAAAGGAGTTGGTAAACTGATGGATGCTGGTTCACCTAGGTTGGAAGATGTTCTTCTTGTGAAGGGACTAACTGTTAACCTCATCAACATTAGTCAGCTGTGTGATCACGGTTTGTTAGTCATTTTCTCCAAGTCAGAATGTCTAGTAAAAGATGAGAAAAATGATGTTCTGATGAAGGGTATAAGATCTAAAGATAACTGATATCTTTGGGAACCTCAGATAAGTACTTACTCTTCCACATGTTCAAAAACTCAAAATGATGAAGTGAAACAAGATTTAAAAAATTATATCAAGAAACAAATATTTGAAAATTTATGAAGAATTAATCCACATTTTGAAATAAAAAAAAGGAAAGTAGAAAACAATTTTTAAAGAAAGAAAGAAAAAGAACGGAGGCTAAAGAGAAAATAGGAAGGTGATGGATAGTAACAAACCATGCGCTAGGCCTGGTCCAAGTAATAAGAGAGATACAATTTATAAAACAAAAAAGAATAAAAATCATATTTGAATCACTATCTTCTTCATTCAACAAGGCCGTGCGAAAAACTGTGTTGCAAAGGTATGGGTACATACCCAGTACCCGGTACGGGTACTGGTACGAAATACGTCAATTTTAAAAAAAAACCAAGGTACAGGTACGCGAATATAAATTCATATGTACTCCGATTTTTCTCAACAGAAGATGAAGAACTTGGTTGTGCGAGGAGTTTCAATGCAATTGATTGAAGTTTAGCGATTGAAGATCCATAAGTTATCAATCATTTATTTGGTTTCAAGATCCACCGATCTTGCAACGAATCTCATTGGTCAAACTCTACATCAGCACTTGAAAAGCCCATTAAAAAAATGTATAAAACTATATCATTAGAAGAAAAAAATTGAGTTCGCGTACCCAATATGTACCCGTTGGAGTACCAACTTAAAAAACAATAAATAAGAAATAGGTACGGTGTCGGTACGTACCATACGAGTACCATCTTTGGTCCTCTTATGATCAGAGATTACGACAACGTCCTTGATTTGATCAGCAAAATAGTCTGGCGTCAAGTTGATTGATCCAGAACTTAGACACGGTCGAATCTCTTTGTGATCCAACTGACTTTGGAGGGCTGCTCGTACGAGATAACATCCTTGATTATCTTCCGAGCAAACTCTACAGCATTCATAGTTGTGTGGTGGCACCTGGCCACGTCCGCTTTGCATGCAGTGTAACCTCACTAGGTCTGTCTCCATTGATCGGACATCCTGACTTTGATGCCTAGCAGGGTTCCCGTTAGTCATGCTAACTTGTTGTGTGTCTTCATCCATATAGATCAGAAGCCACCCGTGGTTTAACAAGTGTTGAAGCGTTCTTTGAACGAGAGCACATCCTTGATTACTCTCACGGCACACTGCACAGTTATGATAATTATGCGAAATCAGAAAACTGAGCTGGACTTGTGTAGCGTGCGACTCCACCAAGCTGGTATTCATCAAACGAACATCAAAGATTTGAATCATGTTAACTTGATAAGGATTCCTATCATAGTAGTCCTGGATCCATCCAAGATCCATCTGACACTGGAGGGCTTCTTGTACAAAAGAGCATCCCTGTTTGTTTACCGAGCAGACCAGACAAGAATCGTAGTCGTGCCATGGCAAATTATAACGTTGGCTTTGCCTTGAGTGCATCGCCACCAAGTTGATATTCATCGCACAGATGTCGTGATTCTGGATGATGTTGGAATTCGAGTAAGTCATGTTGACATCTCAAATTCGGTGCTCTTGGATCCATCCGAGATCTAATTGTTCCTGTAGAGCTGATTGCACCACAGAACATCCTTGATTATTTTTGGAGCAGATATCACACTGGTGATAATTGTGAGGTGGCACATGGCCGTATCCGCTCTGTCTAAAATGCATCTTGACCAAGTTGGACCTCAATAAGAGTACATCATGAATTTGATAGCTGTGGTTAGACTCTCCCTCAATCAAATTTACCGCAGCTTTCTTGTGTTGAGGCAGCGGGTTTGTGAGAACATTTGGATTCTTATCCTTGAAGGATAAGACCCCCCTCCTAAAAAGCTTTTGCACATCAGATTTGAAACTGAGACAGTTCTCTATGTTATGCCCTGGTCCTCCTTGATGGTAAGGACAAGTCTGATCTGTTTTGAACCAAAAATGCAGATTCTCCGGGATTGCAAGGGGAGCCCTGGTTTGGACGTGCCCCTTGACCAGTAGTAATGGAAACAATTCTGCGTACAACATTGGTATAGGGTCAAACCCTGGTGGTCGCGTTGTACGGTTGTTGTTGTATTGAGGATGAGCCTGCTGAAGAGGCTGTTGTGTCCTTTGCTGAAATTGTTGTTGATTCGGTTGGCTCTGAGCAACCTGAGGTTGATACATAGGTACAGGCGCAGGGTTAATAGCAGGAGTTACCGCTGCTACTGGTTGGTACTGTCGCCTTTGCTTTCTAAGAGAGATATTCCTAATATCCTGCTCTTTTTCCTTTGGGAGAGCACTACCATATCGTTTTTTACTACTTGATGATCCGACATCTTTGACCAGACATCCTTCTCGGACCGCTTCCTCAAGACGAACTCCCATGCCTACCATCTCGGTGAAGTCGCTGGGCGCACTTTCGACCATGCTGTCGTAGTAAAATGAACTTAAGGTCTTTAAGAAATTTTTGTCATTTCTTTTTCCTCAAGAGGTGGACAAATCTAAGCGGCAATTTCATGCCATCTTTGAGTGTATTCCTTAAAGGTTTCCTTATCCTTTTGTGACATGGCTCTAAGTTGATCTCTATCCGGTGCCATGTCCAGGTTATACTTATATTGTTGAACGAAGGCAGCGCCAAGATCTCTGAAAGTGGCGATCTTAGTGTGGTTTAATCCCATGTAACATTTTAGTGCGACACTGGTTAAACTATCTTGGAAGTAATGGATCAGTAGTTGGTTGTTCTCTGTCTGAGTTGACATCCTCCGAGCGTACATCACCAAATGACTTTGAGGGCAAGAGTTACCCTTGTACTTTTCAAATTCTGGCACTTTGAACTTGTGCGGAACTTTCACATTGGGGACCAAACAAAGGTCTGCTGCGTCCTTTCCAAATAGATCCTGACCGCGAAGGGCTTGCAGTTCTTTCTGCATTTCCAGGAACTGTTCCTGGAACTCCTTGATTCTCTCATTTATACTTTCGTTTCCACCAGAAGGTATCTGTGGAATCTTTCCTTCTGGGATAGTGTGCACCATGGGTGGTGGTACAGTTATTACGATAGAGACTCTTGGTGCTTCCCGAAGTTTGTAACCTTCAGGAATTGCTGTCATGCCTCTTGCATCTTCGCTTTCCCGAAGTTTGTAACCTTCAGGCCCAGCGGTTCCTGCTGCGGTTCCCTGATCTTCAGTGATCGGCGAAACATATCCTTCCGGGATATAGTTAATAGGCATGCCCCAGGGACGATCTTTAGGCATGTTATACCGAGGATCATACTTCTCCACTATGGGCGTCGACGTGATCTCTGAGATCACAGTCCTTTGAATCTGAGCTTCTGCAAGAGCTTGCATGTTATTATGAAGTTTCCTCAGATCCTCTTTCAGAGCCTCGAGTTCTTCTCTCAACTCTCTGTTCTCTTCCTCGAGATTATCCATTTTCTTTTGTTGACTGGCCCGAGTATTGTACGAATGAGACAATTTGACTCTAGAATCGAGACACAAACGTGAGATTCGTAGGTAAGGAGAAAGCGTTATGTGAGAATGATGAATGATATGCAATGATTATATTAATTAAAATTTTTTTTAATCAAAATAAACTTCAACAATTGGATTGCAAATATCAAACAGTGGGGAAGGCCCCATTTTATTGAATTCAAAGATTACGGAAATGGAAATACAATAGATTACAAAGTGTTGCAAAAGGAAATGTCTAAGCTAATGGATCCAGAGTCCTCTCTGAGGAGGGCTCAGGTGCTGGTGCTGGTTCTGGTACTTTCCTTTTCTTTGACCGGGGCTCTTGATCCGTTGTCGGGTTGTCATTCCTTTACCAAGTGAAAGGAGCGAGAAAATTCCTTTGGTCTTCTTGATTTTATACAGCATGTTGCTCTAAAATCTCAATCAGAGCATCTTTTTCTTTTAACAGTTGTTGTATTTTGTTACACTCCACACTGAGAATGCGGTATTTGTTCTTCCAAGACCTCTTCTCATGTTGAACTTTGTTGAGAGTAACCTGAAGTTTTTCCGTATCAGACATAAAGTAAAGGATAGGGTTCCTTAACGGAAGAACTTCTTGACGAGGGTAAGACATCCTCAGCTTGAGAGCTCTAGTTTGTAACCAGTGGAGATAAGGCTCCACCGAGACACAGTCCGACTATCCTAGAGACTCTCTTCCTTTCCTATGAACATGTTTCCAGGCATGCATTATTTCTGTCTTTAGTGCCCTGTCATTTTCTCCTTCCTTGAAGAAAAGACCTTCCAGATGAGCATTACGCGGAACATGCCTCATCGGGTATCCAAATTGACGACGAACTAAAACGGGATGATAATTGATTCCTTCTTTAGTTCCTAAGAGGGGTACATTAGGGAAGTTCCACAACGGTAAATGATTCTTATCCCGTCATAGATCCGATTGTACCAATCGATGTTAAGTTGGTAAGAGACATGATTCTCTGCGACCAACGTAGAGCACTCTTATGATCCCAAAAAGCAGTAGACTTAGGTAAATGGGAAGTGACCCATTTGTATAGCAGGGGTACACAGCATGTGATCATTCCTCTGCTGTACATATTCCTTAAGTGTACAAAATGATACGCATTTGCGAGCAAAGTCGGTACAGGGTTTCCAATTAGAAAAATCTTAATGGCATTGATATTAAAGAAATTATCAATGTTGGGAAACAGAAATAACCCGTAGGCGAGCAAAGCAAAGATGATTTCGAAAGCAGTCACATTCCCTATACTAGCAAAGTACAGAGCTTTCTTTACTAAGAACTTGGCTGGTAAACCTTGGATTCCACCCTTAGTGGTCATGTGAGTCCTGACTTCTGACTCGTCCAAATAAATTGCTCTTGCAATGGTTTGATCCTTTGGAATTTCTTCCACTCCAGAAAAGGGAGCTTGGTCAGTAATGGGTAAATCACTCAGGTGAGAGTACTCCTCCAGTGTTGGTTCTAGCTGATAATCCGGGAATATGAAACAGTGATAGACCGGATCGTAAAACTGAATGAGCGTAGCCAGGATTCCTTCAATTACATGGACCCTTAACAGAGATAGCAGTCCTCCGTACTTAGCTCTGAAAGCATCAGGGTTGGTGATCATCCTTGCCAACCCTCTCAAATCCTCTAGTTTTGGAACCTTGAAGGTATACTTGTGAGTCCTCCTTCTACCAAAATCCATTAGCGCAATCTTTTTCTCTGATATTTGCAATCATTTTCTTAGTTTAATTTGAAAAAGAGAGACTAGAAGAGAAGATTTTCTTTGTTTAATGTTTTTTAATGAATGAATGCATTAATGCAGCACACAAAAACATAGAAAAAACATGGGGTCAAAGGTTCGTTGTCATGAATTCAAGGCTCTACCCATCCCCAAAGGTTTATACTGGTGATTTTTGTACCTGTCTCTCAAAATCATTGATTCCTCTTGGGATAACAACAGCAGGCTGGAATCACCTGAGCGAGCTGCAGTATCTTAGAGAGAAATCTCAAATGAGGGTAGTATCGCGTGACAACTATTTCCGATAGCTTCCGCACTACTAAATGGTCTTAGTCTACAAAAAATCCTCAGCTCTAACAACCACAATCGAACAATCTGCTTTCAACAACCGAAGTCGTATAGGCATTGAATCCACAAAGGGTGTCTCCACTGATTCGATGGTCGACCGAGGTCTCTTATTTAGGAGTCACTCCTTGTAAGATTACTTGTCTAGTGCCATCACTTATCTTAGGTGTATACTCAATCTTTCCACATGCGGCATCACATGCATTCCCATTAGCAGAAAAATAAACACAGATATCAATTAGGAAAAGCAGTATATATATTTGTCCTAACATCCTAGACCTCTAGTCCTATGATCCTATACAGACAATGACTCCCCAGCAGAGTCGCCATTTTCCTGTGGAAGATAGGGACGATTCCCCAAGGATCATTCTAAGGACTCCCCAGCAGAGTTGCCATTTTCCTGTAGAGATCGATTTTTGTCGGTGACACGACCACCTTATCGCTGAAGTTTGGGTTTTCTCCTCGTGGAGAAAAGGTGCTACTTTCTGATTTCTTATTTATCCCGTGAAGCTGGAAGGGAAAGGGAAGCTATCTAAAACTAACCTTGCACGTGAATATTTAACTGAACAAACGCCTTAAAAGAGATCTGGGGAGTTCGGGGTTAGGTTATACAATGGGGAGTTGTCAATTACCCATCCTATATGTGGTTATCCACAGGTTGTTAGCTTTAGGTTCTGCTTTGTACTTGATGGTGTTTATCCGTTAATGGGTTGGGAAAGTTTCTTGGGAAGTATGAGAGAGAGAGTGAGTTTTGTTTATGTTTTGGGTAAGGTACTGGACCTAAGTTTTTGATTTGTATGCTCGCTAAGATTTCGCAATCTTATGCCTACGTATTCCCGTTTAACAAAACAGGGAAATCAGAGCAATCATAGTTTCTCCTATTCTAAGGGAGGAAAAAGTTGTTTTGGTATCTTATTCAAAGCCCAAGACATGAAGCTAAAGGTGATTTGTATCTTGTTCAAAGCCCAAGATATGAAGCTAAAGGGTTTTGGCTGAGAGAGAATTTGTCATCTCTAAAGAGGAATTGTTGATTTTCGTATGCCTTGATCAAAGCACAAGTTTGATGCTAAGAGGTTGTTTGACTCAGCTAGGGATTTCTTTATATGAAGCCTAAGAGGAGGCTAGATAAGGCCGACTCAACAAGAGAGTGTATATGTCTTGTACAAGGCCCAAGATTGAGGCAAAAAAGAGACTGACTCTTTGGGGATATCATTATATAAAGCCTAAGAGGAGGCTAACTGTTTGACTTTTCTGGGGAAAATGTTCTTTCTGTCTTGTACAAAGCCCAAGATTGAGGCTAAAAGATATTTTTGACTCCGTTGGGGAGGTTTATATGTGTCTTGTACAAAGCCCAAGATGGAGGCTGAAATGAGTTTGTCTCAACAAGAGAGTGCTTTCATATGTCTTGTACAAAGCCCAAGACGGAGGCTAAAAGGGTTGACTCAACAAGAGAGTCTTGCAAAGGTGATTGACCCAACAAGAGAGTCTGAAAGTTGATTGACTCAACAAGAGAGTCTTTTATACTCAACAAGAGAGTGATTTGTTGTCTCGTACGAAGCCCGAGATTGAGGCTAAAAGGAGATTGACCCAACAAGAGAGTCTTTTATACTCAA
This sequence comes from Lathyrus tuberosus, assembly GCA_022829125.1. Classification (NCBI taxonomy): domain Eukaryota; kingdom Viridiplantae; phylum Streptophyta; class Magnoliopsida; order Fabales; family Fabaceae; genus Lathyrus; species Lathyrus tuberosus. Next base: position 6,849,603 of record JALAZF010000264.1, read on the forward strand.
CAAGAGAGTGTTGAAAGGTGATTAACTCAACAAGAGAGTCTGAAAAAGGATTGACTCAACAAGAGAGTCTGAAAAGTGATCGACTCAACAAGAGAGTCTGAAAAGTGATTAACTCAACGAGGGTCTGAAAAGGTTAGCTCCGCTGGGGGAGGATCATTGTACAAAGCCCAAGAGGAGGCTGACTGGGTTGAGGAAAGATCATTATACAAAGCCTAAGAGGAGGCTATCTTACTACTGAGGATTAGATCCATAGGCAGGCCCAAGGGTGGGGAACTCTCATGAGAGAGACCGGGTTTCTGCTGGAGATTTATCCAGAGTGATCGGTGTTTTTCCTATGTTTGAAAGGAACTTGAGAATGTCTTTGAGACTCAAAGGGGGTTTAGACTGTCCAAGTCTACTGGTGTTGAAGAGTTTTATCTTTTGTAGGATGCCCAAAAGAGGGCAAGGGCCTTAAGGGAATAGAATCAACCCTAAAGTGGCCTGAGGTTTGACACTGGAAAGACTGCTCTAGCAAAGGATGACTAAGTTCTGTCTTATACCTTTAAAAGGTCGTTAGGGTCCTTGTATTAAGCCCAACAGAAGGCATGAGAACTTCTAGGAAGCCGAAGGGTCCTTGTACAACTCCCAAGAGGAGGCGGGGTTGCTTTTAGGAAGCCCGTGGGTCTCCAAACCAAGAGAAGTTCAAGAAATGAAATTCACAGAGAATAGATCATTCCAGGAAAGTTCGAGGGTTTGAAAAAAACTCAAGAGATACCATTCACGGAGAAAAGTTCATCTCTGGGGAGTAGAGTTTCTTTGACAACTTCTAAGGGTGACAGTCTGAGAAAAGGTTCACCGAGAATACTGCCTTTCTCTTTGTTCCATATTGTTTAACCCCAAGAGAAGGGAAGACTGTATCTGGAATCCTATGGGGATCTAGTTTTGTTTGTATTCAAGAGTGACCAACGGGCTTTACCTAGTTCTAGACGTAGTTGCCGGGGAAAACTCTAATAACTATACTAGTATATATATAGTTGATATACGACGAGTATTTAAAAGGTATGAAAGAAGACTTACAGTGAAGCAGCCCCAAAATACAGTTATTTATATGAAAGCAGATAAAAGAAAGCGGATAAACACTTATCCGTTGTAGAGATTCCATGCTGCTTTGTTAGTTGTTCAAAGAAATTAAAGAAAGTTTTGATAGCAACTATACATTTGGATTCAAAATCAAAGGAGAAAGTATTTTGAACAGAGATCGGGGCTTACAGCTCAGGGAGAGGCCCAAATTTTAACAGTGATTGTATTGTTGTTTTGAATTTGTACAGGGGCTTATTCAAGTGACTGAGGCCCAAAAAGGTTTTCTGTACAAAGGGATGGGTCTTACACTCTACTAAGAGGCCCAAAAGTGCTTTAAAGAAAAGAAATGGGACTTACAACACGAGGGCAGGCCTAGTTGTTTGTTTGAAAATGGCGATCGCGCTGAGGTTTCTGACGGTATCGGGACTTATACAATACACTGAGGCCCAAAATTGTTTATTTACAAAGGGATGGGACTTACACTCTACCAAGAGGCCCAAAAGTGTTTTGAAATATTTGAGTATGATTAAAAATCAAAGAAACCCTACTTTTCACTTTTTAAAAGTAAATTTTCAAAGAAAATTAATAAAAAATGATAAAAATACCAAATAGGTTTAAATAAACCACTTGTGATTTTTTTTTAGGGTTTGAAAAATGAGGTTTTAATCACAAGATGATTTAAAACTCATTTGGTTTTGATTTTCAAGATGAATATTCATTTTTAAAATGTTTAAAAACAATTAAAATGAATTTATTTACAAAATACCAATTATATTAAATAACTGATATAAATTTGATTTTTTTGTAGAATAAAATATTTTACTATTTTTGTGATTTTTCAGAAAATGAATCAACCAAAAATGATTAAAATTGAGAGAGTTATTAATTTTTCAAATCATTTAAAAATAATATGAAAAATGATAAAAAGTGGAAAAATGGTAAAAAAAAAAAAGAGGATCTGGGGCAAGGGGAATTCGAACCCCAGACCTCTTGTGTGCAGTGCGCGCCTCCTACCACTGGGGTGGTGATACATCCGTGTATCAAACCACCCCATGGATATATGAGACATGCCTTGTTTTTGGCCTGGCCAAGGCAAGGCAAGACAAGATTTTGGCCAAAAACGGGAAGCTTGTAACTTTCTCATTTCTCCATGGATTGAGACAAAATTTAGGTCTATTCTGCCTAGAATTTCACAAAGAATCCAATGGTGGTGGTGGTTTTTTCAGATGAGGCTCCTATTTCAAAACCCGATAGTGTTCTTGAAATAGGCCTATAATGGCATTTTCTATGCTATCTCTTGTTACAGGCATGAATTACATGATGAATTAGTTCAAACACAACATATATAACATGTATAAGATTTGCATGATTAGTGGACCTCAAAGCAATGCATATTTCAAAGAGTTCAAGTTGTGATGCTTACCTCTTTAGGAGCTTTTTGGGCAATCTGTCAAGTGCTTTGTTCCAGAAATAATTTGATGCTTTGGATACCCTCGAATGGTCCCTTGGAAGGTTTTTTAATGGTTCGAATCAACTGGAATCCTCAGGAACAAGTTTGAGCTCTTTCTTGCAAAAGGGGCAAAAGTGGCCAATATAGCAACTCTCTCAAATGGTGTTCCAGATATGGGGAACCATTTGGGGCAGTTCAAGGATGATATTTGGAGTGTGTTTGAGGCTTTATCTGGTTTTGAAAGTGATTGAATCAAGACATGGCTTGAAAATGCAAAAAAAGTCCAATTTTGAGGTTTTGAGAGGGGACTTTGTGATTTTGGTGTTACAGGTCACTTATGAGAGTTTGGACAGCTTAGATATGACATATTGGATGTGTTTGGATCATGAGTTGTGATGGAAATGCTCTCTAACTAAAAAACTCAGAGTTACCTTACAAAAGAAGGCATTTTGGCCTAGAGAAAGAGATTTTGAGGAAAGCAAGTGTTGTAGTGCTTTGGTGTACTCAAGTTGAGCACAAATGAGCAAATCGTGCCTTCATGCACAAGTCTTCCTTGCCAAGACAGTTTGCAGCAAGGCATGTTGCAGCTGTCATAACTCCTAGCTCAGATGGAGTTTGATGAAGCTCTTGGACATTTTGGAAAGCCCTTATGTGATACAACATATGTGTGAACATAGTTTGTCTTGAAACTTTTTGGATCCAAGTAAAAAATCCCCCTACATTTTGAAAAAAGGCAAGACAGATTCTGACTTAGTGAAAATTTCACTAAGTGTTGGAAAAAGTGACATTTCATGTTTTCAGCCATTTTGATCACTCCATAACTTAAAATCCATGAAGAATTGGAATGAGGTGTAGTTGACACTTTTGAAGTATGCCATGAGAGCTACAAATCCATCTTTGGACAAACCAAAATGGTTGCTGGGATCTCAAGTTATGATCCTTGGAAGTTGGTACCCTAGCCACTTTGTTTTATAACTTAGAAAAATTCTAAGTTTTTTATGGTTACCCCTTTAACATGTTATCCCACTTTCTTTGATTTTTCTTGATGAATGATGATTCTAATCACACATTAACATCATTTTAGGGTCAAGGAACCATAATTGTGAAAAATCTCAAAAAGTCAAAGTTGACTTTTGTGCATAGTTGACTTTTTATCAGATGAATTCCAAACTATGCGATCCTTGGTGAAATAAAGTCCTTCACCTAAATCAAACCTAATGGCTATGTTCCAAAGGTGTTATAGGGTGTATTGAATCATGTTCCAAGGTTTGGGAGCATGTCCTGGTCAAAAGTCAAAGGCACATTTGACTTTTCCCTCGAAACCCTAATTGTGGTCCAGATGAAATTGAAACTTGTAGATCAAGCTTCTTGGGTCAATCCATTATTGCAAATGGATCAATGTACCCTCAAATCATGTCTTGAGGTCTTGGCTCATGTTTTGTCCCAAAAGTCAACTTAGGGGTGAATTAGGTCAAGAAACCCTAATTCCTGATTCTTTTTTATGAATGCTTCCCCTGAGGTTAAATTGACTTGATGATTGGGTTCATGATGTCCCTTGGAGCATCTTAAGTTGTGCTTTGAAGTATTGGCTCATGCCCAGAGGAAAATTTCCATCTGGAGGCCTTGGTCGACCAAAACCCTAATTTGGTGACACTGGCGATCTTGAGGCTTAATCCACTTGGAATGCTGCAGCCTTGTGCTTGATTCTTGATGTGGGAGTCCTCTTGATCCTTTATGGGTGTTTGAGAGGTTAGACAAGTTGAATATCATGTCATTTCTTAATTGATCATTTGTCTAAGCACCCTGAGAGAGGTTAAAACCCTAATCTCTGATTGTAGTGAATGCTCAACAATTCCTTGAGGAGATTGATGAGGCACAAAGGTACATCCATATTGTGATGATGGTTTGCACAATGATGGGAAATCTTAGTGGTCAAAATTTAGAGTATGACAGATGCCTCTCTCAACGAGAATTTACACTTGGACAACTTAGCATACAACTTCATGTCCTTTAAGATCTGCAACACGACTCTCAAATTCTCTAGATGCTCTTCATTTTGACATGGAATATATCAGGACATCATCTATGGACACCATGATTAAAAAATCCAATTACGAATTTAAAAAGCATGTTTGTAAATTCTACGAACACTTATGGTGAATTTGTCACACCAAACGACATAATCGACTATTGTTAATTACCATAACGAGTCTTGAAAGTTGTCTTAGGGATATCTTCAAACTTCACCAGAATCTGATGGTAACATGACCTTAAATTAATCGAACTGAACATCCAAGCTTTCACTAATTGATCTATAAGATCATCTATTCTCAGAATAGGATACCAATTTTTAACAATAACATTGTTCAAGTGTTGTTAATCCACACACAATCTCATTGTCCCATAATATCATCTATTCTCAGAATAGGATACCAATTTTTAACAATAACATTGTTCAAGTGTTGTTAATCCACACACAATCTCATTGTCCCATAATTCTTCTTAACTAACAAAACAGATACACCCCATGATGATATACTATGCCTTACAAACTGCTTCTCCATAAGTTCCTCCAACTACTCCTTAAGATTACTCTGCTCCACTACAGACATTCCATATAATGCCATTAATATAGATTTAGTACCTGGTGCTAATTCTATAGAAAACTCAACTTCATGCTCAGGTAGCAACCTATATATGTCTTTTAGAAATACTTCCGATAAAATTCCACACTACCGATAGATCCTTAACTGAACCTTTACTTTCTACCTTCAAGGAAACTAACAACATGTGCACTTGATCAAAATATTTCAAGGATACCTGCACTTGGTTGGTAGTAATAAATGTCAAATGCTTAACCTCCATTGGGTCCATACATAAAATGGTATTATCCGTACAATTAATATGGACATGGTTGGTTGATAACCAATTCGTTCCCAAAATAACATCTAGTTGACCCAAGGTAAACAATTTAAATCTAGTGCAAAAATTTACCATATTTTCGACATAACATAGGAGTCAAAGGAAGTTCCCTACTATTCCCAAAGCTCTAGCTATTGTTGTTCCCATTCTCATCATTATTGCTTCTCCCACTTCTAAATGTGGACCTCTGATTACCTTTGGCACTTTGAATTGCATAAGGCTTACTACGATTATGATTACCAAATTCCTTCTCATCCACATTCTTATAGCGAGTGGATCTTACTCTACCATCTTTGTCATATCTTTTGCACTTGTTAACCAACACCGAGAATTGGAAAATCTCTTAATATCCAATTAACTACTTAATCTTAGCACAAAAACCATTTTCAAATTTCACACATTTGGAACCTTCACCATCCACACTATTACAGTAAAGACAGTAGCTGGACAGTTCTTCAAACATGGTTGCATAGTCAGCCACATACATGTTACCTCGCTTCAGCTCCACAACTTTGATCTCCTTACAGTTACGAACATTTGCTTGAAAATATTATTACAAAAACTTTTCCTTAAAATTATCCCAAGTAATACCAGTACTAGCAGCTTCTAATCCTTGGTGAACAATCTCCCACTAGTACTTAACTTCTTCAGATAATGTATGAAGCCCAAATAACACCTTATACGCATCAGTGCATAAAGTTATCCTGAAAATTCTCTCAATCTCTTGGTTCCAAATATGAGCACCTTAGAAAACTTGAGTATCTTGAACTATAACATTAGCCATTGCTTCCAGGCATCAGCTATCACACGATAAATTCTACCAACCATTTCTTCCTACACAGCTAGCCATAGAAAAGTTGACAAGTTCTAAACAGTAAAGAAAATAGTGGTTTAAAGAAATAGAGTACCGACAATGTTAACACAGATGTCGTACACGGGGGTAAAACAAACTCTTAACACCTAAGGGCAGATGTACCGACCTACTCTGATACCAACTATGTAACACCCTAAACCCATGATTTTTTTATTTTTCTTATTAAAACATTGCGGAATTTAGAGAATATAAAACAAGGGTGTTACACCAACAATTACTCATCCTTTATTTCGAAATATACTTTAAATTCAAAACAATAACAATGGTCAATTATTCAATTTAAGGCAAAGTAGAGAACTTAGTAAGCAATCCCAACCTCGATGTTACAATATCATATCTATTCATTCTAAAGTAAAATAATAGCTGACTTAAGGTTCGACAAAACATGAAAGAAAATAATGGAAGTGGCATTCTATACCATCTTCCATAAGCAACCTGCATCGGTCACTCCTCAGTATCAACCTGAGAATCATTTGTACAAAGATACATATACATGAATATGAAAAAAAGGGTGAGAATACATTCTATAACATAAATGCTATAATAACAACAAGAATAACATTTCAAAAAATACAACATTCACAAACAATCTCAAAATCACTCAATGGCATTTAACATGTACAAGTTAAATATGCAATGCTAATACTCCCATGTGTCGCTACTCAAAAATAGACGACGGGAGGCGAAAAGGAAATAAACAGAGAGTAGCCATTGAACTTTATTTATCCCAAAAGGGGAAGAAAGGGAAACATCGAGAAAACCCCAAGAAGGAAGGAAAAGATGGTCTCGCAACCAAATTATGGGTTCGAAAACTGGTTATGCAAAGGGAAGGTATTAGCACCCCCACATCCATCATACTCGATGGGAACCATTCACTTGTCTACGTGTAAGGATGTTTGCTAAGGATATTGCTTGCTACAAGTGTTCTAAGAGGGAGAGAGAAGGGTTGAGAAACAAAAATGAAGAGGAAAAGAAAAGGTTGGAAACAAAAAGGAGAGGAAAAGAAAAGGAGACTCGATAGGACTTCGCGGTCCTATGCCTACGTATTCCCTCGTGCAATGGGAAAGTCAGAGTCAATGTAGTTCGGAGGACTACGGATGAAGAAAATGGAAGGGTGCTCGCCAAGATCATCGCAATCTGGTGCCTACGTATCTTCACTTCAAAGAAGTGAAGAATTAGAGCGTCCGTAGTTCGTGGAACTACAGTTTGTTGGTGTTTTTTGGACGATGCTAACGTGCGCATTCTAGAAGTTAGGTCTATTATGGCTCGCTTGTGGAGTCTTATGCGTTACCTATTTGCGGTAGAACGAACGAAGCATGTCCTTTTTGAAAAGGATGATTTTTACCACCAAGGCAAGATGTCACATTTGATTTGTTGAAGGTTGATTTTAGGGGTGAAATAAATCCTCAGATAGTAACCCCTTGCTGGTAGTATCCAATTCTTTATCTCAAAGGTTTGTTGTGAAAATTTTGTTGCGAATATAGTTACGTTTTCGTATTAAAAGACGAGTATCGAGACCACACACTCTAAAGTAAGCATCCTAATACTCGAAGAGGAAGAAGTCTTCACTCAATCCTCTCTCTCTAGTTCAATACAAAGAGAACCTTATTATCTTATTTAAAGTGTTTTTATTTTAGATGGTAAGTGCTTTACGACAGTGAACCCTAAAAGTAATGTCAAGCACTCGGGATAGGAGAAGTCATTCGCCTAACCACTCCACGACCATCTAAGTTTATTAAGAAAAGAAGTTGAAAATGCACTTGGTACAAGACCAAGGTTTTTAGACTCAAGGAGACAAAAGAAAGAGAGAAAAGGTTTTGAAAAGAATGGGTGGTGAATAGAGCAAGGTAGGTTGATTGCGATGTGCAAGGCAATCGACTTACAAGGGTGAAATACATACAAGGTTAATATGGGGTTTAATGAAGAGATAAGAGATGAGAATAAGAAGAGGAGAGAAACCCTAAGGTGTAAACCAAGTTAATGGGTTTTGAAAAATGACTTGACGTTGGATCAAGCCTTATTTGTTCTTTATTTTGAAAAGGTGTTCTAACCCAGTTTATTTTAGGGTTAATTGTGATTTACCCCCCTGACCTATGAGCGAGTTTTGATTTACCCCCCTCCATGCCTTTAGGCAACGGTTTTTTTGAAAAAACCGTTGCCAAAACCTGCCTATGGCAACGGTGGGGGGGTAAACCAAAACACGCTCATATGTCAGGGGGTAAATCACAATTAACCCTTTATTTTATCTTTCTTAACAATCAAACAAACAAGCATAAAAAGAAACTAAGCTATTACATTGTAATGGGCGAGAGGGATACATATAAAGTACACGAGATTGCGAGAAATAAAAGGGGTCATTGTCAGGTAGCCCAAAAGGAAGTCGTGTGTGTGCGAGGTGTCCTAAACTAAGCAATGAACAAGAGTTCAGACAAAAATATCCTTGACAGGATTTCTGTACAAGATCTAAATTCCAATGCTCAAGATCGTAACCACTGTCCACCAATTGATGTTTTTAGGGTTTCAATAGTTTTATTGTGTTTTTGGTATTTTTGAATGAGATAGACAAGAAAAGGGTTAGATGAACAAGATATGAATAATATGACAAGATGAATATGAACAATGATAACAAAATGAATGATATAATGAGCAAGAAAATATCAATAATGATAATATGAACAAGAGTATATAGACAGTGATATATTAACGGAAAAGTAAAGCAAGGGTATATTGAACGGAAATTAAAGTTAGTGGTTAATGGTTAATCATTAATTGTTATTCGATCGGATGAATCGGGTCCACTATAGCGCTAAGCAATCGTAGCACGATCAATGAGAAATATCATGCTATAAGAGGTCGTGCAAGAACGATGTTTGTGCTAAAACACGATGGAGAAATGATATGTAAATCGTTCTCGACGAATCGTGCCACACGAAAAGAAAAGCGAACGGTCTTGTCTTAATCACAAACTTTCGCCGATTAATTGAAGGTAACCTATCACGATCCCAAAGAATAGAAAATGATCTCAATGATCATTCACTACAGATTTGAAATCATGAAGGTTAACCAACCTCAACAACCAATATTTACGATTCTAAAGACTTCATCGACCAAAGATAAAATCGAAAAGAAAATCGAAGATGAAAAGAAAATAGAATGGGAGTGAAAAATAATACAAAGATCATAAAATCAAATCAAGATTAAATTATCACCATATCAAAGTTCAAAATCAAAATCTAATATCAAATTAATTAAACCATGATAAAAAATGAGATTGAAACCGAAATCAATATCTAATTAAAATCAACACAAACAAAGTCAAAATCTAAATAACAATTTATAATAAACTAATATAAAAAATAAGATCAACATTTATTTAAAATTAACACAAAGTCAAAAACAAAAATTAATTAAAATCAAAAATCAAAAACCAAGATAAAAATCTAAATCAAAATTTAACATTAAATTAAATCAAGCTAGGGTGCATTAGTGATCATGGGGTGCTAGAAAGGAATCATATTTGGGCTGAGCCCAAATTAACCACTCATTAAAACAAAAGGATTGCACAAAATAAATAAAATAAATAATAAAAAAAATGATGTGAAGAAAAACTGGTGGTGTGTGGAATTGTAAGGGGTGTGTTCAATGAATTTCAAAGTGGGCTTAAAGAATAGGGAATCATATGGTAAAGCCCATCATCCATATTTCTAAGAATGGGACGGTTGAAAAAAAAACACATGGTACGTTGAAAAGTCATCAGATCATGATATAACAAGAAAATACCAAGCTTCAAAACATGTTCATCATCTAAGAAAACCCATTTCCAAGATCGTGAGAAGAAAATCAGAATTGAAAAAAAAAACATCAAGACCAAAACGCGCATCAGCATGAACAAAGGCAATCACACCCTATTTCAACTCAACCTTCCACGTTCTTCACTCAATCGCTCCGTCTCCAATGTTTTCTTTGAAAGGTTTGTGTTTTGCTTCATTTTCGTCTCTCTTTATTCTACTCCCTCTTTATTTTTGTTTCTAAGTCGTGTTTTTGGTTTGGATATTGGGTGAGGTGAAGGTTGAGTTGAGTTGCGGTTGATGTTATTGATGAAGAATGGATGAGATTTGTGGGTCGAGGTTTGTTTATGAAACGGGTTGTTGAAGGATTGAAGGGATTTTTGAGCATAGTATTGTTGGTTGATGAATTTCAGAGTAGAAGGTTTGTTGATGTGGTTTTTTAGGAGTGAGGTTTAAGGAGGAAAGGTTGAATGAAAAGGGTTTGTGTTATGTTGTATTGTTGCGGTTTGAAGAAAAGGATGGAGGTTTTTGGATTGAAGAGAAATTGAAGGAAGGCTGGCAGAAGAATTGAGCTTTGTGTTGCAGTTTCGGTTCTGCAGAACTTGTTATTCAAGGTGAGGAAGAGGGGAATTTATAGCAGAGTGGAGAGTATTGTTGAGATGCATTTTGTGCGTAAAGGGTGCGTAGATAGAATTTGTTTGTTGTTTGTAACGTTGCTGCATTTTATCGTGACGTTATTTTGTGATGTACGAATTGTACGATGGCTGTAGGTTTTATTTTGAATTTGTTTTGGAGTGCATGGTGGAATTGAGGTGTTGCTAATGTTGGTTTGCTGTTGCGTTATGCAGGATCTTGCGTGAGGTGTGTATGGTTGCAGGTTTGTATGAAGGGCCAAAGTTGTGGGGCCCTGATGGATGAGTCATAGCTGCTACGGTTTGTGTGGTATATACGGATTGCGTGAGAATTTTTGAAGAGTTTTTGTTTGTAGCGTGTCTCATTTTGTTGTGTGTTGTTGTGCTGTTATGGTTTTATGCAGGTTGTGGTTCATTGTGATGTTAGGTTTGGTGTGCTGTGAATGAGGGTGTTTCTTGGCCGCAGGATACTGATGTGAGGTATAGGTAACTTATTGTGGGTATGACGTTTTCTTTTCTTCTTGAGGCATATGGCAAGTGGATGTGTGTATTGCTGGAATGTTGTGTAGAGTGTTGGTGTTGGTGCTAATGAATTGATGTAATGGCTGCAGGTTTTTGTACAGTTTGTAGCATGATGTATGTTAGCTAGAGGTTTGTAGATTATTTATGTGGAGTGAATTGCCTTCTGCAATTAATGGAAAGGATGTGTAGGGCCGTGTTGTGACAAGCTTGTGGGGTCAAGTGTGTGTATCAGTATCATGTGGTGTATTATTTTGAATTCACACCATCTTAATTGGACTCTTGTTTTGTAACATTTAACATGGGCCATGATGGACAAAAGATATTACTTTGGGTTTTTAAAAGTAAAAATGGCTAATTCTTTATTTTTAAGTGGACAATGTATATTGATGAATGAATGTTAAATAGACTTTGGATATGAATTTTTGAATTTAATTTGAAAAGTGGACATTGATTAGAAAAATAATATAATTGAAAATGATTATGGAAATGGATTTCTTAAAAAAAAAAGAAGGTTAGTGGAAAATGGATTTAGAGAAAAAAAAAGCTAATTTGGTGTATGATATGGACAAATAAAATTGGATTTAAAGAAAATGATTTGGATGGATTTAGGAAACAAATGGATAATGAAATGGAAAACGGGTGATGGACTAAATAAATGACGGATAATAAAAAAAAGTGAATGGTCGTGAATTGTCTTTCCACCGACTTTTCAACAACATCTCTGCAACTTGACTTTTCAAATGAATCTCCGATTTTATGACCAATATTAGAATCAACGTGAACATGTCTGTATTAATCCACAGCTTGCACAGTTTATACCAATTCCCCTTTGATTGTGAATGAACCAAAAGCTTCACCTTGAAGCACAAAACTCTAATTGAACCCTGATGGTTCTCAATCATGAGGCACCTGTTTCGTTATGCTATAAGAACTTGATTCATCCGCAGCTGACCTGACTTGGCCAAAAACTCTAAATGGAGTATTAGACACACACCACTTGGATCATACACACCCTGACTAACCAATTAGGTCAAAACCATAAATGAACTTCAATCCATCCTACACACACAGACACACTTGTGCTGATAATCTCAAATGAACCTCAAGTGAACGACACATGCCCATCTTGAACACAAAGGGTGAAAAACCCTAATCTTGACATTTTCTTCCGATTTTATGATTCCACTCCATTCTCTTGACTAGACCTCATGAGATCCTGGATGATGACTTGAGAAGCTCATGTTTGATTTGGAATCCCTAGAGTTAACCTCTATGAATGCAACACTTGACTTTTGGCCAGATGAATCCAAAACTTCCTTTATGCACTTGAGAAGCTTTTGACATGACTTGTGATGAACCAAGATGCTTGTATGGATGTCTTGAGGTGTACATTGAATCATGAAGACATGTTTTGCTCAAGAATTCCATCATATGTTGCTTAGCCAAGAAACCCTATTCTTGTAGCATGAAAGAGCCATTATCATTGAGAATATCTTCTTGTATATTGCTTTGAAAGCCAGCTTCTCTTCCTTAATTGATGAGAACCAAAATGCCTTGATCCCGAGCTTTAGAACTGTTGCACCCCAAAATTTGCTCTCCTTACTTTATTACTAACTAGCTTATGCTTCATTGCATTTTTGCATTATCATGTGTGCATATCATTGGTTCTTAACATGGGGTCAAGGTGCCTGAGGCAAGTTCAAGAGGAGAATTTGTTCCTCAAAGGGTCAAGCAAGAGAGCTCAAGTGGATCACTCTCTCCTAACCAGTGCATGAATTAGGGTTTTGAGATTCTTGGGTTTACTGCTCCAATGGCAAGCTCCTTGGTTTTTTATCATCACCAAATGGCCTATCTTATCTTTGTTGGAGAGGATACACATCATATTCAGAGGAATTTGGATTTGGAGACTGTGCTATTTCCTCCTAGACTAAGGGTACCAAAACTAGGGTTTGCTATAAAGTCAGTTTATTTCTGATTTTTTGGGCAAGACTTGGTTCTATGGTATTCCTTGGGCACCTAAGTATCTAGGGATGGGAGGTTGCCCATCAGTTTGGTTCAGGAGAGACTTAATTAATCAGAAGATTGAGAATCAGGTGAATTGGGTAAAAGTCAACAGTGAGGGGAGAAGTCAACTGTGGAATTTTGAGGTTTTCTCCAAGGTTTTCAAGGTCTCATATCCTCATATGGTCATCAAGATTCAAGTTTCATACTATTTATCAAGAATCAGGAGTTTGTACTGAAGTTTCTAAATTTGGAAAGTGACCTATAATAAAAGTTTCCTTTTTGGGCAAGTTCCTACACTGCATCAAACTAGACTTTTCATTATCAAAGAAGCTTCAAATGAATTTTCCTCCAACATGAAAGTTGAAGACCTTTTTCTCCTCTTTCCAACAAGTACTAGTGGGTCTCCATATCATTTGTGAAACTCCAGTTAGGATCAAAAGAAGGCAAAGTGGTTTTTAGGGTTTCTCATGGCTCCATTTTCACAACTTTGGGCATAATGACCTATAAGCAATTCAATTGTTTCATGTCACTTTCTAATGTCAAAGAAAAATCCCTAAGGAACATTTTAGACCTTTGAATCAAGTGGTTTCATGGTGTATGTATCACTTATCCTCCATGTTGCAGTGAAAATCGGATAACAAGCTATGAATTAACTTGCATCATTTTTCTTTTACAACCGACTTTGATTTATCCAAAGGAAAGGTTTAAAATCGTAAAAAACCTAAAGAGAGAGAATCGAGGTCCAGGGGTTGGTTATACAGGGGGAAGGTGTTAGCAACCCATGTATCCGTAGTATTCTACGGGAACCTTTTGTTAGTATGTTATTCGTGTTTGCTAAAGAAAACATGCATTGGCTTGAAAAGAAACCCTAGCTGTTAGTTACTAAGGGTACTCGATAAGGCATCGCACCTTAGCCTACGTATTCCCGGGTACGAAATCAGAGTACACGTAGTTCTTGGTCTACTGAATTATTGACTATGGCCAACAATTAAGAAAGGTATGAATAGAGTCTAAAACTCTCTAAGTCTAGTTGAGGTGGACCTATGTTGTGTTTAGTTAGTAAAGAGAGTGGTGGTTCATGTGACGAACACCACTAAGAGTTAAAGAACTCTTAGAGCAAAACCAATGACTTAAGAGTTAACCATACAACCTTTCTTTGGATGTGGAGATGAAATAAAACAGTTACAAGATAAAGCATGATAAGGATAAGTAATGATACAAGGTAAAGCATTGATATAAAGGTGATACAAGGTAAAGTATTGATATAAAGGTGATACAAGGTAAAGCATTGATATAAAGGTGATACAAGCATAATAATGGCTTTATGCTTGAGTGATAAAAGTGAGTGAAGGTGAAATAATAAAGTGTAAGTGTTACAAACAATACAAGCATAATAATAGCTTTATGCTTCACATGCAAGATAAATGAAGATAATGAAAATAAGCATAAGATTAGCATTATGCTTAAATAAAGGTAAGGTGAAGTAAAGTTAAGCATAAGATTTGCATTATGCTTCAAATAATGAAATAAAAAGTCAAAGATAAAATCAATGACATGTAAATTTTGAGAAATATGTCACACAATTAGTTATAAAGTCAAAACTATGATTATGAATATAAAATTCAAGCAAGGATGCAATTTAATTTGAATAACCAAGATCACAAATTAAATTAGTAATCATAAGACAAAATAAATTAAAAATGAATTAAATCAAGCATGAGTGATCTAATTCGAGTATTAAGAATGTCATAAATAAGGGTTTTAACAATTTTATCAAGATAAAAGAGATATAAAATTTACATTAATAATATTAACTTAAATAAATTATTTAAGCAAATAAATTGTTAAATAAAATGGATATTTGGAGTTTGAAAATAACTATAGTTTCTAAAAAATAAATTAGTTGTTTTTGCATTTTTAATAAACTTAAAATAAAGGAAAGTGATTTTAAGCAAAAAAAAAGAAATGTCACATGTGTGGTTTGAACCCACACCCATGGTCTCAATAACACAAAACCATGGCCAATTGTGCTAAGCGCGCACATTGAATAATAAAGGAAACAGACATATATATTAGAAGCGAGCGAAATTCAGAAAAATAATCAAAAGGACTGGGGCAAGGGGGATTCGAACCCCAGTCCCTTTGGTTACAAATACTTACAAACTCCTCCATTGACCAGCGGTGCTACGCTCTCATCCGTTAATGATATGATTTAACAAATATATAAAGCCAACAGGTTCATGAATGCCCAAATAACCAACACATACGCACATCCTTGCTCATCTGAATTCAAATTACTCACTTGCCCAGCCATGTTTACATGATCATAACTCAGCCCAAACTCAACCGACATTAACAAAGTAAAGGTTAAAAATCTTCAGCCAAGAACAAGGAATACAAAGGCATCCTCCACTTACACTAAAACCTAAAACACGATGCACACACATGCTGACAAATGAGAGGTGTCAAGAAACTTGAGAACAAGTAAAAAAAAAGGTTACAGCATCATAGCAAAAGAGTTGAAAACATTTCTGATTTGAACATGCTTTCAGAATTTCGTGAAGCAGCAAGACTTCAAATAAGGTACACAACATGCTCTGCTCTAAAAATCATGACTTAATTATATGACCTCAACAATTAAGAGTAACCAACATGATCATATTAATGTAAAAATAAAACAGAATGCTATGCCAATTGGTTCAAGATTCAGCAAGACACATAATGAAAGAGCAGAGCAACAAGTTATGGAACCAAAACAAGATGTCAAGGACAACTGTAGGTCAGATTTACACATATAAGGTTGCATATATAACTTAAAAAAATGGAGAATCATAAGCAGCCATGAACTGAAAATCATGAGACAGATATGGATACAAATCAAAGCTTGACAGAAAAAAAAACATGTTTAGTATAAGCGTCAGGGCAAGTTAAGCATGCTTGGCATAACAGGTTGAAAAATGCATATACAACAACTTAATGCACATAAGTTCAGTAGGGTACAAACAATTGTAACAGGTTATAAGCTGAGAATTAATGCGACAAACATCCAGTCATCCTTAA
This sequence comes from Lathyrus tuberosus, assembly GCA_022829125.1. Classification (NCBI taxonomy): domain Eukaryota; kingdom Viridiplantae; phylum Streptophyta; class Magnoliopsida; order Fabales; family Fabaceae; genus Lathyrus; species Lathyrus tuberosus. The sequence goes on from JALAZF010000264.1 coordinate 6,865,914, forward strand.
AGATACACATGTTATTGAGGTTGGTGACAGAACACATAAGTTGCATAAATAGGTATAAACAGAAGTAGACAAATGGCATGTAATAAAACAAACCAATTACAAGATTTAGAATATAATTGCATCAAATCCATTATCTTGCTATGCGAATTAATGTGGACATCTCAATGTTCATGAAATGTTTAAACATACATTCATGGATTCCCAAGTATAAACCAGATCAGTGTTGAAACATAAAGCATGGAGCATGATTTATAACAGTTTTGTTATGCAGAAAACTATAGGTAGCATGACTGGAAGATTCGAGTTATCATCAGGCCAAAACATGTCTAGACATAGATGCAGCTGATATTAAATCACATGGAGGCATGCTAGACAAGGGATGGATGAATCATGATGATCATAAAATGTACATAAGTAGCAGCCATGACTTCAATAAGAAAAAAAAACAAGAAAGGTACATAGATGGTCAGATACCAACATTTAGCATAACTTGAGACACTCATACATACACTAAAGACACACCAATATGTTGACAGTAGTAGGCACATAAATTGAAGCTAGGGTAAATCGTGTTTGGTGTGGGAAACCTAAAAAAATCAAGGTAGTGAATGCACATAATTAACAGACATATAGCACCTATCCCTCTACTGGACTTAAACATCAGTTGTTAAAATTGTAAGTTTACCAATAACCAGGCCAACACAGGGTATGGATTCAATAACTAGAAAAGGCAAGATGAGCATATGGTTATAACAGCAAACATCAACTTGACAGATAACAACAAGTTAATAGCAATGAACTAGATATTAACAAGAATTCTAATCAAAGCACAACATCTAAGTTTAAACAATGCACCAACCAAGGAAGTTAATACATTCTTAATAAGCAACCAATGAACACCACAGGGAGTATACGTAAGTGAGATACACATGTAAGAGCAGTAAAATGAGCATGATATCAATGATGTTAAATGAACATGGTAAAAAAAAAAGATGAGAAGAAAGTGATACCAACTGAAACTTTGTCTATGAATTTCAAGTGCAGACTGCTTCTTCCACAACAAATCTAAAATTAGCTCTTCCTTTATTTTGCTCGGAACTTAGAGGAATATTTGAGTGTTTTTAGCAAAATTTGTTGATGTCTTTGAACTGAAACTAAGCCTCCTTATATAGAATACTTGATGGGCCGGGTCAATCCTCAAACACTTGGTGGGCAAGGTAATGGGTAGGGTTTAACGGCTCTTTTGAAATTCAAGCTTGGTCAATTCCTTGGAGACAGATACGCTCCTCTTGCTGCGCAAAAGTTCAGAGGTGCAGGGCCAATTTCACTGCTTCGTGTATGACTTCAGAGCTCCATATTTGTTGTCATTGAAAGAGTATCAAATGAGGTAAGAATTGGGGATAGCGTGGAGGATCTGCAGGTGAGAGCAGATTGAATGCTTAATCGAGCAAACTCCTCTGAACCACTTTATTGAAGCAAACCGTTGAAAGCTTAAACGGGCAAAGTCTTGGAGAATTCAAATCAAATAATACGCGCCAAGGAATTGATGATGAAATGGTTTTTGTTGGATGAATTTACTTGTTTGTTTGAATTCCTCTCTTTTCTTCTGCAATTCACAAACACTACAAAGGAGGAGGAAGCAAACTTTGGTTATTTTGCTTCTTTGCTGGCCACACGTCGTATTCTCATTGGTTGGAATGATGAGGTTGAAAAGTCAAACGAGGAAACTTGGTCCTTATTGGTTGATTTGGTACAACAAATCCTCCCATCACAAACAACATGAGTTACACGGAGGACCCATCAAAAGGTGATAAGTGGCAATGAATAACTTTCTTTTTTCTTTTCTTCTTAAATGGATTAATAAAAGGATTAATAATATAAATAGCAATTAATCAATATTCTAATTAAATAATTAAAACAATAAACCAAATTAACAATTGATCTAATTTAATTAAACTAATAATTGGAACAATTAAATTAAATTGAGATTAAATTGAATTAATAAAGACAGGACAATTTAAATATAAATAAGCCATATTGAAATTAAATAAAAACAAATGAAAGTATTGAAATAAATATTAAATTTAAAATAAATAAAACATCAACTAGCAAGAAATGAGGGTAAAATTTGGGGTGCAACAGTTGCCCCTATTTAAATATCTTCGCCTGATGACATGAGAGATGAAAATCCTTATGTAATCAACAGTGTGAGATATTTAAATACAGATAACCGAAAATTTTACCCTAGATGCACACATATGCAATGCAGCAAACATGATGCCAAGAGGATGCAAAAATGCAGACACAACGTGACACCAAGGGGTAAACAGGGAGCAAAAAGACCAGAAAGCTCCACTGGGGAAGGAAACAAATCAGCATCCATGAGAAACAAACTCAATGGGGATACAAGCCAACCAACGAAAGGGACTCACCGGGGAGACTTGAAAGACAATCTCTACTAGGGAAAGATTCGGGGAAGATAAACTATCGGGGAAACAAAACCCACACTCCTTCTGGGTATGAGACCAGAAAGAAGACCTGATCACTGGTTGAATAAAACGGTCATTCAATAATGGCTTTGAATGAAAGGTTTGAATAAAGAGTACAAATTATAATATCTGATAATGGATTTAGATGAACTGGATAAAGAGACCTGATCTGAGAATCATCAGAAAGAGAGACCCATCTGGAAAGGCATCAGATGGTAAAAGAACCAGATACCCAAGACTTGCTTTGGATAGAAGGTACAAAATCACCATGTCGAATAATGGCTTTAGACAAGGTAAGCAAAGAGTGGGATCCAAGAAAACGTTACCGGACATTCAGTAATGGCTTTGAATGAAGGTAAGACCACAACATCTAATAATGGCTTTAGATAGATGTGAACAAGGTTACATTTAATAATGGCCTTGAATGCAGAGAAAACAATCATTCAATAATGGCTTTGAATGAAAGTGAGTGAATCATAATATCTAATAATGGCTTTAGATAAGAGCAGCTAAAAACTACATTCAATAATGGCTTTGAATGCGAGGGGAACACTCATCCAATAATAGCTTTGGATGCTAAGTGAAAATATCACAATACCTAATAATAGCTTTAGGTAAGAGTGAATAATAGACTCGATCCGAAAATCATCAGGCTGAGGCACACATCTGGGAAGGCATCAGATGGAAAGAACCAATCATCCAATAATAGCTTTGGAGTGAAAAAAGTGAGGAAACCAACCATCCAATAATGGCTTTGGATAGGGGATACAAATCACTATATCTAATAATGGCTTTAGATAAAGCGAACAAAGAAGAGAAGTCAGTCATCCAATAATGGCTTTGGATGGAGGTATGATCACGATATCTAATAATAGCTTTAGATAAGGTAAAGAGGTAAAGAAATCAGTCCTCCAATAATGGCTTTGGATGAATGTGAACAGAGACTGCATTCAAGAATGGCACTGAATGCAATTGAATGAAAGGTATGACTCACAGTATCTAATAATGGCTTTAGATGGGAGTGAACAAAGACTCGATCTGGTAAAATATCAGAAAGAGAGACACATCCGGATAGGCATCGGATGATGAAAAACCGGACATCCAATAATGGCTTTGAATGAAAGGTATAAATCACAATATCTAATAACGACTTTAGATAAAAGTGAACAAAGACTCGATCTGAAAAACATCAGAAAGAGCGACACATCCGGATAGGCATCGGATGATAGAGAAACCAGACATCTAATAATGGCTTTGAATGAAAGGTATAAATCACAATATCTAATAACGGCTTTAGATAAAAGTGAACCAAGTAAGGATCCAAGAAAGCGTTGGACAAAAGGAACCACGGTATTCAAGACAATTGAATGAATGAAGATATACCCAAGAAAGCATTGGATAAAAGGAAAGAACTTTCAGGAATAGCACTGAAAGTAAAAGCAAATCACTATACTGAATGTAAAGAGAATATAAAGGCCCAGGAATATCATTGGAATAAAAGAAGACTGATAAAAGACATCATTCAGGAATGGCACTGAATGAAAAGGACAGGTAAAGTTTTGGTAAGGCAAGACGCGGACAATGACGCGACCTCGAGAAAAGTGCAAACGAGGGTGAAGCACTCATGACATGCACATATATATGATCAAATGCAAATTCCGATGCTGACGACACAGCTCGACTCTTGGTAGGAAGACAAGACTGGAAAACTGATTCCTCAACACGGGGATCACTGTCACACTAGTAAGTTGTATCAAGTTGATAGTACTTGTATAAGTGATGAATAGTTGTTTGGGGGTACTTCAGGTAAACTGCACCAGATTAGCTGAATGTTGTAGATGAACTGATAATTGCTTCAGCTTTGATTGATTCTGTAAACGACTATTCCATGGTGTTCTTAGAAAGCTTGCCCCAGTCTGAGTCTTGAAAGATGATTGATTTACTGCACACTGGGAAGGCCTGCCCCAGTATGAATCTTGAAAAGTTGTCTGGATAAACCAAATATGAGAAGTCGTCATTAGACCATAAGTCTTGAACTGATCCTTGACAGGATATGATAGGAACTTGCCCCTGATTAAATCACTGACCAAGTTTCTTTAGTGTTTGAAAAATTCCTTGAGAGGAAAGCCAGTTTGCAAACAAAAGTTCTTGTACAAACATGGTAAATGAAAAGCTTATGCAACTTTGAAATAAAAAATTATTTTGAAAAAGATGCACAGTAAAGTGAATCATTAGTCAGAACACGGCGGTTCAAGACATTAAGGTGAAAGGTTTTAATGCAAAGACTTTTAAGAGTCAGGTTACACAACCTTGCTGTAATATGCTTTCAAAGTAACCTTATCTCAATCAGGTCTTTTGAAGGGTTGTAATGAGATTCGATTTCTGGTTTATGAAGCAAAAAGTATAGGCTCAAAGTTTTATTGGTGCCCACCCCAGAATTTATGATGAATTGCAATCATAGTCTTAGTTGAAATTGAGAAATACCCTGACCCAGCATTGAGATTTTGAGGGTATTTTATGTGATGAAAGAAAGGTTCCTACTTCTAGGTTCGAAGTAATTGGGAATTGAAACAATGCCTTATATCACTAGCAAGGTTTAGTTGAAAGCATATCACGGCAATTATGTATATGAGGTAATCATCATTCTCCAATCTTTGCAGAATAGAGTGGCAAAGAAAATGTATATTTTTGAAAGTGTTTAGACTAAATAGCAATTGAATTGAATCAGAAATTTGCAAAAATGCTCATTTCATTGAATTTTGAAAGTACAAACATAGTTGAAGGCAAACAGCTATAAAGAAAAATGCAAACAACAAGAAACAAAGGCCTAGTGACTAATCAGAAACAAAGATGAACTGTCCTATCTGAAACACTGGCTTTTAGGAGAATAATCTGCTGAAGTCGACTGAAGCTTCACTTGGCGTGCCCGGGCATAGGGTTATTCTGAACATTAGGGTTATCTTTAAAGGAGAGGATTTTGCTTCTCACCAACTCTTGTACTCTAGCCTTCAGTGCATAACAATTTTCCAAATCATGATCTGCACCACCTTGATGGTATTCACAATGGAGATCAGCCCTATAGCCGGCTGGAAGAGGATTTGGAGGAGGAGGTAAAGGTCTCGTGGTAATCAACCCCTTCTTCACCATGCCAGGATAAAGTTCGGTGTATGTCATGGGAATGGGATCAAATTGACCCCTATTACGGTATTGGTTATGTCCTGCAGGTGGACGTTGGGTAGCTTGAGCTTGTCGTGAAGCAGTAACCACAGGGGTGATGGCAGCAACAGTAGGGTGAATATTATATCGAGATTGGGGACGAGGCCTTTTCACTTCAAACATTACAGCGTTGGCTTGATCCTCTTTCCTCTTATGAAAGTTCCCATAGGGTTTCTTCACAGCGTTGGAAGATTTAGCAGCCTTGGATACCTTTCCTTTCTTAAGACCTTCCTCGAGTCTTTGGCCGATAGTAACTAAATCAGTGAAGTTGGATGAAACACTTCCAATCATCTTCTCCCAATAAAATGGAGTCAATGTATCCATAAATAAACCAGTTAATTATTTTTCGCCTAAAGGAGGTTCAACTTGAGAAGCGAGCTCTCTCCAGCGCTGAGCATATTCTTTGAAAGATTCCTTATCATTCTGAGACATGTTCTGAAGTTGACGGCGATCAGGAGCCATGTCCAAGTTATACTTGTATTGCTTCATGAAAGCATTAATAAGATATTGAAAGCAGCGGATGGAATTTTGTTCAAGATTCATGTACCATTTGAGTGAAGCTCCACTCAAACTATCTTGAAAGCAATGGATAAGCAGCTTTTGATTATCAGCATAAGCGGTCATTCTTCGAAGATACATGACCAAGTGAGCCCTTGGACAAGAATGCCCCTGGTACTTCACAAATTCTGGTAATTTGAACTTTGCAGGCATAACAAGGTCAGACACCAAGCATAAGTTGTCAGCATCCAAGTTGAAGAAATCATTACCCTCAATGGGCTTGAGTCTTTTATCCAAAGTTTGAAACCTTTCATGAGTGATTTCAAGTTCGGAAAAATATTCAGGCTCTTCACCCTGAGCACTGGTAGCATTGTACTCATAGTGGGGATTTTCAAAAGAAGCTCGAACGGGTTGTGGAGTGGCGTGGACCACAGGTCTGGTCTCAGCGAAAACAGGAGCTTGAAAAACAGGCATAGCAGTCTGACCGACCATAGCAGTAGATGCAATCGGCGGAGAGTAGTTAGGAGGTAAACCAAACTCGGGCCAAGTTGATGGTGGTAACTGAACTGGTGGAGGATCAGCACTTGACACTTCCTGGATGACTGTCCTTTGGGGAGGCTCTCCCTAGCAATCAAAACTTGGAGCATCTCAGTGAGTTTAGTCATGCTTGACTTAAGTTCATCGATCTCCATTCGGACCTCAACATTGTGTATCTCTTGCTCTGACATCTTGCGTCTGTAATTAGCTCTAGTCCGGTATCGGTGTCGAGGAATCAGCTTGACGACTCATAAGTAATCTCTGGAAGATAGAGATAACGGGAAATGAAGAACTGGGCAAACAGACACATGCAATGAAACATGCAAACATGCAAATGACATACAAGATGCAAACAGGATGTAAAACACATGCAAAAGGATCAAAGGGTTCGAGATCAAAGCATGGAGTCTGGTCTACCCATCCCAAAAGGTGTGTACTATGGGTTTTCACCTGCCGAACAAGGTTCTAAAAAGTTCCCAGAGTCTACAATCCATCTTTCGGATTTTAAGGATTTCCCAGATGACTTGGTAATCGATAAAATTCTCAAGAGGATCTCGTCTGGGTGTAGTATCGCGTGACAACCAATTCAGAAATAGACTCCATCATGGTTTCTGCACTACATCTAAAAGGCTTAAGTTGGGTTTGGTAACTACGGTTCTCAATATCCCGGGCTCCTAGGTCGAGAGTAGCACGCTTTCACGAACGAATTCGTTCAACATAACTAGACTCTCGAGAGGGCCTCAACTGAGTGATGGTGTTATCAATTCGAATTTTCAGGATTTGACTCCCTCAAAGCCTCCTTGAATACCATCGTCCTATAATAAGTGTACACTCAAATTCGGGTATAGGATTTATCTCACTCATAGATATCATGTCAGCCCAAATTAAACAAAAAAGTCAAGCAAGAACAGATATACAGATATACATGCAAATGTACCATACAAGCAAATATACAAGTAGAATAAACAAACATGAATAACATAAAACAAGATAGGCTTAACCCTCTTAGGAAAGGACCAGCAATAGGTCTAACATTCCTTTAAACATCCCCAGTGAAGTCGCCATTTCTGTTGCGGTGAAAATCGGATAACAAGCTATGAATTAACTTGCATCATTTTTCTTTTACAACCGACTTTGATTTATCCAAAGGAAAGGTTCAAAATCGTAAAAAACCTAAAGAGAGAGAATCGAGGTTCGGGGGTTGGTTATACAGGGGGAAGGTGTTAGCACCCCATGTATCCGTAGTATTCTACGGGAACCTCTTGTTAGTATGTTATTCGTGTTTGCTAAAGAAAACATGCATTGGCTTGAAAAGAAACCCTAGGTGTTAGTTACTAAGGGTACTCAATAAGGCATCTCACCTTAGCCTACGTATTCCCGGGTACGAAATTAGAGTACACGTAGTTCTTGGTCTACTGAATTATTGACTATGGCCAACAATTAAGAAAGGTATGAATAGAGTCTAAAACTCTCTAAGTCTAGTTGAGGTGGACCTATGTTGTGTTTAGTTAGTAAAGAGAGTGGTGGTTCATGTGACGAACACCACTAAGAGTTAAAGAACTCTTAGAGCAAAACCAATGACTTAAGAGTCAACCATACAACCTTTCTTTGGATGTGGAGATGAAATAAAATAGTTACAAGATAAAGCATGATAAGGATAAGTAATGATACAAGGTAAAGCATTGATATAAAGGTGATACAAGGTAAAGTATTGATATAAAGGTGATACAAGGTAAAGCATTGATATAAAGGTGATACAAGCATAATAATGGCTTTATGCTTGAGTGATAAAAGTGAGTGAAGGTGAAATAATAAAGTGTAAGTGTTACAAACAATACAAGCATAATAATAGCTTTATGCTTCACATGCAAGATAAATGAAGATAATGAAAATAAGCATAAGATTAGCATTATGCTTAAATAAAGGTAAGGTGAAGTAAAGTTAAGCATAAGATTTGCATTATGCTTCAAATAATGAAATAAAAAGTCAAAGTTAAAATCAATGACATGTAAATTTTGAGAAATATGTCACACAATTAGTTATAAAGTCAAAACTATGATTATGAATATAAAATTCAAGCAAGGATGCAATTTAATTTGAATAACCAAGATCACAAATTAAATTAGTAATCATAAGACAAAATAAATTAAAAATGAATTAAATCAAGCATGAGTGATCCAATTCGAGTATTAAGAATGTCATAAATAAGGTTTTAACAATTTTATCAAGATAAAAGAGATATAAAATTTACATTAATAATATTAACTTAAATAAATTATTTAAGCAAATAAATTGTTAAATAAAATGGATATTTGGAGTTTGAAAATAACTATAGTTTCTAAAAAATAAATTAGTTGTTTTTGCATTTTTAATAAACTTAAAATAAAGGAAAGTGATTTTAAGCAAAAAAAAAGAAATGTCACATGTGTGGTTTGAACCCACACCCATGGTCTCAATAACACAAAACCATGGCCAATTGTGCTAAGCGCACACATTGAATAATAAAGGAAACAGACATATATATTGGAAGCGAGCGAAATTAAGAAAAATAATCAAAAGGACTGGGGCGAGGGGGATTCGAACCCCAGTCCCTTTGGTTACAAATACTTACAAACTCCTCCATTGACCAGCAGTGCTACGCTCTCATCCGTTAATGATATGATTCAACAAATATATAAAGCCAACAGGTTCATGAATGCCCAAATAACCAACACATACGCACATCCTTGCTCATCTGAATTCAAATTACTCACTTGCCCAGCCATGTTTACATGATCATAACTCAGCCCAAACTCAACCGACATTAACAAAGTAAAGGTCAAAAATATTCAGCCAAGAACAAGGAATACAAAGGCATCCTCCACTTACACTAAAACCTAAAACACGATGCACACACATGCTGACAAATGAGAGGTGTCAAGAAACTTGAGAACAAGTAAAAAAAAAAGGTTACAGCATCATAGCAAAAGAGTTGAAAACATTTATGATTTGAACATGCTTTCAGAATTTCGTGAAGCAGCAAGACTTCAAATAAGGTACACAACATGCTCTGCTCTAAAAATCATGACTTAATTATATGACCTCAACAATTAAGAGTAACCAACATGATCATATTAATGTAAAAATAAAACAGAATGCTATGCCAATTGGTTCAAGATTCAGCAAGACACATAATGAAAGAGCAGAGCAACAAGTTATGGAACCAAAACAAGATGTCAAGGACAACTGTAGGTCAGATTTACACATATAAGGTTGCATATATAACTTAAAAAAAATGGAGAATCATAAGCAGCCATGAACTGAAAATCATGAGACAGATATGGATACAAATCAAAGCTTGACAGAAAAAAAAACATGTTTAGTATAAGCGTCAGGGCAAGTTAAGCATGCTTGGCATAACAGGTTGAAAAATGCATATACAACAACTTAATGCACATAAGTTCAGTAGGGTACAAACAATTGTAACAGGTTATAAGCTGAGAATTAATGCGACAAACATCCAGTCATCCTTAAAGATACACATGTTATTGAGGTTGGTGACAGAACACATAAGTTGCATAAATAGGTATAAACAGAAGTAGACAAATGGCATGTAATAAAACAAACCAATTACAAGATTTAGAATATAATTACATCAAATCCATTATCTTGCTATGCGAATTAATGTGGACATCTCAATGTTCATGAAATGTTTAAACATACATTCATGGATTCCCAAGTATAAACCAGATCAGTGTTGAAACATAAAGCATGGAGCATGATTTATAACAGTTTTGTTATGCAGAAAACTATAGGTAGCATGACTGGAAGATTCGAGTTATCATCAGGCCAAAACATGTCTAGACATAGATGCAGCTGATATTAAATCACATGGAGGTATGCTAGACAAGGGATGGATGAATCATGATGATCATAAAATGTACATAAGCAGCAGCCATGACTTCAATAAGAAAAAAAAAGAAAGGTACATAGATGGTCAGATACCAACATTTAGCATAACTTGAGACACTCATACATACACTAAAGACACACCAATATGTTGACAGTACTAGGCACATAAATTGAAGCTAGGGTAAATCGTGTTTGGTGTGGGAAACCTAAAAAAATCAAGGTAGTGAATGCACATAATTAACAGACATATAGCACCTATCCCTCTACTGGACTTAAACATCAGTTGTTAAAATTGTAAGTTTACCAATAACCAGGCCAACACAGGGTATGGATTCAATAACTAGAAAAGGCAAGATGAGGATATGGTTATAACAGCAAACATCAACTTGACAGATAACAACAAGTTAATAGCAATGAACTAGATATTAACAAGAATTCTAATCAAAGCACAACATCTAAGTTTAAACAATGCACCAACCAAGGAAGTTAATACATTCTTAATAAGCAACCAATGAACACCACAGGGAGTATACGTAAGTGAGATACACATGTAAGAGCAGTAAAATGAGCATGATATCAATGATGTTAAATGAACATGGTAAAAAAAAAGATGAGAAGAAAGTGATGCCAACTGAAACTTTGTCTATGAATTTCAAGTGCAGACTGCTTTTTCCACAGCAAATCCAAAATTAGCTCTTCCTTTAGCTTGCTCGGAACTTAGAGGAATATTTGAGTGTTTTTAGCAAAATTTGTTGATGTCTTTGAACTGAAACTAAGCCTCCTTATATAGAATACTTGATGGGCCGGGTCAATCCTCAAACACTTGGTGGGCAAGGTAATGGGTAGGGTTTAACGGCTCTTTTGAAATTCAAGCTTGGTCAATTCCTTGGAGACAGATACGCTCCTCTTGCTGCGCAAAAGTTCAGAGGTGCAGGGCCAATTTCACTGCTTCGTGTATGACTTCAGAGCTCCATATTTGTTGTCATTGAAAGAGTATCAAATAAGGTAAGAATTGGGGATAGCGTGGAGGATCTGCAGGTGAGAGCAGATTGAATGGTTAATCGAGCAAACTCCTCTGAACAACTGTATTGAAGCAAACCGTTGAAAGCTTAAACGGGAAAAGTCTTGGAGAATTCAAATCGAATAATACGCGCCAAGGAATTGATGATGAAATGGTTTTTGTTGGATGAATTTACTTGTTTGTTTGAATTCCTCTCTTTTCTTCTGCAATTCACAAACACTACAAAGGAGGAGAAAGCAAACTTTGGTTATTTTGCTTCTTTGCTGGCCACACGTCGTATTCTCATTGGTTGGAATGATGAGGTTGAAAAGTCAAACGAGGAAACTTGGTCCTTATTGGTTGATTTGGTACAACAAATCCTCCCATCACAAACAACATGAGTTACACGGAGGACCCATCAAAAGGTGATAAGTGGCAATGAATAACTTTCTTTTTTCTTTTCTTCTTAAATGGATTAATAAAAGGATTAATAATATAAATAGCAATTAATCAATATTCTAATTAAATAATTAAAACAATAAACCAAATTAACAATTGATCTAATTTAATTAAACTAATAATTGGAACAATTAAATTAAATTGAGATTAAATTGAATTAATAAAGATAGGACAATTTAAATATAAATAAGCCATATTGAAATTAAATAAAAACAAATGAAAGTATTGAAATAAATATTAAATTTAAAATAAATAAAACATCAACTAGCAAGAAATGATGGTAAAATTTGGGGTGCAACAGTTGCCCCTATTTAAATATCTTCGCCTGATGACATGAGAGATGAAAATCCTTATGTAATCAACAGTGTGAGATATTTAAATACAGATAACCGAAAATTTTACCCTAGATGCACACATATGCAATGCAGCAAACATGATGCCAAGAGGATGCAAAAATGCAGACACAACGTGACACCAAGGGGTAAACAGGGAGCAAAAAGACCAGAAAGCTCCACTGGGGAAGGAAACAAATCAGCATCCATGAGAAACAAACTCAATGGGGATACAAGCCAACCAACGAAAGGGACTCACCGGGGAGACTTGAAAGACAATCTCTACTAGGGAAAGATTCGGGGAAGATAGACTATCGGGGAAACAAAACCCACACTCCTTTTGGGTATGAGACCAGAAAGAAGACCTGATCATTGGTTGAATAAAACGGTCATTCAATAATGGCTTTGAATGAAAGGTTTCAATAAAGAGTACAAATTATAATATCTGATAATGGATTTAGATGAACTGGATAAAGAGACCTGATCTGAGAATCATCAGAAAGAGAGACCCATCTGGAAAGGCATCAGATGGTAAAAGAACCAGATACCCAAGACTTGCTTTGGATAGAAGGTACAAAATCACCATGTCTAATAATGGCTTTAGACAAGGTAAGCAAAGAGTGGGATCCAAGAAAACATTACCGGACATTCAATAATGGCTTTGAATGAAGGTAAGACCACAACATTTAATAATGGCTTTAGATAGATGTGAACAAGGTTACATTCAATAATGGCCTTGAATGCAGAGAAAACAATCATTCAATAATGGCTTTGAATGAAAGTGAGTGAATCATAATATCTAATAATGGCTTTAGATAAGAGCAACTAAAAACTACATTCAATAATGGCTTTGAATGCGAGGGGAACACTCATCCAATAATAGCTTTGGATGCTAAGTGAAAATATCACAATACCTAATAATAGCTTTAGGTAAGAGTGAATAATAGACTCGATCCGAAAATCATCAGGCTGAGGCACACATCTGGGAAGGCATCAGATGGAAAGAACCAATCATCCAATAATAGCTTTGGAGTGAAAAAAGTGAGGAAACCAGCCATCCAATAATGGCTTTGGATAGGGGATACAAATCACTATATCTAATAATGGCTTTAGATAAAGCGAACAAAGAAGAGAAGTCAGTCATCCAATAATGGCTTTGGATGGAGGTATGAATCACGATATCTAATAATAGCTTTAGATAAGGTAAAGAGGTAAAGAAATCAGTCCTCCAACAATGGCTTTGGATGAATGTGAACAGAGACTGCATTCAAGAATGGCACTGAATGCAAAGAAACCAGTCACCCAATAATGGCTTTGAATGAAAGGTGTGACTCACAGTATCTAATAATGGCTTTAGATGGGAGTGAACAAAGACTCGATCTGGTAAAATATAAGAAAGAGAGACACATCCGGATAGGCATCGGATGATGAAAAACCGGACATCCAATAATGGCTTTGAATGAAAGGTATAAATCACAATATCTAATAACGACTTTAGATAAAAGTGAACAAAGACTCGATCTGAAAAACATCAGAAAGAGCGACACATCCGGATAGGCATCGGATGATAGAGAAACCAGACATCCAATAATGGCTTTGAATGAAAGGTATAAATCACAATATCTAATAACGGCTTTAGATAAAATTGAACCAAGTAAGGATCCAAGAAAGCGTTGGACAAAAGGAACCACAGTATTCAAGACAATTGAATGAATGAAGATATACCCAAGAAAGTATTGGATAAAAGGAAAGAACTTTCAGGAATAGCACTGAAAGTAAAAGCAAATCACTATACTGAATGTAAAGAGAATATAAAGGCCCAGGAATAGCATTGGAATAAAAGAAGACTGATAAAAGACATCATTCAGGAATGGCACTAAATGAAAAGGACAGGTAAAGTTTTGGTAAGGCAAGACGCGGACAATGACGCGACCTCGAGAAAAGTGCAAACGAGGGTGAAGCACTCATGACATGCACATATATATGATCAAATGCAAATTCCGATGCTGACGACACAACTCGACTCTTGGTAGGAAGACAAGACTGGAAAACTGATTCCTCAACACGGGGATCACTGTCACACTAGTAAGTTGTATCAAGTTGATAGTACTTGTATAAGTGATGAATAGTTGTTTGGGGGTACTTCAGGTAAACTGCCCCAGATTAGCTGAATGTTGTAGATGAACTGATAATTGCTTCAGCTTTGATTGATTCTGTAAACGACTGTTCCATGGTGTTCTTAGAAAGCTTGCCCCAGTCTGAGTCTTGAAAGATGATTGATTTACTACACACTGGGAAGGCCTGCCCCAGTAGGAATCTTGAAAAGTTGTCTGGATAAACCAAATCTGAGAAGTCGTTATTAGACCATAAGTCTTGAACTGATCCTTGACAGGATATGATAGGAACTTGCCCCTGATTAAATCACTGACCAAGTTTCTTTAGTGTTTGAAAAATTCCTTGAGAGGAAAGCCAGTTTGCAAACAAAAGTTCTTGTACAAACATGGTAAATGAAAAGCTTATGCAACTTTGAAATCAAAAATTATTTTGAAAAAGATGCACAGTAAAGTGAATCATTAGTCAGAACACGGCGGTTCAAGACATTAAGGTGAAAGGTTTTAATGCAAATACATTTAAGAGTCAGGTTACACAACCTTGCTGTAATATGCTTTCAAAGTAACCTTATCTCAATCAGGTCTTTTGAAGGGTTGTAATGAGATTCGATTTCTGGTTTATGAAGCAAAAAGTATAGGCTCAAAGTTTTATTGGTGCCCACCCCAGAATTTATGATGAATTGCAATCATAGTCTTAGTTGAAATTGAGAAATACCCTGACCCAGCATTGAGATTTTGAGGGTATTTTATGTGATGAAAGAAAGGTTCCTACTTCTAGGTTCGAAGTAATTGGGAATTGAAACAATGCCTTATATCACTGGCAAGGTTTATTTGAAAGCATATCACGGCAATTATGTATATGAGGTAATCATCATTCTCCAATCTTTGCAGAATAGAGTGGCAAAGAAAATGTATATTTTTGAAAGTGTTTATACTAAATAACAATTGAATTGAATCAGAAAGTTGCAAAAACGCTCATTTCATTGAATTTTGAAAGTACAAACATAGTTGAAGGCAAACAGATATAAAGAAAAATGCAAACAACAAGAAACAAAGGCCTAGTGACTAATCAGAAACAAAGATGAACTGTCCTGTCTGAAACACTGGCTTTTAGGAGAATAATCTGCTGAAGTCGACTGAAGCTTCACTTGGCGTGCCCGGGCATAGGGTTATTCTGAACATTAGGGTTATCTTTAAAGGAGAGGATTTTGCTTCTCACCAACTCTTGTACTCTAGCCTTCAGTGCATAACAATTTTCCAAATCATGACCTGCACAACCTTGATGGTATTCACAATGGAGATCAGCCCTATAGCCGGCTGGAAGAGGATTTGGAGGAGGAGGCAAAGGTCTCGTGGTAATCAACCCCTTCTTCACCATGCCAGGATAAAGTTCGGTGTATGTCATGGGAATGGGATCAAATTGACCCCTATTACGGTATTGGTTCTGTCCTGCAGGTGGACGTTGGGTAGCTTGAGCTTGTCGTGGAGCAGTAACCATAGGGGTGATGGCAGCAACAGTAGGGTGAATATTATATCGAGATTGGGGACGAGGCCTTTTCACTTCAAACATTACAGCGTTGGCTTGATCCTCTTTCCTCTTATGAAAGTTCCCATAGGGTTTCTTCACAGCGTTGGAAGATTCAGCAGCCTTGGATACCTTTCCTTTCTTAAGACCTTCCTCGAGTCTTTGGCCGATAGTAACTAAATCAGTGAAGTTGGATGAAACACTTCCAATCATCTTCTCCCAATAAAATGGAGTCAATGTATCCATAAATAAACCAGTTAATTCTTTTTCGCCTAAAGGAGGTTCAACTTGAGAAGCGAGCTCTCTCCAGCACTGAGCATATTCTTTGAAATATTCCTTATCATTCTGAGACATGTTTTGAAGTTGACGGCGATCAGGAGCCATGTCCAAGTTATGCTTGTATTGCTTCATGAAAGCATTAATAAGATATTGAAAGCAGCGGATGGAATTT
Source organism: Lathyrus tuberosus (assembly GCA_022829125.1). Taxonomy (NCBI): domain Eukaryota; kingdom Viridiplantae; phylum Streptophyta; class Magnoliopsida; order Fabales; family Fabaceae; genus Lathyrus; species Lathyrus tuberosus. The sequence goes on from JALAZF010000264.1 coordinate 6,882,423, forward strand.
TGTTCAAGATTCATGTACCATTTGAGTGAAGCTCCACTCAAACTATCTTAAAAGCAATGGATAAGCAACTTTTGATTATCAGCATAAGCGGTCATTCTTCGAAGATACATGACCAAGTGAGCCCTTGGACAAGAATGCCCCTGGTACTTCACAAATTCTGGTAATTTGAACTTTGCAGGCATAACAAGGTCAGACACCAAGCATAAGTTGTCAGCATCCAAGTTGAAGAAATCATTACCCTCAATGGGCTTGAGTCTTTTATCCAAAGTTTGAAACCTTTCATGAGTGATTTCAAGTTCGGCAAAATATTCAGGCTCTTCACCCTGAGCACTGGTAGCATTGTACTCATAGTGGGGATTTTCAAAAGAAGCTCGAACGAGTTGTGGAGTGGCGTGGACCACAGGTCTGGTCTCAGCGAAAACAGGAGCTTGAAAAATAGGCATAGCAGTCTGACCGACCATAGCAGTAGATGCAATCGGCGGAGAGTAGTTAGGAGGTAAACCAAACTCGGGCCAAGTTGATGGTGGTAACTGAACTGGTGGAGGATCAGCACTTGACACTTCCTGGATGACTGTCCTTTGGGGAGGCTCTCCCCTAGCAATCAAAACTTGGAGCATCTCAGTGAGTTTAGTCATGCTTGACTTAAGTTCATCGATCTCCATTCGGACCTCAACATTGTGTATCTCTTGCTCTGACATCTTGCGTCTGTAATTAGCTCTAGTCCGGTATCGGTGTCGAGGAATCAGCTTGACGACTCATAAGTAATCTCTGGAAGATAGAGATAACGGGAAATGAAGAACTGGGCAAACAGACACATGCAATGAAACATGCAAACATGCAAATGACATACAAGATGTAAAATGGATGTAAAACACATGCAAAAGGATCAAAGGGTTCGAGATCAAAGCATGGAGTCTGGTCTACCCATCCCAAAAGGTGTGTACTATGGGTTTTCACCTGCTGAACAAGGTTCTAAAAAGTTCCCAGAGTCTACAATCCATCTTTCGGATTTTAAGGATTTCCCAGATGACTTGGTAATCGATAAAATTCTCAAGAGGATCTCGTCTGGGTGTAGTATCGCGTGACAACCAATTCAGAAATAGACTCCATCATGGTTTCTGCACTACATCTAAAAGGCTTAAGTTGGGTTTGGTAACTACGGTTCTCAATATCCCGGGCTCCTAGGTCGAGAGTAGCACGCTTTCACGAACGAATTCGTTCAACATAACTAGACTCTCGAGAGGGCCTCAACTGAGTGATGGTGTTATCAATTCGACTTTTCAGGATTTGACTCCCTCAAAGCCTCCTTGAATACCATCGTCCTATAATATGTGTACGCTCAAATTCGGGTATAGGATTTATCTCACTCATAGATATCATGTCAGCCCAAATTAAACAAAAAAGTCAAGCAAGAACAGATATACAGATATACATGCAAATGTACCATACAAGCAAATATACAAGTAGAATAAACAAACATGAATAACATAAAACAAGATAGGCTTAACCCTCTTAGGAAAGGACCAGCAATAGGTCTAACATTCCTTTAAACATCCCCAGTGAAGTCGCCATTTCTGTTGCGGTGAAAATCGGATAACAAGCTATGAATTAACTTGCATCATTTTTCTTTTACAACCGACTTTGATTTATCCAAAGGAAAGGTTCAAAATCGTAAAAAACCTAAAGAGAGAGAATCGAGGTTCGGGGGTTGGTTATACAGGGGGAAGGTGTTAGCACCCCATGTATCCGTAGTATTCTACGGGAACCTCTTGTTAGTATGTTATTCGTGTTTGCTAAAGAAAACATGCATTGGCTTGAAAAGAAACCCTAGGTGTTAGTTACTAAGGGTACTCGATAAGGCATCGCACCTTAGCCTACGTATTCCCGGGTACGAAATCAGAGTACACGTAGTTCTTAGTCTACTGAATTATTGACTATGGCCAACAATTAAGAATAGAGTCTAAAACTCTCTAAGTCTAGTTGAGGTGGACCTATGTTGTGTTTAGTTAGTAAAGAGATTGGTGGTTCATGTGACAAACACCACTAAGAGTTAAAGAACTCTTAGAGCAAAACCAATGACTTAAGAGTCAACCATACAACCTTTCTTTGGATGTGGAGATGAAATAAAACAGTTACAAGATAAAGCATGATAAGGATAAGTAATGATACAAGGTAAAGCATTGATATAAAGGTGATACAAGGTAAAGTATTGATATAAAGGTGATACAAGGTAAAGCATTGATATAAAGGTGATACAAGCATAATAATGGCTTTATGCTTGAGTGATAAAAGTGAGTGAAGGTGAAATAATAAAGTGTAAGTGTTACAAACAATACAAGCATAATAATAGCTTTATGCTTCACATGCAAGATAAATGAAGATAATGAAAATAAGCATAAGATTAGCATTATGCTTAAATAAAGGTAAGGTGAAGTAAAGTTAAGCATAAGATTTGCATTATGCTTCAAATAATGAAATAAAAAGTCAAAGATAAAATCAATGACATGTAAATTTTGAGAAATATGTCACACAATTAGTTATAAAGTCAAAACTATGATTATGAATATAAAATTCAAGCAAGGATGCAATTTAATTTGAATAACCAAGATCACAAATTAAATTAGTAATCATAAGACAAAATAAATTAAAAATGAATTAAATCAAGCATGAGTGATCCAATTCGAGTATTAAGAATGTCATAAATAAGGTTTTAACAATTTTATCAAGATAAAAGAGATATAAAATTTACATTAATAATATTAACTTAAATAAATTATTTAAGCAAATAAATTGTTAAATAAAATGGATATTTGGAGTTTGAAAATAACTATAGTTTCTAAAAAATAAATTAGTTGTTTTTGCATTTTTAATAAACTTAAAATAAAGGAAAGTGATTTTAAGCAAAAAAAAAGAAATGTCACATGTGTGGTTTGAACCCTCACCCATGGTCTCAATAACACAAAACCATGGCCAATTGTGCTAAGCGCGCACATTGAATAATAAAGGAAACAAACATATATATTGGAAGCGAGCGAAATTAAGAAAAATAATCAAAAGGACTAGGGCGAGGGGGATTCGAACCCCAGTCCCTTTGGTTACAAATACTTACAAACTCCTCCATTGACCAGCAGTGCTACGCTCTCATCCGTTAATGATATGATTCAACAAATATATAAAGCCAACAGGTTCATGAATGCCCAAATAACCAACACATACGCACATCCTTGCTCATCTGAATTCAAATTACTCACTTGCCCAGCCATGTTTACATGATCATAACTCAGCCCAAACTCAACCGACATTAACAAAGTAAAGGTAAAAAATATTCAGCCAAGAACAAGGAATACAAAGGCATCCTCCACTTACACTAAAACCTAAAACACGATGCACACACATGCTGACAAATGAGAGGTGTCAAGAAACTTGAGAACAAGTAAAAAAAAAGGTTACAGCATCATAGCAAAAGAGTTGAAAACATTTCTGATTTGAACATGCTTTCAGAATTTCGTGAAGCAGCAAGACTTCAAATAAGGTACACAACATGCTCTGCTCTAAAAATCATGACTTAATTATATGACCTCAACAATTAAGAGTAACCAACATGATCATATTAATGTAAAAATAAAACAGAATGCTATGCCAATTGGTTCAAGATTCAGCAAGACACATAATGAAAGAGCAGAGCAACAAGTTATGGAACCAAAACAAGATGTCAAGGACAACTGTAGGTCAGATTTACACATATAAGGTTGCATATATAACTTAAAAAAAATGGAGAATCATAAGCAGCCATGAACTGAAAATCATGAGACAGATATGGATACAAATCAAAGCTTGACAGAAAAAAAACATGTTTAGTATAAGCATCAGGGCAAGTTAAGCATGCTTGGCATAACAGGTTGAAAAATGCATATACAACAACTTAATGCACATAAGTTCAGCAGGGTACAAACAATTGTAACAGGTTATAAGCTGAGAATTAATGCGACAAACATCCAGTCATCGTTAAAGATACACATGTTATTGAGGTTGGTGACAGAACACATAAGTTGCATAAATAGGTATAAACAGAAGTAGACAAATGGCATGTAATAAAACAAACCAATTACAAGATTTAGAATATAATTGCATCAAATCCATTATCTTGCTATGCGAATTAATGTGGACATCTCAATGTTCATGAAATGTTTAAACATACATTCATGGATTCCCAAGTATAAACCAGATCAGTGTTGAAACATAAAGCATGGAGCATGATTTATAACCGTTTTGTTATGCAGAAAACTATAGGTAGCATGACTGGAAGATTCGAGTTATCATCAGGCCAAAACATGTCTAGACATAGATGCAGCTGATATTAAATCACATGGAGGCATGCTAGACAAGGGATAGATGAATCATGATGATCATAAAATGTACATAAGCAGCAGCCATGACTTCAATAAGAAAAAAAAACCAAGAAAGGTACATAGATGGTCAGATACCAACATTTAGCATAACTTGAGACACTCATACATACACTAAAGACACACCAATATGTTGACAGTAGTAGGCACATAAATTGAAGCTAGGGTAAATCGTGTTTGGTGTGGGAAACCTAAAAAAATCAAGGTAGTGAATGCACATAATTAACAGACATATAGCACCTATCCCTCTACTGGACTTAAACATAAGCTGTTAAAATTGTAAGTTTACCAATAACCAGGCCAACACAGGGTATGGATTCAATAACTAGAAAAGGCAAGATGAGCATATGGTTATAACAGCAAACATCAACTTGACAGATAACAACAAGTTAATAGCAATGAACTAGATATTAATAAGAATTCTAATCAAAGCACAACATCTAAGTTTAAACAATGCACCAACCAAGGAAGTTAATACATTCTTAATAAGCAACCAATGAACACCACAGGGAGTATATGTAAGTGAGATACACATGTAAGAGCAGTAAAATGAGCATGATATCAATGATGTTAAATGAACATGGTAAAAAAAAAAGATGAGAAGAAAGTGATACCAACTGAAACTTTGTCTATGAATTTCAAGTGCAGACTGCTTCTTCCACAGCAAATCCAAAATTAGCTCTTCCTTTAGCTTGCTCGGAACTTAGAGGAATATTTGAGTGTTTTTAGTAAAATTTGTTGATGTCTTTGAACTGAAACTAAGCCTCCTTATATAGAATACTTGATGGGCCGGGTCAATCCTCAATCACTTGGTGGGCAAGGTAATGGGTAGGGTTTAACGACTCTTTTGAAATTCAAGCTTTGTCAATTCCTTGGAGACAAATACGCTCCTCTTGCTGCGCCAAAAGTTCAGAGGTGCAGGGCCAATTTCACTGCTTCGTGTATGACTTCAGAGCTCCATATTTGTTGTCATTGAAAGAGTATCAAATGAGGTAAGAATTGGGGATAGCGTGGAGGATCTGCAGGTGAGAGCAGATTAAATGCTTAATCGAGCAAACTCCTCTGAACCACTTTATTGAAGCAAACCGTTGAAAGCTTAAACGGGCAAAGTCTTGGAGAATTCAAATCGAATAATACGCGCCAAGGAATTGATGATGAAATGGTTTTTGTTGGATGAATTTACTTGTTTGTTTGAATTTCTCTCTTTTCTTCTGCAATTCACAAACACTACAAAGGAGGAGGAAGCAAACATTGGTTATTTTGCTTCTTTGCTGGCCACACGTCGTATTCTCATTGGTTGGAATGATGAGGTTGAAAAGTCAAACGAGGAAACTTGGTCCTTATTGGTTGATTTGGTACAACAAATCCTCCCATCACAAACAACATGAGTTACACGGAGGACCCATCAAAAGGTGATAAGTGGCAATGAATAACTTTCTTTTTTCTTTTCTTCTTAAATGGATTAATAAAAGGATTAATAATATAAATAGCAATTAATCAATATTCTAATTAAATAATTAAAATAATAAACCAAATTAACAATTGATCTAATTTAATTAAACTAATAATTGGAACAATTAAATTAAATTGAGATTAAATTGAATTAATAAAGATATGACAATTTAAATATAAATAAGCCATATTGAAATTAAATAAAAACAAATGAAAGTATTGAAATAAATATTAAATTTAAAATAAATAAAACATTAACTAGCAAGAAATGAGGGTAAAATTTGGGGTGCAACACTTCATTATTCAAAATTCCCAAATTATTTAAAAGTCATGAATCAAAAAAGTTTCAAGGCCCAATTTAAATGTGGTGTAATTAGCAATTCAAATGCAAGTGATCTATCATGAAACATTTAAATATCCATGCATGGAAGAGGTGTATCCAACATTATGCAATTTTCTAAAAAATCACCCAAACTCATTAAACCAAGAATTGCCCAAGCCCAATTCATCATCAGTGAAAAACCCTAGTCTATTTAAACCCATCCATGCACTGGTTAGGGTTAGATACACGTGACATTTGGAGGAGTGGAGAATTTGAATCCTAAAGCTTTTCTTCAACAAATCTCACAATCCACAAGGTCTTTGTAAGAACTTCTTCCACAAATCTCTTCCTGGTGATCTCTAGAACACAACCCAACCACCATTCGCAGCCAAAAGCAAAGATTAGAGTTGCACCATCTCAGGTTGGTGGATTTTTTCGTGATCCTAAAACTTGAATTTTAATCGTGCATAATGTTGTGTGATGTCTGCTGATCATCCTGATATAGTTTTTGTTGTGTTTGGATGCGTATATTGCTTGTATGGTATGTTTAAAGTTTGATGCCCTAACCTTTCTCCTTTCGTTTTTTGTTATACACTAATGGTTTGCAAATTTTGATTAGATATTCATAATCCTCGTGAAATTCTGGACGGAATGGTGTATGAGTTGGTGTTTTCTGGGTTGTTTCAGGTTGCAGGTGGTGGAGGACGGTGGCCGGAACCCTAGCTCCGGCGGCTGTGAGGGTTCCGGCGAAGGAAGGTTGAAGACGAAATCTCCACCATCCACTCTCTTGATCTAACGGCCCTCACTTCGCCACGTGTGGTTTTTCTTATTTTTTTTTCCTGAGTTTTATTTATTGATTATGTGCATATTACCTCACGGTAGTTACCATGCTCATCCAATCAGGTTGTGTTATTTGGATTACTTTTGTTTTCGTTGACTCAACCATGTCCGTCAGATGGATCGTGTGGATGGAAACACGCCAACGCATTAAAAATGCGCGTGCCTGGCACATGGGGTGTGTAGGGTGCACTGGTGGTTCACGTGTGTGTGCGTGTTGGGTAAGTGCAGTGCACGTGTTGATCTTAACCGTTGATCATCACTACTTTTTGCTTTGTTTGACCATTCGTGGACGCAGGATCAATCCAAGGGCCTCTGTTAAGTCAGCGCGTTGACTGAAGCCCCATTGTTCTCTTTTTATTTTATTTTTCTTGCTGATGGACTGGGCCTTGCTATTCGTACCCCTCTCCTAGCCCATTTCAATTATTTCAACATGAATTCCTTACTAAACGCACCCCCCTGCAGTTTTATTTCATTTTATTTTATTTAATTCATTGCATTTTCATTTTTATTTTTTAAAAATACATAATTGCATTAAAAAATCCCAATAAAATTCATGCATCATTTTTATCATTTTATAAAATTTTACAATTTTTATTTTTTATTTTTATTTTATTTTTTATCATTTAAATTAATTATTTAGTCTATTTTCTTTTTGAATTAGCCATATCATGCATATCTAATTTTGTTTATTTTATTTCTCTGCATCCATAAAATATTTTCAATCCGTTCTTTTTGTATTTGTTCACCAACATTCTAAAATGCATTAAAATATTTTTCCATCATTTTTAAAATCATTCCATATTGCATTTTAGTCCTTCCCCCGGGCACATTGAACCCTATTTCTCACCTGAGCTTTGCCTGATTATTTGAATGACTAACATCTTGAATTTTTGCAGGAATTTTTGATGTGTTGTTTGTCTCTGGTTGAGAAACCTTGATATTTGATTTGGGAATTTTAGGAGTTATTTCCCTAATTATTTGATTTGCTTTCACTTGAGATTTTCTTGTATGCGCGTCTTTGATCTTGTCTGATTATCTGTTTGAAAAGGCACTTGTGCCATTGTGTTGGGATTATTCATTTGACTTCTTAAATTCATGTTTGGATTGGTATCACTATTATATGCCATTGTTTGGTTTTCATTTGCTTTGATATTACTTATGTTTGTTTCGTACTAACCTTTTATGCAGGAACTAAGGTAAGTTCTTTAAGGGTATGGATAAGTATCCATATTCACCTTTACCCTTTCCTCCTCTCATCTTCCCCTTTCTTTAGGCTTAGGTTGTCGTCAAACCTCACTAACCGTAGATCACCCATGCATGATAACTTTAGGACTCATAGTCCCCCTTTAGAGTTACACTTGTGTCTTCTCTCTTCTCATCTCAAACTTTCTGAAAAACACTTAATAAGAATAAAGTGTATTGCGCACGAGCCTTAAGTGTGGGGAATGAGAAATGAGGGGCTTCCTCTCATCTTTCTAGAGTGCTTAGCGAGCGTCCTGTCGTGGGACGATGCGTTAAGTATTCGCCCCTGTGCCCTAGACTTTGGTGCAATGCAAGTTATGAACTAACTTAAGTCACTTCCGTCCTAAAAGATACAAACCAACTTCAAACCTTTTTGTCCTTCGGGATCGTCAAACTAAAGGATATTTTCAAAAAGGGCACGTTACTTTCTGTCTGAGACGTAAACAGGCATCGACCCTAACTGCCGGACGCAAACTTAACGTCGCTCATAAAAAACACAAAAAGAACTTGGTCCGAACTACGTTGACTCTGAATTCCCCATTGGACAAGGGGGGTACGTAGGCCTAGGACGTCGACGTCCTACTGAGTCTGTCTTTGTCTTTCCCTCTCCGTCTTAGTCTTCCCCTCGCGTAACCGACTCCCGAACCCAGGTTATGGTTGCGATGACCATTCCTCTCCCTCTTCCTCAGGTTTATGCGGTGTTCCCTTTCCCTCTCTTGGGATAAATTTACACGGCTGGCGACTCTGTTTTTTCCGCGCCACTCTCGCGTTTGTACCTGGATGAAAATCCTGGGAGCGACAGCTGGCGACTCTGCTGGGGAATCTGGTTGACCTATGCTGGTCCATCCCTAAGCGAGTCAATCCTAGCGCTTGCTTGTCTTTGTTCTCTTTGGGTGCTTTGTTTTTGTTTTGCTTTATGTGTTGTATTTTATTTTTATTTTTACCGCATTTTCTGCATTTCATTTTTTATTATTGTCATGCTGCTGTGTTGTGCTGGCTGTCTTTGTTTTGCAGGTTGGGTGGGTCTGAGAGATAAGCCCAATACCCAGGCTTGAGTATACCCTAGGACTAGAGTGAAAAGTAGTGGGACCTACGTGCCCGCTTGGTACGTTTGTGTGTTCACGAAATTCACAACCAGACGAGGCTATCTTGGGACGCATTCTAACGTGTGTGTCTTGCGCATGTTGGGGTGTTGATCTAGAGAGCTGTCGACTCTGGTGACCGATCATCGAGGACCTTAGTGGAAACATCCCTCTTTAGTGGTGACAGTGGCAGACCACATCCTGTGGCAAACCCATTCGCACCCGAGGGCCCGCTTTGGAACTTGCATAGGATGGCCCCTACTTTTTGAAAAGAATCAATGGAGGCACTCCTCGATTGACGATAGTACTGTACCCCGAGGGATGAATGTACTATTATTTCTCGACCTCAGTACTAAAGTTGAGGACCTTCCGCTTTGGAGAATCAGTTGAGGCCTCCTTGATTGATGATGATGCCAAACCAGAAATGGTGAGCGTATCATCATTTCTCGACCTGAGAGCCCGGGATACTGAACATCCTAGTACCCACACGTGAGAGGGGATGGGTGTTTGCAGGTTTGCAGGTAACTGAAACCTTCAACCTACCTGGTTTTTCTGGATTTCTCATCAATGTCTGATTATTTGGGTTCTTGGTTATCTCAGTGGTTCAGAGTTCTGGTTTTCTGGGTTCTCGTTCAGTTAACAGCACAGCACATCCAGCAGTGTGGCCTTGACCCCATGTTTGCATGAGCATATCATTTTCTTGCATTCTAACATGTTTGACATTTTTTAGGGCTTGCATCTTACTCTTGATTCCGGTTTTCTGAGGTTACTTCAGCATGGATGTCTAGAGAAAGAAGACTGTTGCCTATTCGTTCCCAGATCCGACTTTGACATTGATTCACAAATTGATTAATATGGCTGGTTCCGGAGTTCGTACAGAGTTCAGTGGAAGGTATGGGAGACTTCTGAAATTTGTCTACAACATCTCCAAGTATGAGAAGAATGCCATTCATACACTTCTTCAGTTCTATGATCCGTCTTTGCGTTGCTTCACTTTCCCGGACTACATCTTGGCCCCAACGTTGGAGGAGTTCTCCTTTATTTTGGGAATCCCCATCAGGCATGACATAGTATTCTTTTCTGAAGAACACCCCGGGATAAGAGAAATGGTTGTTGCTCTTCATATTAGTGAATCTGTTCTGAACAGTAATATTGAAGAAATACAAGGAGTTAAGGGTTTCCTATTGAAGTTCCTGTTTGATCAAGCCTGCATACATGTCAAAGAGAAGAATTGGACTACTTTCCAAGCTATCCTAGCCATATGCATCTATGGGATTGTCCTGTTTCCGAATATTCCTGATCTAGTGGATATGCATGCCGTCAGAATCTTTATTTCGAAGAATCCTATACCTACCTTACTAGGTGATGTGTATCACTCAGTTCACTACAAGAATGAGAATAGGCGTGGAAAAACTGTGAGTTGTTGTGCACCACTCTTATCTACTTGGTTTCTGAGTCGTCTCCCCGAATCTGGCGCTTTCGTTGATACGAAAGATTCTCTGAAATGGTCAAAGAGGGTTATGGGCTTGACTGCTGACAACATTGTTTGGATCAATCATGATTTGTTAGGAATGGAGATTATTTACAAGTGCGGAGAATTCCCTAATGTACCCTTGATAGGGAGAAAAGGTGGAATTAACTATAATCCTTCCCTTGTTATCAGACAGTTTGGTTATCCTTTGAGAGGTCCACCTGATGAGAGGGACATCAGAGAGTCCTTATTCTTCAATGGTATTGAGGATCAAGAGATGATGAGGAAGATTGTGAATGCTTGGAAACAGGTGACCAAGAAGGGTAAAGCTTCGTTCGAAAAATGTAATAACCGGGTATTTCCTTCCTATAAAGAGTGGATTGAGAAGAGAGCAGAAGAGGAGCTTCTTCCCTTCCCGGTGGAACCACCTTTGTATCCTTTGGTGATCGAGCCCCCTACCACAGTTGAGTTGAAGTATAACAAATTATGGGCTGAAAAGGAAAGGCTGCGGGAAGAAAATAGTGAGCTAAAAAGAGAGATTTATCAGTGGAAGCATGAGCGGGGTGAAGTTGTTTATACCGCCAAGTTGAAGACAGAGCTCCTTGCTAAAGCAGAAAAAGAGCTAGCGGACATGGTCACATCCAAACAAAAGATGAAGGAAGCTTTGGATGGTATCAGTAAGGTTCTCGAATCTAAGAAAGAGGAATTAGACAAGGCTTTGCTGAAAATCCACAGGTTCAATGATCACCGAGAAACTGCCATGGCCGAGAATAAAAGAAAGGAAGACGACTACCTAGCTAAGATTGATCAGTTGAAGTCGACGCTCAAGAAGAAAGACGCCGAGATCTTATTAGGGATATTCAAGAGACAAGTAGTCGAGGGTCGACTCAATGAAGCCATAGCCTCCATGGAAGAACTGAAAGTCCAAGCTGAAGAGAAGAAACCTAGACATGAGGGTCCTAGCATGGATGGTGCTACTGGAGAAGACGCTTGGGAGTTACATTGCCGATACTTGGATGGGATCATACACAGGAGAGACCTTATCATTCAAGGGCTAATTCAGAGGCCGAAGCATCCCGATACCAGAAAGCTGTTCAAGGAGATTCAAGACTGGTGCAGAAAGCATAATGGATGGGGGGATTGACACTTGTGAATTTTGATGATATGTCGTAGTCTCCTTTTCTCTTTTATTGTATTGGGATCACCACCAGGCTTGTTGGTTGGGACCTCTATGATTCATGTGTTCAGATTTGTTATCTTGGATTCGTGATTGTTGACATTTGGTTTTCCTCTGGTTTTCTTAATATATGAGCAGAAGTTCCGATCTATCTTGTTATTAAACTGGAATCAAGGGGTGGATCACCCTGCTAATATTCAAACATGTTCATTTGCATTTGCATATTCATAATCATTGTGCATAATCATTTTGCATGACAGGTGTTTATCTCCGGTATTCTTATCTTGTTCTTATCTCAGAATTGCAGATCAGCTCATTCACCGGTATCCTACTAGACAGAATCAGAAGAGACTCATGGATCAACTACAGAATGAGATCATTGAGATACGGACTCGCATGAACCAATTCATGGAATTAATGCAAGGGGTTGCTCAGGGACAAGAACATTTGAGGACTCTCGTTCAGCCACTGATTGCGAGGGTTGATGATGACGGTGTCCTTCATGGAGGACTTCAGACTGGTGTTACTAGTAATAATGGTCAGAATGGTCCTACTGGCGGAGGTATTCCCGTTTCTGGTGTTGTGATTCCTCCGGGCGGAGCTGAAAATGCTGGGGGAGGTGGTACTGGTGCTGGCGCAGTTCATGGCCGTCAGTATGATGATGTTCAAGATGATGCGTTTTCTCTGCCAGGTGGGGATGCTGGTCCCCAGATTGACAATGACCAGAGAATCAGGTTGATTGAGGAACAGCTAAGGGGTGTTGTGAATCAAGATTCTGTGGGAATGGATCTAGAGGATTTGGGACTGGTTCCAGGCGTTGTTATTCCACACAAGTTTCAGACTCCCACTTTCGAGAAGTATAATGGTATGACTTGTCCGAGGACTCATGTGAGGGCATACGCAAGCAAAATGGCTGCGCATGCGAAGAATGAGAAGCTGATGATGCACTGCTTCCAGGATAGCCTATCTGGGGCATCCCTGGAGTGGTACATGCAACTAGAGAGGAAGGATGTGCGTAGTTGGAGAGATCTGGCAGGGGCATTCATTATACACTATCAGTATAACACTGATATGGCTCCTAACAGAACACAGCTACAGAATCTGTCACAGAAGAATAATGAGAGTTTCAAGGAGTACGCTCAGAGGTGGCGTGAACTGGCAGCTAGGGTTTAGCCTCCCACGTTGGAGCGTGAAATGATAACTATGTTTATGGCCACCTTGCAGGGTCATTACTATGAAAAGTTGGTACCGTGTATGACTGGAAAATTTGCTGATTTGATCTTGGTAGGAGAGATGGTGGAAAGCGGAATTAAGGCAGGAAAAATATCAGGCGGTGATGGGTCCTCATATGGAGGAAGTAAGAAGCCTTATGCCAGTGGTTATAAGAAGAAGGAGGGAGATACAAACTCTGTGTCATCATATCGTGGTAGAGATGGACCTCATCAGAACTACAATCAGCAGGTGGCTTCTGTAACCATCCCAGCAGCACCTCAGCAGCCAACAGTGTCTCAACAACAAAATCAGGCTCCTTACCGATCACGGCCTCAGAATAGGCGGGATAGGCATTTTGACACTCCACCTATGTCCTACTCTCAATTATTCCAGCACTTGTTAAAACTACAGTTAATTCAGACGAGAACATTAGCTCCACCTACTGGTAATCCACCTCCCGTCTATGACGCCAACGCCCACTATGAGTTTCATTCTGGGGCACCCGGACATCATACTGAGAACTGTAAAGCTTTTAAGCATAAGGTTCAAGATTTGGTGGATTCCAAAGCCATCACTTTCTCCAATGACGTTCCAAATGTGAATCAGAACCCGATGCCGAATCACGGAGGGCCGAAGGTAAATGCTATTATTAAAGACTGTGAAGGCTTGAGTTTGATTTCAGATGTGAACGAAGTCCAAACTCCCTTGGGTGCGGTGAAGGAAAGACTGTTGAAGGGAGGGGTATTTCCCGGTTGTGATGAAGGTTGTGTAGGATGTGTGTCGCATCCAGGCGGTTGTGAGTTATTAAAAGCAGGAATTCAGAAACTGATCAACGAAGGGGTATTATAGTTTGACAGAGGTTGCAAGCTGAGTAATGTTACTGACAGAGAGATTGATGTTGCCACGATAACAATTCCATTCAAGACAATAACTATATCAGCGCCGGCGAGACCAGCGCCGATCACTATCACTGTTCCTGGACCAGTCCCGTATGAGACTACCAAGGCCATCCCGTGGAACTATGGGGCCGAGGTGTTTGTTAATGGTAAGAAGCAGGAATTGGAAGACACGTCAGCTGTGAATACAGGGGTTGGAAATCTTGTTGAAGCAGGGGCTATCACTAGGAGTGGTAGGGTCTTTATTCCGTCCGAGAATCAAGCTGGCAGTTCAAGACAAGACAAGGGTAAATAGATGATGGATGAGTCCATACAGAGACAGGAAGCTAATAACTCTATGACGAAGCCAGGTGGGGATACTTTCTCAGAAGACGTAGAAGAGTTTATGAGGTTGATCAGAAAAAGTGATTACAAGATTGTTGACCAACTTCACCAAACTCCATCGAAGATTTCTATTCTATCCTTACTATTGTACTCTGAGGCACACCGAAATGCATTACTGAAGGTTCTGAATATGGCTTATGTACCGCAGGAAATATCCGTCAATCAGTTAGAAGGGGTTGTGGCTCATGTGAATGCTGGTAATGGTTTGGGTTTCACCGGTTTAGATCTGACTCCGGCTGGGAGGAATCACAACAACGCTCTGCATATTTCAGTGGAATGTCGTGGCTCCTTAATGTCACATGTGGTAGTCGATACTGGGTCGTCTTTGAATGTGTTACTAAAGAAGGCTTTGATGAAGTTGGATACTCGTGGGTTGATTTGTACACCAGGTGACTTGGTGGTACGTGCTTTTGATGGTTCCAAGAGGTCAGTTTTTGGAGAGTTAATTTTGCCGATCAAGGTGGGCCCTGAGATTTTCAACACCACCATCTACATAATGGATATTCAGCCTGCCTATAGTTGTTTGTTGGGCCGCCCATGGATCCATGGTGTTGGGGCAGTAACTTCTACGCTGCACCAGAAGTTGAAGTATATGGTGGATGGCCACGTTGTGACTATTTGTGGTGAAGAAGATATCATGGTGAGTCACCTATCGACCTTCAAGTATGTAGAGGTAGATGGTGAGATACAGGAAACTTTGTGCCAAGCCTTTGAAGCCGTGAAGATTCCCGAGGAGCCCCCAAAGGCAGGTAATCAGCCTGAGGTGGTTGCCCAACCTGAAGTTGTCAGAAAAATGGAGGTTCCAATGTCCTCTTTCAAAGAGGCGCATGCTATAGTTGAAGCGGGTGGTTCTCGGAAGTGGGGCAGTGTTATCGATGTTCAAAGGAAGCAAGATACTCATGGACTGGGTTACAAGCCACCCAGGCGTTCTGAAGAGCCTCCCAAGTTCTATGGTCCGGTCCATTTCACCAGTGCCGGTGTTTTCTTCGACAGAGTCAATGCTATTGAGGATGAAGGAGATAGTGATTGTGACATGGATGAATGGATCCGCCCCTGCATTCCTGGTCAGAGTCTAGGCAACTGGTCCTCCGAGAAAGTTATCCAAGTGACGCGCCCGGAGTAATTTACTTTTGTTTTCTGTTATGTTGAGTCCTACGCCCTGCCCAAGGCGTAGTGACATTTATTTGTAGGGCTTGGATGTTTTATTTGCTATTTTTATCATCAATAAAGGGCGTTTTTTCATTCAAATATTTTGATCCCTGTCTTTCTATTCTTACTTTTTGCATTAACCCACATCAAAATGGCAATGTGTTTTCTTGTTTGTTGCACTCATAATGAACATAAAATATCCATCATGCAGGTTCCTTTGTTCAGATTCCACCCATGACTTAGCTATGGCTCGATATGACTTCAACAATCCCATCTATCAGGCTGAAGAAGAGACTGACGAAGACTGTGACTTACCAGAAGAATTAGCCAGGCTACTGAAACAAGAGGAAAGGGTTATTCTACCTCATCCGGAGGAAATTGAGACTGTTAATCTGGGAACCGAGGATGTTAAACGAGAAGTAAAGATTGGGGCTGCCCTGGAAGACACCGTTAAGGGAAGACTGATTGAGTTACTTCGAGAGTATGTGGATATCTTTGCCTGGTCTTACCAAGACATGCCTGGGCTTGACACTGACATTGTTTCACACCGACTGCCGCTTAAAGAGGGTTGTGCTCCAGTCAAGCAAAAATTGAGGAGGACGAAACCAGATATGGCTGTCAAAATCAAGGAAGAGGTTCAGAAACAGTTGGACGCCGGATTTCTGGCTGTGACAAATTATCCTCCGTGGGTTGCTAATATTGTACCTGTACCTAAGAAGGATGGGAAGGTCAGGATGTGTGTGGATTACCGAGATTTGAATAGGGCGAGCCCGAAGGATGATTTCCCGTTCCCCCACATTGACGTGTTAGTGGACAATACTGCTCAATATTATGTGTTTTCCTTCATGGATGGCTTCTCTGGGTATAACCAAATCAAAATGGCCCTAGAGGACATGGAGAAAACTACGTTCATAACACCGTGGGGAACATTTTGCTACAAGGTAATGCCCTTTGGATTGAAGAATGCTGGGGCAACCTATCAGTGGGCGATGGTGACTCTCTTTCATGATATGACTCACAAAGAGATTGAAGTCTATGTTGATGACATGATTGCGAAGTTACAAACAGAGGAAGAACACTTGGTAAACCTCCAGAAGTTGTTCGAAAGGTTGAGGAAGTTCAGATTGAGATTGAATCCGAACAAGTGCACCTTCGGCGTGAGGTCTGGTAAATTACTGGGATTCATTGTTAGTGAAAGAGGTATCGAGGTTGATCCTGCAAAGATAAGAGCCATACAGGAGATGCCTGAGCCAAGGACAGAGAAAGAGGTTTGTGGGTTCCTGGGGAGGTTGAATTTCATTGCCAGGTTCATCTCTCATCTGACAGCTACATGTGAACCAATTTTCAAGTTGCTGAGAAAGGATCAAGAGGTCAGGTGGAATGAAAATTGTCGAGAGGCGTTTGAAAGGATAAAGACGTATTTGCAAGAACCTCCAGTCCTTATGCCACCGGTGTCTGGGAGACCGTTGATTATGTACCTTACGGTTCTTGAGAATTCGATGGGTTGTGTGCTCGGTCAACACGACGAGACGGGTAAGAAAGAGCACGCCATTTACTACCTGAGTAAGAAGTTCACTGATTGCGAATCAAGATACTCTATGCTGGAAAAGACATGTTGTGCACTCGCTTGGGCAGCCAAGCGCCTAAGGCAGTATATATTAAATCACACAACCTTGTTGATTTCGAAGATGGATCCGATTAAGTACGTGTTTGAGAAGCAGGCACTTTCTGGAAGGATAGCCCGTTGGCAGATGGTTTTGACAGAGTATGATATTCAGTATGTTTCTTAGAAGGCCATTAAGGGGAGTGTTCTGTCAGAGTATCTTGCCGAATAGCCGGTCGAGGATTATCAGCCAATGAAGTTTGAGTTTCCAGACGAGCATGTTATGTTTCTGAAAATGAAAGATTGTGAAGAACCTCTGCCTGACGAAGGACCTGAGATTGGATCACAGTGGAAGATGATTTTTGATGGGGCTGTCAACTCATATGGTAATGGAATCGGGGCAATCATTACAACTCCGAAGGGTTCTCATATACCTTTCACTGCCCGGTTAGCATTCGTGTGTACCAACAACGAGGCGGAGTATGAAGCATGCATCATGGGGTTAGAGGAGGCAATTGATTTGAGAATTAAGAACCTCGATGTCTATGGTGATTCCACGTTGGTAGTTAATCAGATTACAGGAGAATAGGAGACTCGTCAGGCGAACTTGATGCCTTATAACAACTATGCCAGAAGGTTGTTACCGTTCTTTGATAGGGTGGATTTTCATCACGTGCCCCGAGCTGAGAATCAGATGGCTGATACGTTGGCGACATTGGCATCCATGTATAAGGTGAACCGTTGGAATGAAACTCCGTCGATTAGAATCATGCGTCTGGACAGACCAGCTTTTGTGTTTGCAATTGAAGATGTGTCTGATGGCAAACCGTGGTATCATGATATTAAGGTCTTTCTGAAGAGACAGGAGTATCCAGAGGGTGCCTCCACCAAGGATAAGAAGACTCTGAGAAGGTTGGCAGGAAACTTCTTTCTGAACAAGGATGATGTGTTATATAAGAGGAACTTCGATATGGTCTTGCTACGTTGTGTTGATGAACACGAGGCAGGCTCATTGATGGAGGAAGTTCACGAGGGTTCTTTTGGTACTCATTCCAGTGGACACACCATGGCTAGAAAGTTGTTAAGGGAAGGATATTATTGGATGACTATGGAGTCAGATTGTTTCAAGTACGCCCGGAAGTGCCATAAGTGCCAGATTTATGCAGATAAGATGCATGTACCGCCTACGCCTCTAAATGTGTTGTCGTCTCCTTGGCCTTTTGCAATGTGGGGTATAGATATGATTAGAAAGATTGAGCCTACTGCTTCCAATGGGCATCGTTTCATTTTGGTTGCCATTAACTATTTCACAAAGTGGGTGGAGGCAGCCTCGTACGCCAACGTCACCAAGCAAGTGGTAGCCCGGTTTATAAAGAAGGACATCATCTGTCGTTATGGGGTCCCGGAGAGAATCATTACTGATAATGGCTCGAATTTGAACAACAAGATGATGAAGGAACTATGTCAGAGTTTTAAGATCGAGCATCACAATTCTTCTCCGTATCGTCCGAAGATGAATGGTGCTGTTGAGGCGGCGAATAAGAATATCAAGAAGATTGTGCAGAAGATGGTGGTAACGTATAAAGACTGGCATGAGATGCTACCTTATGCCCTACATGGCTATCGTACTTCAGTGCGTACGTCGACTGGGGCAACCCCTTTCTCCTTGGTATATGGTATGGAAGAAGTTTTACCCTTAGAGGTCGAGATTCCGTCTTTGAGAGTTCTGGCAGATGTGAAGCTTGATGAAGCTGAGTGGGTGCGTTCCAGATTGGATTAGTTGAACCTTATTGAAGAAAAGAGGTTGGCAGCCATCGCACATGGTCGTTTGTATCAAAGAAGGATGAAGCACGCCTTTGATCAGAAAGTGCGTCCTCGGAGTTTTCAGACAGGCGATTTGGTTTTGAAAAGGATCCTTCCTCCTCAGACAGATCACAGGGGCAAATGGACTCCAAACTACCAAGGGCCGTATGTAGTCAGAAAGGTTTTCTCTGGTGGAGCCTTACTACTTTCAACTATGGATGGCGAAGATTTTACTTCCCCTGTGAACGCAGACGTAGTCAAAAAATACTTCGCATAAAAGAGACCCGCTGGACATAAAAAGAAAGTCCAGGCAAAAAGGGGCATCCCGGCGAACCATAAAAAGAAAAAGGTTCGGGCAAAAGTTAGGGATAAAATGTAAAAAGAAACGTGTAAACCCGCAAAGTTGAAAACCTGAAAAGGCGACTTTGGCAAAAATGGGTATCCCGGTGGATTGAAAACCCGAAAAGGGCGATCCAGGCAAAAGTTAGGGATTTATAAGCGAAAGGCTATGGTCTGCGTTCGATCTGTGAACACTCTCGATACATAGAAGTTCTGAAGGAAAGGAATCAGTACAGTTAGTCTCTTCGAAGGTCAAGACATTTGTGGATAAGCAAGACGTATGGGTCATAGCTGAGTCGAATCATGGTGGATGTCTGTTCCCACATTGCCGACATGTGTATTTTCTTTCTTGTTTTTTTTGCGCAATTACCTCTTTCTAGGAATTGCTTCCAAATGTAAATGCCTATTTACAGGCCACTCTTCTCAATAAAATATTCATTTCACTCAAAGAGCTTTCCATTGTTTGTTTTACTTTTACTTTTACTGTTTTGCTTGCAAAAACGTCAGATATTTTTGATAAACATTGCATATAAAGTTTCGAGCTTTGCGGAGCATAACGAAAAGCAGTAGAAATTACTTAGGCGTAAACGGTGATAGCCAGGTTGTGGCATATTCTATTTGTTGTTATTTGACTTGCAGGGTAACAGGATTGTATTCTCCCAGCAGTTTGCTTCCCCAGCATTGAGATTGCTCCTTCCCCAGCAGGACAAACTTTCCTCAGCAGAGCAGACTTCCCCAGCAGAAGGCTTGGAAAGTATTTTCTTCGGATCAAGACGTCATTTCCCCACAGAATCAGGGTGTTCACTTCCCTCATCTAGTCAGGAAGTGTACTCTCATCGCCGATGTCATATTCTAATCCCCAGCAAGGAGGGGGTAAAGCCATTCTCCCCATCAGCCGGCTAAGATCAGCGGTATCCCCAAGTAGGCTAGTATCATGGACTGTTTTCCCAGCAGGTTTTGAGCCAATTGGATATTAGCAACTTTCAGTAACAGACTTCCGGTTCCATTATTGGCGTTCATTCTCAACTCCCCCAGCAGAGGAGAAATCTCAGGTTCTGGATAAAAGACAGGTGTGGTCCCCGGTAGTTCTTTCGGGATTTCATCCCCAGCAGATGTTGTTGATCCGAAGAGTCGATCAGTATGATCCTTCTCAGCAGAGTTCCTGGATTCAGAGGATAATTTATTTTTGTCATCCCCGGCTGAATTGATCTTTTTCTCTCCGACATTTATTTTGCTGGAGGGACCCTTTTTGCATATCATAAGCATTTGCATTGCATCCTCAAAAAACGTAGCATTTCCATTTCGTATGGAGCATTACGCCACAATTCAAACATTTGCATTCGAAGCATAAGCCAGGTTTGATACTTTCTTTGCCAGTTATTTTTCTCAGCAGAGATGGCATAACTCAGGAGATTTTGGAGGGATGCGTTCCTCATACTTGTGCTCCCTGGCTGAGTCTTTTATTTAGACTTCTCCTTTCCCCAGCGGAGCCATCTTATCTGTGGATCATGGGTCCGTTAGAAGTTTGTCTGGCCTTTCTCTTTTGTGAAATCCCGTTCTTACCTGACATATTTTGTTTGCCAGAGGTGATTTAAACCAGAAGTTTTGTTTCACGTTATCCCCAGTGAAGTCGCCGTTTGTCTTGCTAGTTTCTCTTTATCAGCAGAGATAGCAAGCTTTTGAAGATTTTCTTTTGTCAGTTTCCCTTTATCAGCAGGGATGGCATTTATTTTGCTAGTTTCTCTTTATCAGCAGAGATAGCAAGCTTTTAAAGATTTTCTTTTGTCAGTTTCCCTTTATCAGCAGGGATGGCATTTATTTTGCTAGTTTCTCTTTATCAGCAGAGATAGCAAGCTTTTGAAGATTTTCTTTTGTCAGTTTCCCTTTATCAGCAGGGATGGCATTTATTTTGCTAGTTTCTCTTTATCAGCAGGGATAGCAATCTTTTGGATATTTTCCTCGTCAAGTCCCTTTATCAGCAGGGATGGCATTTATTTTGCTAGTTTCTCTTTATCAGCAGAGATAGCGAGCTTTTGAAGATTTTCTTTCGTCAGTTCCCTTTATCAGCAGGGATGGCATTGGTATTGCTAGTTTCTCTTTATCAGCAGAGATAGCAATCTTTCGGATATTTTCTTCGTCAGTTCCCTTTATCAGCTGGGATGGCATTGGTATTGCTAGTTTCTCTTTATCAGCAGAGATAGCAATCTTTCAGATATTTCCTTTGTCAGTTCCCTTTATCAGCAGGGATGACATTGATGTTGCTAGTTTCTCTTTATCAGCAGAGATAGCAATCTTTTGGAGATTTTCTTTCGTCAGTTCCCTTTATCAGCAGGGATGACATTGATGTTGCTAGTTTCTCTTTATCAGCAGAGATAGCAATCTTTTGGAGATTTTCTTTTGTCGGGTTCCCTTTATCAGCAGGGATGGCATTTATTTTGCTAGTTTCTCTTTATCAGCAGAGATAGAAAGCTTTCGAAGATTTTCTTTTGTCAGTTTCCCTTTATCAGCAGGGATGGCATTTATTTTGCTAGTTTCTCTTTATCAGCAGGGATAGCAATCTTTTGGATATTTTCCTCGTCAGGTCCCTTTATCAGCAGGGATGGCCTTTATTTTGCTAGTTCTCTTTATCAGCAGAGATAGCAACCTTTTCGGATATTTTCTTCGTCAGTTCCCTTTATCAGCAGGGGTGGCGTATTTTGAGACTCCTTTGTCAGTTCTCTTTATCAGCAGATATGACATAACCTGGGAGAGTTTGTTTCATTACAGCATTTATGGCTAATTCTCCGGTGGAGGATTGCAAATTTCTGGGTTCTTTGGTATTCAATCTCCGTGCATCCTGATTGTCTGAAAGTCGTCGCTATCATACCTTCAGGACCAAGTTGATTGAATAGGGGCAGCTGTTGCACCCCAAAATTTGCTCTCCTTACTTTATTACTAACTGACTTATGTTTCATTGCATTTTTGCATTATCATGTGTGCATATCATTGGTTCTTAACATGGGGTCAAGGTGCCTGAGGCAAGTTCAAGAGGAGAATTTGTTTCTCAAAGGGTCAAGCAAGAGAGCTCAAGTGGATCACTCTCTCCTAACTAGTGCATGAATTAGGGTTTTGAGATTATTGGGTTTACTGCTCCAATGGGCAAGCTCCTTGGTTTTTTATCATCACCAAATGGCCTATCTTATCTTTGTTGGAGAGGATACACATCATATTTAGAGGAATTTGGATTTGGAGACTGTGTTATTTCCTCCTAGACTGAGGGTACCAAAACTAGGGTTTGCTATAAAGTCAGTTTATTTCTGATTTTTTGGGCAAGACTTGGTTCTACGGTATTCCTTGGGCCCCTAAGTATCTAGGGATGGGAGGTTACCCATCAGTTTGGTTCAGGAGAGACTTAATTGATCAGAAGATTGAGAATTAGGTGAATTGGGTAAAAGTCAACAGTGAGAGGAGAAGTCAACTGTGGAATTTTGAGGTTTTCTCCAAGGTTTTCAAGGTCTCATATCCTCATATGGTTATCAAGAGTCAAGTTTCATACTATTTATCAAGAATCAGGAGTTTGTACTGAAGTTTCTAAATTTGGAAAGTGACCTATAATAAAAGTTTCCTTTTTGGGAAAGTTCCTGCACTACATTCAACTTGACTTTTCATCATCAACGAAGCTTCAAATGAAATTTTCTCCAACATGAAAGTTGAATATATTTTTCTCCTCTTTCCAACAAGTACTAGTGGGTCTCCATATCATTTGTGAAACTCCAGTTATGATTAAAAGAAGGCAAAGTGGTTTTTAGGGTTTCTCATGGCTCCATTTTCACAACTTTGGGCATAATGACCTATAAGCAATTCCATTGTTTCATGTCACTTTCTAATGTCAAAGAACAATCCCTAAGGAACATTTTAGACCTTTGAATCAAGTGGTTTCATGGTGTATGTATCACTTATCCTCAATTATTCAAAATTCCCAAATTATTTAAAAGTCATGAATCAAAAAAGTTTCAAGGCCCAATTTAAATGTGGTGTAATTAGCAATTCAAATGCAAGTGATCTATCATGAACCATTTAAATATCCATGCATGGAAGAGGTGTATCCAACATTATGCAATTTTCTAAAAAATACCCAAACTCATTAAACCAAGAATTGCCCAAGCCCAATTCATCATCAGTGAAAAACCCTAGTCTATTTAAACCCATCCATGCACTGGATAGGGTTAGATACACGTGACATTTGGAGGGGTGGAGAATTTGAATCCTAAATCTTTTCTTCAACAAATCTCGTAATCCACAAGGTCTTTGTAAGAACTTCTTCCACAAATCTCTTCCTGGTGATCTCTAGAACACAACCCAACCACCATTCGCAGCCAAAAGCAAAGATTAGAGTTGCACCATCTCAGGTTGGTGGATTTTTCCGTGATCCTAAAACTTGAATTTTAATCGTGCATAATGTTGTGTGATGTCTGTTGATCATCCTGATATAGTTTTTGTTGTGTTTGGATGCGTATATTGCTTGTATGGTATGTTTAAAGTTTGATGCCCTAACCTTTCTCCTTTCGTTTTTTGTTATACACTAATGGTTTGCAAATTTTGATTGGATATTCATAATCCTCGTAAAATTCTGGATGGAATGGTGTATGGGTTAGTGTTTTCTGGGTTGTTTCAAGTTGCAGGTGGTGGAGGACGGTGGCCGGAACCCTAGCTCCGGCGGCTGTGAGGGTTCCGGCGAAGGAAGGTTGAAGACGAAATCTCCACCATCCACTCTCTTGATCTAACGGCCCTCACTTCGCCACGTGTGGTTTTTCTTATTTTTTTCTGAGTTTTATTTATTGATTATGTGCATATTACCTCACGGTAGTTACCATGCTCATCCAATCAGGTTGTGTTATTTGGATTACTTTTGTTTTCGTTGACTCAACCATGTCCGTCAGATGGATCGTGTGGATGGAAACACGCCAACGCATTAAAAATGCGCGTGCCTGGCACATGGGGTATGTAGGGTGCACTGGTGGTTCACGTGTGTGTGCGTGTTAGGTAAGTGCAGTGCACGTGTTGATCTTAACCGTTGATCATCACTACTCTTTGCTTTGTTTGACCATTCGTGGACGCAGGATCAATCCAAGGGCCTCTGTTAAGTCAGCGCGTTGACTGAAGCCCCATTGTTCTCTTTTTATTTTATTTTTCTTGCTGATGGACTGGGCCTTGCTATTCGTACCCCTCTCCTAGCCCATTTCAATTATTTCAACATGAATTCCTTACTAAACGCACCCCCTGCAGTTTTATTTCATTTTATTTTATTTAATTCATTGCATTTTCATTTTTAATTTTTAAAAATACATAATTGCATTAAAAAATCCCAATAAAATTCATGCATCATTTTTATCATTTTATAAAATTTTCCAAATTTTATTTTTTATTTTTATTTTATTTTTTATCATTTAAATTAATTATTTAGTCTATTTTCTTTTTGAATTAGCCATATCATGCATATCTAATTTTGTTTATTTTATTTCTCTGCATCCATAAAATATTTTCAATCCGTTCTTTTTGTATTTGTTCACCAACATTCTAAAATGCATTAAAATATTTTTCCATCATTTTTAAAATCATTCCATATTGCATTTTAGTCCTTCCCCCTGGCACATTGAACCCTATTTCTCACCTGAGCTTTGCCTGATTATTTGAATGACTAACATCTTGAATTTTTGCAGGAATTTTTGATGTGTTGTTTGTCTCTGGTTGAGAAACCTTGATATTTGATTTGGAAATTTTAGGAGTTATTTCCCTAATTATTTGATTTGCTTTCACTTGAGATTTTCTTGTATGCGCGTCTTTGATCTTGTCTGATTATCTGTTTGAAAAGGCACGTGTGCCATTGTGTTGGGATTATTCATTTGACTTCTTAAATTCATGTTTGGATTGGTATCACTATTATATGCCATTGTTTGGTTTTCATTTGCTTTGATATTACTTATGTTTGTTTCGTACTAACCTTTTATGCAGGAACTAAGGTAAGTTCTTTAAGGGTATGGATAAGTATCCACATTCACCTTTGCCCTTTCCTCCTCTCATCTTCCCCTTTCTTTAGGCTTAGGTTGTCGTCAAACCTCACTAACCGTAGGTCACCCATGCATGATAACTTTAGGACTCATAGTCCCCCTTTAGAGTTACCCTTGTGTCTTCTCTCTTCTCATCTAAAACTTTCTGAAAAACACTTAATAAGAATAAAGTGTATTGCGCACGAGCCTTAAGCGTGGGGAATGAGAAATGAGGGGCTTCCTCTCATCTTTCCAGAGTGCTTAGCGAGCGTCCTGTCTTGGGACGATGCGTTAAGTATTCGCCCCTGTGCCCTAGACTTTGGTGCAATGCAAGTTATGAACTAACTTAAGTCACTTCTGTCCTAAAAGATACAAACCAACTTCAAACCTTTTTGTCCTTCGGGATCGTCAAACTAAAGGATATTTTCAAAAAGGGCACGTTACTTTCCGTCTGAGACGTAAACAGGCATCGACCCTAACTGTCGGACGCAAACTTAACGTCGCTCATAAAAAACACAAAAAGAACTTGGTCCGAACTACGTTGACTCTGAATTCCCCATTGCACAAGGGGGTACGTAGGCCTAGGACGTCGACGTCCTACCGAGTTTGTCTTTGTCTTTCCCTCTCCGTCTTAGTACAACCCTAGATTATAGTATAACTCACCCTTAGAATAGACAACAAGCGTGGATCCCATCGAGTACGATGGACGCGTGGGGTGCTAGCACCTTCCCCTCGCGTAACTGACTCCCGAACCCAGGTTATGGTTGCGATGACCATTCCTCTCCCTCTTCCTCAGGTTTATGCGGTGTTCCCTTTCCCTCTCTTGGGATAAATTTACACGGCTGGCGACTCTGTTTTTTCCGTGCCACTCTCGCGTTTGTACCTGGATGAAAATCCTGGGAGCGACAAGAACCAGAGCAAAGCATGAATGATTATGACTTACGGGGATGCCTATATGATGGAAATGCTATGAAATGAAAGGTTAGGGTTAGGGTAAAAATGAGGGTGTGACTGATGCCCCTATTTAATCTTCTTGAACTTGAAGGTGAGAGTGGCAATGGCTTTCTTACAGTCAAGGTACAAGAGGATTAAATATAAGAATATCCAGAATTTTCAGCTGGAAAAGGAGTGGAACGAAAATGATGAATCAGTGGGATGGCTTGAAAAGGCATATGTCCTTGGAAATAGGGAGTTGGTTATGAGGGATATGATGATATGCATGAGATACAATGCAGAATGAATATGAGTGCTTTGCCAGTCTTGAAAGGGGAGGCACCCCTGTAGTTTCCTGAGGACATAGAAAAAGTTGAGATATTCCTTCTACAAAAGGTAGATAGGACTCTAGAAATAAAGGATGGTGAGATATTCCTCCTACGAAAGGTAAAGAGGACTCAAGAAATAAAAGATGAGATATTCCTCCTACGAAAGTTAGAGAAGAATCAAGAATAAAGAGTGAGATATTCCTCCTACGAAAGGTAAAGAGGAATCAAGAATAAAGTAATGAGATACTCCTCCCACAAAAGGGGAAGGAAGACTCAAGAATAAGGAATGAAATATTCCCCCTACGAAAGGTAGAGAGGACTCAAGGAATAAAGGATGAGATATTACTCCTACGAAAGGTAGAGAGGACTCTAGAAATAAAGGATGAGATATTCCTCCTACGAAAGGTAAAGAGGACTCAAGAAATAAAAGATGAGATATTCCTCCTACGAAAGGTAGAGAGGACTCTAGAAATAAAGGATGAGATATTCCTCCTACGAAAGGTAAAGAGGACTCAAGAAATAAAAGATAAAATATTCCTCCTACGAAAGGTAGAGAGGACTCAAGTATAAAGAGTGAGATATTCCTCCTACGAAAGGTAGAGAGGACTCAAGAATAAAGGGTAAGTGACGGGGGAGACAAAGCCCACAGGAATGCCCTACCTTCTACAGGAACTGGCTAAACAAACATGCAAAAGATGCATAAATGTATGCAAAATGTTGGGGATATGAGGATATGAGAGTCTGGAATGACGGTCGTGCCAAGGAAGGTCAGGATTTGGTTTAGGGATTAGTTGAAATACCTACTGGGGAAAGGAAATATGTAAGGTGAAGGGTACCAACCGAAGGTGGCTTTTAAAAGGGTCACCATACGAGAACTGGTTTTAAAAGGGGTAGACTACTAGACAAGAACTGGTGGCAAAAGGTTAAGTTGTCAGACGAGAACTGACTTCTCTTTTTATTTGTCAGATGGAAACTGACCTTCAAAGCATTTTCCATACGAGAACTGGACTTTATGGTTTGAAGAATGAGTGACCAGATGGGAACTGGTTTTAAAAGGTTGTCTACCAGACGGGAACTGGTATCTTGAGGTGATTTTCTAGACAAGAACTAGTTTTAAAGTTAGCTAAAGAATAGGTGACCAGACGAGAACTGGTTTTATAGTTTTCCAGATGAGAACTGGACTTTGAAATAGGCTAAAGCATGGTTGAACAGAAGAGAACTGGCTTAAAAGTTGTATGCCAGACGAGAACTGGTATCTTTAGGTGATTTACCAGACGAGAACAGGTTTTAAAGTTATGCCGACAAGGTGGATTTTGTATTTGGTTAAGGGTGCCAAGAATGATTGGGCTTTGGGTTGGAAGTGCCAAGTATGGTTGGGCTTTGGGTTGGATGGGGAATGAGCTTAACTTCCCGACACTCGAAATCTGACGATGCTACAATCGAACAACAGATGTGGATGCTCCTGATGCTCCAAGTTTGGTCCTTTGCAAAAGTTGTGCTTGCTCCTAAGAAAACCTCACTTCTAACTGAGATGCCATGATGGCTTTGCGAATGACAATATGAGCATAGCAACGTGACTAATGCATGTTGGTTGCGCTTTTTGCTCTGTCCCCATGGCTTTTTGACACTTGTTGTGAACTCAACATTTACTAGTTCCTGACAGGGTCTACTTGACCATTCTTGAAAGTATAGAGGGAAACTGTTCCTTTGCAATTCATCTGCCTTAATCTGTAGGGTTTTCAAATGAATCCTCCTCAAACGGAAGCTTTGGGGATAATTATACCATGACATATCTTGAAATGATTTGCCCTAATGTCTGAATCTGCAGTGGTCGGTCTTTGCTTGAGTCTCTTGAAGGACCTGTCCCAGAATGAGCGTTGAAGTGACTTAACTTGTGCTGATTGAGCCTTGGAGGGACTTACCCTTAATTACAAGAATCTTTAGGTGGCATGCCTCTGGCTGGTGGAGTCTTGAGATGATTCTCTGCTCAGCTGACTCTTGAATGCTTTGCCCTAGATTCACAAGGTTATGAGAAGGTCTGGATTCGAGTCAACACCAACGAATGATCAACTTTCTCTCTTATTGCACTTTGTTGGAATCTTTTTGATGTCAAGTACTTGCTTGAAGTTAAAATTATTTGCTTAGAAATGGTAATTTTAATATGAGATTCATGCAACTTTTGAAGGAAATCACTTATTGGAATGATGTGAAAGTGTGTGACTAATGGACCATTAGTCCAAACGCAGTGCTGATTTACTGGTGTGCGAAAGATATAGCAAGAATATGACACCAATGTTGAATATTAGCAAATCTGTGGGGAGTCAGTTTACGCAACCTTGCTATAGTATGCTTTTAGAATAAACCCTGCTTCAATTAGTTCTTTCGAGGGTTGTAATGTGGTATGTTTCAAGGTTATTAAAACAAATGATATATGGCTCAAAATATGATTTGTACCCACCCCTTCTTCGTGATGAACTCCAGCCCTACATTCAGTTATACTACACACATTTATCTTCCAAAAGGGTTGACAGTGTAAGGGCGAATTTGCTTGGAATGACAGTCACTTTATTTTGTTTCGATGGATGTCAGCGACCCTTTGATGGTGATCACTAGATTTTATTTTGTTTTGCGGATTCATGGGCCTATTTTGTTTTATTTTCTTTTTGATCCCTAACTTTTGCCTAAGTCGCCTTTTTGAGTGTTCGACTTAGCAGGCTTTTTTCTTCTCTCTCTCTCTCTCTCTCTCTCTCTCTCTCTCTCTCTCTCTCTCTCTCCCTCTCTCTTGTTTGTTTTGGAAAGGCTTGTGACTGCCAAGTCTTTGGTCGTTGAAGAATAACCACCATAACAGGAGGTTTCATCTTGAAATTCGAATGTGTGGTCAGGATAACTGAACACTACCCATGCCCCAGGTTAAGCTTAAGGGTTTAGAAATCCAAAGGAAGCTCCTACTTCTAGGCTCGAAGTGGTTGACTAGGGGCTAACTCCTTATCTCTCCAGTGTTTAGGGGATTTGAAACAACGTCTGTACATCATCAGCAGGATTTTATCCAAAAGCACACTATTAGTAGTTATGGGTATTCATTTTTCATCATCCTCCCTCCAATCTTTGTTAAAATAATGGTTGATAAAGGGAGTGAAATGTGGAGGAAATTTTTTTGTGATTTTTTGCAATATATGAGATAAAATGAGTGGATACGAATGAACTTGTTTAAAAAATGCATGTTCATCACATCAACAATACCATTAGTAAGCAACAATGTCTAAAAACAAGTAGCACATAACAGGGAAGAAACTACAAATGCAAAGAAATGACAAGATCTAAAAATTGCCAATACTGAGGATGTCTTTTGTCTGACCCACTGGCTTTAGTAGATGACCCTTGAAGTCTTCAAACTCAATCAGACAAGAGGTTGACGTGCACAACCAGGCTTCCTTCTGGAAAGGATATGTAACCTTTATCAATCAACAGTTGCACTTTGGCTTGGTAGGCTTTGCAATCTTCAGTTGAGTGCCCTATTAATCCTCCATGATATCCACATTGCACATTGGGATCGTACCTAGGAGGGTATGGTTCTGACAATGACTTGAGAGTCTTGGGCTCCACCAATGAGTTTTAAACCAGATGTGGCAAAAGTTGACTGTACAACATAGGAACTGGATGAAGAGGAGCATTCCTTCTTTCTAAGTTGTTGCAAGGCCTATGTTGACTCTGACGCTGATTCTAATATCCTCGGCCATGGGCTCGTTGATTTATATGAGGAGCACTCCAAGGTTTCTGACACGAAGCTCTAGGCATGGTTGGCTGTCCATAAGGATGTCACTGCGCTGAAAATGGTGACCTCTAAGAAGATGAGAGACCATAAGGTTTTGCTGGTGCACCATGAGAACACTCGACATTTGCTATGACTTCATTGGCTTCATTATCTTCTTCCTCTTAGGAATTGCTGAGGGATTCAGTCTCACTAGCTTGGCTACTTGAAGCATCCTGGATTTGACCACTCTTAAGGTAGCTTTTGATGCGTTCTCCTACTATCACAAGGTCATAGAAGCTTGATGGCGCACTGCCAGCCATTCTTTGAAGATAAGAGCCATGTAGACTATTTATGAACATATCAATCAACTCCATGTCCAACAGTGGTGGTTGCACTCTGGCTGCTAATTCTCTCCACCGCTGTGCGTATCCCTTGAAGGATTCATCGCCATTCTAAGATATGCTTTGCAACTGCATGCGACTGGGAGCCACGTCCAGATTATACTGATATCACTTTAGAAAAGTGCCAGCTAAGTCCTTCCATGATTGGATACATCTTCTTTCTAAGTCCATGTACCAACTTAAAGATGCCCCACTCAAACTGTCTTGAAAATAGTGAATCATCAGCTTATTGTCATGAGTGTAGGAGGTCATTTTTCGGTAGAACATCACCAAATGACGCTTCGGGGAACTAAGGCCTGTGTGCTTCTCGAAGTTGGGTACCTTGAATTTCGGAGGAATCACCAAGTTTGGCACTGGACACATATCAGCAGCATCGAGCCCATGCGTATCATGCACTTTCAGCTTGGAGTTTCTCCTCAATGGCACGAAGCCTTTCCTTCATGGGATCAGTCAATGGCATCCTCTGGGGTTGAGTAGGAATGTTTACTTGTGAAAAGATCATCATCAGGCAGAAGATCATACAGTGGACTACTTGTCACAGTAAATACTGGTGGGGGATTAATATTTTGACGGTTGTTCTCTAACATAGCTACCTCAGCTTCCAACTTGTTTTGTCTAACTAGCCTTTCAAGTTGTCTATGGTCCTCTTGCTTCAAAGGCTTCACAGCTACCACATGTTTAATGCGAGTGTCAGGAAATCAACTGCGGGTTATAGACAGAGGATGGCTGAGCTCTCTGTATTTTTGGTCGGAGAATGATATGCAAAATGATGCATAGATTCTTATGCTAATGCAGTGTTATGAATGCAATGCTTGAAACAAGCTCACAGCACTTGGATCAAGGGTCACAAAATCTGAGGACCACACAACAGGATGTCTCTCACCTCGGGTAGGCAATCTATTAGTTTACAACAGGGCATTCCAAGGGCTTTCAAACAAGGTCCCATGCACTAACCCTCAAAAGTTTTCCATCGTAACGACCATTCGTAAGACGATAATCCCTTCAAAGGATGAGCACAGAGTTATGTCTTAGCAACCTTGGAATTGGGTTCTAAAAAGGTCCTCAGAATCAAGGACTCCTAGGTCAAAAATAAAGACGCCATTACGACTAATCATAAGACATAATCATTCCCAAAGGGGCCTCATCTGAGCGGTGGAAGTTAAACACACTCAACTAGTCATAAGTCTTGCAAATCAGAAAGCAACCACCTCCTAGCCTAGTGTATACTCGAAAAGGTCGGGTAGAAAACCTTTCACCTCACAACCCATCCCCAATATACCCAACAGATAAGAGGAGCACAATCAAAGCAATAAAGCAATAAAGCAATAAAGCAATAAAAGCAAACAATCCACACATGCGATAAACAGAATTAGGTTTCGCTTGCTTAGGGTGAACCATTCCCCAGCAGAGTCACCAGCTGTCGCTACTCAAAAAATAGACGACGGGAAGCGAAAAGGAAAGAAACAGAGAGTCGTCATCAAACTTTATTTATCCTTAAAGGGGAAGGGAAAACATCGAGAAAACCCCAAGAAGGAAGGAAAATATGGTCTCGCAACCAAATTATGGGTCGGAAACCGATTATGCGAAGGGAAGGTATTAGTACTCCCCACATCCATCGTACTCGATAGGAACCATTCGCGTGTCTATGTGTAAGGATGTTTGCTAAGGATATTTCTTGCTACGGGTGTTCTAAGAGGGAGAGAGAAGGGTTGAGAAACAAAAATGAAAAGAAAAAGATGAAAGAGGAAAAGAAAAGGGTGGAAACAAAAAGGAGAGGAAAAGAAAAGGAGACTCGATAGGACTTCGCAGTCCTATGCCTACGTATTCCCTCGTGCAATGGGAAAGTCAGAGTCAACATAGTTCGGAGGACTACGGGTGAAGAAAATGGATGGGTGCTCGCCAAGATCATTGCAATCTTGTGCCGACGTTTCTTCACTTCAAAAAAGTGAAGAATTAGAGCATCCATAGTTCATGGGACTATGGTTTGTTGGTATTTTCTATGGACGATGCTAACGTGCGCATTCTAGCAGTTAGGTGTATTGCAGCTCGCTCGTGGAGTCTTATGCGTTACCTATTTCCAGTAGAACAGACGTAGCATGTCCTTTTTGAAAAGGATGATTTTTGCCACCAAGGCAAGATGTCACATTTGATTTGTTAAAGGTTGATTTTAGGGGTGAAATAAATCCTAGGATAGTAACCCCTTGCGGGTAGTTTCCAATTCTTTATCTCAAAGGTTTGTTATGAAAATTGTGTGGCGAATATAGTTACGTCTTCATATTGAAAGACGAGTATCGAGACCACACACTCTAAAGTAAGCATCCTAATACTCGAGAGGAAGAAGTCTTCACTCAATCCTCTCTCTTTAGTTCAATACAAAGAGAACCTTATTCTCTTATTTAAAGTGTTTTGATTTTAGATGGTAATTGCTTTACGGCAGTGAACCCTAAAGGTAATGTCAATCACTCGGGATAGGAGAAGGCATTCGCCTAACTACTCCATGACCATCTAAGTTTATTAAGAAAAGAAGTTGAAAATGCACTTGGTACAAGACCAAGGTTTTTAGACTCAAGGAGACAAAAGAAAGAAAGAAAAGGTTTTTGAAAAGAATGGGTGGTGAATATAGCAAGGTAGGTTGATGGCGATGTGCAAGGTAATCGACTGACAAGGGTGAAATACATACAAGGTTAATGTGGGGTTTAATGAAGAGATAAGAGATGAGAATAAGAAGAGGAGAGAAACCTGTAAGAAGGAATATACCTAAGAGCGGGGGGGGGGGGGGGGGGGGGGGGGGGGGTGAATTAGGTTCCTTAGAATATTTCTCAGTTTTTCAATGGAATTGATTTTTTACTTTCCTAAAGTTACTAAGTGATGAAATGTGGTAAAGTTCGGAAAGTAAATGACACGGCGATATATCCTGGTTCCCCTCACAGTCTGAGAGTACTCCAGTCCTCTTTCAACATGAAAGAGATTTTTAATAATGTTAGATCCTAAGATAAGACTATCCTAGCCTTTCTATACAGACTCTATCAAACACACCAAGAACAACCTCTTGGATTTTACAACTTAGTTGAAATGAGAACAATCCTCTCAAGATCAACCTCTTGTTTCCAACAAACCTGGACAACAAGGAATATACTAAACCCCATAAGAGAAACAATCCTTCTCCTTATAATCAACCTAAATTCAAACAATCCTTGGAACTTAGGATTTTTACAATAAATCTGAATTTTTGTAAAAGTGTTTGAAACTTGATTCTTGAATATATCAATCACAAGATTGATCTTCTTCTTGAACAAACAATCCTTATACAGAATATACAAGTGTTTTATGATGAAAGAATGAAACTATAATGATTGAGATGAAAGATTAATGCTTAAGTTTCACTCTTAGAAAATTCTGATTTTTCACACTTGAGAAAATGAAAGTTTTATGATAATGAAAATGTTTGAAAATTGTTTGCAAGAAGGTGAATTCAAAAACTGTAATTATGAGTTTATATAAGCCACTAAACACCTTTTCAAAAGGGTGCAAATGACCAAAGGTTTCCATGCATCAAAAACCATTTTCAAAAACTCTTAAGGCTGAAAAATAAAATATTTTCACATATTGGTTCAGTGTTAATCAATTAACACTATTGCACTAGTAATGTGTTAATCGATTAACACCTTGTAACGAGCAAAAATTGGATGATAGTTGATTCCTCCTTTAGTTCCAATGAGGGGTATGTTAGGGAAATTTCCACATCTATCAATGATCTCTATCGCCTCATAAATCCTATTGTACCAGTCTATGTCAGAGTTGGTAAGAGACATGATTCTCTATGACCAACGTAGAGTACTCTTGTGATCCCAAAAAGCAGCAGACTTGGGCAAATGGGAAATGAACCATTTGTAGAGTAAGGGTACACATCATGTGATCATTCCTCCACTGTAAAAATTACTTATGTGTACAGAATGATAAGCATCTGCAAGCAAGGTTGGTACGGGGTTCTCGATCAGAAATATCTTAACAACATTGGTATCGACAAAGTTATCAATGTTGGGAAAAAGGAATAACCCATCTATTAGGAATTTAGCTGGTAAACCCTGGATTCCTCCTTTAGTGGTTATGTGAGTCCTAACTTCTGACTCGTCCAAAGAGATTGCTCATGCAATGGTTTGTTCCTTTGGAATTTCTTCCAGTCCAGAAAATGGAACTTGGTCAGTGATAGGTAAATCAATCAGGTGAGAGTACTCTTCCAATGTTGGTGCCAAATGGTAATCCGGGAAGGTGAAGCAGTGGTAAACCGGGTCGTAGAACTGAATCAACGTAGACAAGATTCCTTCAACCACGTGGACCCTTAACAGAGATAACAACCCCCCGTGCTTAGCTCTGAAAGCCTCTAGATTGGTAATCATCCTTGCCAACCTCCTTAAATCCTCTAGTTTTGGAACCTTGAAGGTGTACTTGTGCGTCTTTCTTCTACCGAAATCCATAACGCAATCTCTGATATTTGCAATTATTGTTTAGTTTATTTTGAAAAAAATATATTTTTTTTTGTTTGAAAAGAGTTTTTTTAAATGAATGCATGAATGCGGCACACAAAAACATTGAAAAAACATGGGTTCAAGGGTTCAACGTCACTGGCATGAAGTCAAGGCTCTACCCATCCCCAAAGGTTGTACTATTTTGGTCAATTTTTATACCTGTAGAACGGGTTCTAAGGTTCCCAAAATCATTGACCCTCCTAGGGATATCGACAGCAAGTTGATTCACTCGAGCGAGCTGTAATATCCTAGGGTGAATCTCATTTGAGTGTAGTATCGCGTATCAACTATTCCCGATAGTCACCGCACTACCAAATGGTTATATGGTTAATGTCTACTAAATCCTCAGGGTCATGGGTACTGCACTGGGATAAACGATGCTTTCATGATAATCAATCGTTTAACATCAATATTTCCACATGGGTACCTCGACTGATTCGGTGGGCTACCAGGATAGCTTGTTCGGGATTCACTCCCTATAAATATCTCCTGTCTATACCACCCTTATCTTAATGTTCTCGAAAACTTTCCACATGCGTATCAATCGCATTCCCATTTGACAGAAAAATAAACACGGATATCAAGTAAGAATAACAATAAATATATATAGTATATAGTATAGAAAATGCTAAATAACCTAGACCTCTTAGGAATTCTAATCCTAGTTTAGGTCCCCAGCAGAGTCGCCATTTTTCTGTAGCGTGCGATTTTTGTCGGTGACGCGACCACCTTACCGCATTGGTTAGAATTGGGTGCTACTTTCTGATTTCTTATTTATCCTATGAAGCTGGAAAAGAAAGGGAAGCTATCTAAAACTAACCTTGCACGCAGATGTTTTCTTTAACAAATGCTAAGAGATTGGGGGGTCCGGGGTCAGGTTATACAATGGAGAGTTGTCAATTACCCATCCTATATATGGTTATCCGTAGATTGTTTGGCTTTTTCTTCTGTTATCTACTTACTGGTGTTTATCTGTCATGAATTGGGAAAGTTTATCCTTTGGGAATGTTTGAGAGAGTATTTTTGTTGATTTCTGGTTTTTCGATGTTTTTGGTAAGGTACTGGACCTAAGGTTTTTGATATGTGTGCTCGCTAAGATTTCGCAATCTTATGCCTACGTATTCCCGTAATGATAACAGGGAAATCAGAGCAATCGTAGTTCCTCCTATTCTATGGGAGGAAAAAGGTGTTTTGGTGTCTTATTCAAAGCCCAAGATTGAAGCTAGAGGTTATTTGTGTCTTGTTCAAAGCCCAAGATTGAAGCTAAAGGTTTTTTGTGTCTTGTTCAAAGCCCAAGATTGAAGCTAAAGGTTTTGACTGAGAGAGAATTTGTCATCTCTAAAGGGAGATATCTCATTTGTTTATCACAGTTGTTGGGTAACTGATTATAAAGGAGAATTACTTTAAATGGAATGTATGGAATCCAGTAATGCCATAATTTCCTTTATAAGGGATTTGTCCTGAAGGAGAAAACTTTAACTCAGTGTAGAGCAATGCCATTTTTCCTTAGGAATCTTTCATGCTAGGAGAGGGACATGGGCTTGGATGTAAATAATTCAGAGGCTTGCGACTTACAGCAATTAGATGAAAGAAAGGGGTTTATCAGGATAAGAGATGGACTACAGCTTGGATTTTTGAATCAACAAGTGTGCCACTTATAGCAGTTATCTGGGATTAAGGTTTGTTTTGATTGTCTGTTTTAATGTGTGATGTATAGAGAAATGTCTTCCTACAGAGAGATTTTGATTTCCTCTGAGGGGATTTTGGTTTTTATGTGCCTTGATCAAAGCCCAAGGTTGAAGCTAAAAGGTTGACTCTACTAGGGAGATCATTATCTAAAGCCTAAGAGGAGGCTAAAAAAGGAGATTGACTCTTTTAGGGAATATTTTGTCTGTCTTGTACAAAGCCCAAGATTGAGGCTAAAAGAATTGACTCTACTGGGGAGAGGTTTTATCTATCTTATACAAAGCCCAAGATTGAGGCTAAAAGGGATGACTCAGCTAGAGAATATTTATATGTGTCTTATACAAAGCCTAAGATTGAGGCTAAATCAGCTGAGGAAAGATCATTATACAAAGCCTAAGAGGAGACTGATTGGGGAATTTCTTATATAAAGCCTAAGAGGAGGCTAGCTTCTGTTGAGGATTATTGAGATCTAGAGACAGGTCCAAGTTGGGGAATCAACTCTTGCTGAGGATTTACAGAAGAGTTGAAATATCAGATGCCTTGAGGTCCTAATTGAGGTTTATTGATAGTAATTTGACCCTAGCTGGGGGATTTAGAAATTGAAAGTTTAAAGATGGAGTTTTGAAACCTGTGGAGGTCTTAACTCTGTTGGTGATTAATGAAACGATCAGGGTTAATTCCTGTTCCTTCAGGAAACTTGAGGGTTTTCTTGAGATCCAAAAGGAGGAGAGACTGTCCAAGTCTACTAGTAGGAAAAGGTTTATCTTTGTATGATGCCCAAGAGGAGGCTGGTGTTTTAAGGGATGAGAATCAACCCTAAACTGATCTGATGTTTTGACTCTGACTCTCTGGAGGATTGAACTAGCAAAGGATGACTAAGTTATGTCCTATACCTGTAGAAGGTCTTTGGGTCCTTGTACTAAGCCCAAGAGGAGGCATGAGAACTTCTAAGAAGCCTGAGGGTCCTTGTACAAAGCCCAAGAGGAGGCTGGGGATGCTTTTAGGAAGCCTGTGGGTCCAAACTTAAGAAAAGTTTAGGAAAGGTTTCACTGAGAATAATCCTTTCTTTAGTGAATAGTTCTAGGGTTTGAAGAAATTCAAGAGAGGTTTCACCGAGAATTAATCCTCTCTGGGAAAATGAATTTCTTAGACAAATTTCTAGTAGTGACAGTATTGAGAAAAGTTTCACCAAGAATAATGCCTTTCTCTGTTCCATATTGTATAAGCCCAAGAGGAGGCAAGACTGTATCTGGAATTTCCTATGGGGAACTAGTTTTGATTGTGTTGAAAGAGTGACCACTGGTTTGATCTAATCCTAGACCTAATTACCGGGGAAAACTCTAAGCAGATATATATATACAAGTATATACAGATGAAATATATAAACAAGTATGTAAAAGAAAGCTGGTAAAACTTACAGGTGAGCAAGCTTCCAGTGTTATAAACACAGCTGTATGGTTAGTTTTTCAAGAAATTGAAGAAAGTTTAGATAACAACTATGAATTTGAATCTAAGTCAAAAGGGAAATTTGTTTTAAAAAGAAGATTGGGGCTTATACTCAAGGAGAGGCCCAGATGAAAAACAACGATCGCTCCGTTATTTTGAAAACTGTATTGGGACTTATACAATGACTGAGGCCCAAAAAGGTTTGTTTGTGACAAGAGATGGGTCTTACACTCTATTAGAGGCCCAAAAGTGTTTTTATACAAAAGTTGGGGCTTATAACTCAAAGAGATGCCCAGATTAAAAACAGTGATCGCACCGTCGTTTTAAGAATCGCAGAGGGACTTATACAATGACTGAGGCCCAAAACATTTTATGTACAAAGGAATGGGACTTACACTCTATTAGAGGCCCAAAAGTGTTAAAAATAAAAGAGAATAAGGCTTACAACTCAGGGAGAGGCCCATGTGAAGGACAGTGATCGCACCGTCGTTTTGAGAATCGTATCGGGACTTATACAAATGACTGAGGCCCAAAAAGTTTGCATATGATAAGGGATGAGTCTTACACTCTATTAGAGGCCCAAAAGTGTTTTTAAAAAGATTTGTAAGGGTGAAAAATAATCAAAACCCTAATTTGATTTTAAAAAATGTATTTTTATTGAATAAAATTCAATTAAAATGATCAAAGTTATCAAACATGTGTGAAAAACAAGTTGTGATCTTGGATTAATGTTTGAAAAATCATGTTTCTTTCATATGAATGATTTGAAAATCATTTTAATTTGCAAAAAAAATCAAGAGAAAGAAATATTTTTAAATGCCTAAAAACAAATAAAAAATAATTCTTTACAAAAATATCAAATACATAAAATAAATAATATTTTTGTGAGATTTTTGTAGAATAAAATATTTTATCATTTTTGTGAATTTTCAAAAGAAGAACCAATAAAAAATAATTAAAATTGAGGGAGAAATTAATTTTGGAAGTTATTAAAAGATGGTGAAGAAAAGTGTAAGAAAACAAGTGGTAAAAAAAAGAGGATGGCCCTCCCAAGGTTTGAACCCACGCCCTTGAGGTGGAGTGTTTAAAACTTTACCAACTGAGCCACTTGCGTGTGGCTGAAAGAGGATGGTAAGTGTGAATAATATATGAAAAACCCTTTGAGGTGTTACTATAATTGCCTCAATTCCATTTCCATAAGCGTTGACAGCTCCGTAAAATATTAGTCCCTATTGGGATCCTGGCTTTGGCCCTTTGTTTGGTAGCGGTTCATCACAATCTTTCATCTTCAAGTACATCACATCTTCATCTGGGAAGTCAAATTTGACTGATTCCTGATCGTCAATCGGTTGATGAGCAAAATGATCGGCTAAAATACTTCCTTTGACGGATTTCTGAGCATGGTACTCGATGTCGTATTCCGATAACAACATCTGCCAACGGGAAATCCTTCCTGTGAAAGCAGGCTTTTCAAAGACGTACTTGATCGGATCCATTTCAGAGATTAACCAAGTAGTGTGACAAATCATGTACTGGCGAAGACGCTATGGTGCCCAAGCCAGAGCGCAGCAAGTTTTCTCGAGCATAAGGTATCGAGTTTCACAGTCTGTGAACTTCTTACTTAAGTAATAAATGGCATACTCTTTTCTTTTTGTTTCGTCTTGTTGGGCAAGCACACAACCCATGGAGTCTTCCAAGACTGTTAAGTAGATGGTCAATGGTTTTCCTTCCATTGGAGGAGACAAAATTGGTGGATTCAGCAAATATTCTTTGATGTTGTCGAAAGCCTTTTGGCAGTCTTCTGTCCATATACAACTTTGATTCTTTCTAAGTAGTTTGAAAATTGGTGCGCATGTCGCGGTCATGAGGAATATAAATCTTGAGATGTAATTCAGACGTCCTAAAAATCCTCTTACTTGCTTTTCACTCTTTGGAGGAGGTATTTCTTGAATGTCCTTAACTTTGTCGGGATCAACCTCAATTCCTTTTTGGCTGACGATGAATCCCAAGAGTTTTCCTGAACGAACACTGAATGTACATTTGTTGGGATTCAAGCGGAGTTTGTATTTTCTCAGATGCCCGAATAACTTTAATAGGTGTTCCAAATGTTCTTCTTCTGTTTTAGATTTGGCAATCATGTCATCGA
The DNA here is from genome assembly GCA_022829125.1 of Lathyrus tuberosus. NCBI lineage: Eukaryota > Viridiplantae > Streptophyta > Magnoliopsida > Fabales > Fabaceae > Lathyrus > Lathyrus tuberosus. The sequence continues at coordinate 6,923,045 of JALAZF010000264.1, forward strand.
TGTACACTTCAATCTCTTTGTGCGTCATGTCGTGAAACAGGGTTGTCATGGCCCTTTGATAAGTTGCCCCTGTGTTCTTCAGACCGAACGATATTACTTGGTAGCAAAAGGTGCCCATGGGGTGATGAATGAAGTTTTCTCCATGTTTTCTGGCGCCATTCTGATTTGATTATAGCCCGAGAATCCATTCATGAAGGAGAATACTTTGAATTTTGTTGTGCTGTCAACTAGCATGTCAATGTCTGGTAGGGGAAAATCATCCTTTGGACTTGCTTTGTTCAAATCCCTGTAGTCTAAACACACTCTGACTTTTTCGTCTTTCTTTGGAACTAACACTATGTTGGCTAGCCATTGAGGATATTCTAAGGTGGCAAGGAAACCTGCGTCAATCTGTTTCTGCACTTCCTCCTTAATTTTGATGGCCATATCTGGATGAGTCCTTCTCAGTTTTTGTTTAACCGGAGGACATTCTGATTTCAGCGATAAGTGATGTTCCACGATGCTGGTGTCCAACTCTGGCATGTCTTGGTAGGACCAAGCAATCACATTTGGAAATTCTTTGAGAAGTTTTATCAAGCCTTCTCTGACAGTTGCATTGAGTAGTGCTCCAATCTTAAATTCTTTCTTTTCTTCTTCTGAACCCAAATTGATCGTTTCCAATGGCTCTTTGTAAGGTTCAATGGACCTTTCCTCTAGTCTGAGTAGTCGAGAGATCTCTTTTGGAATTTCTTCGTCCTCTTCTTCTTCGGCTTTGAATACCGGGAACTCAAAGTTGGGAGAAGGCATTGGATCGTATGTTTCAATGGGGTTTAAAACAAATAATCTGCACGACGTGATGATTCTTTTTTTAGAAAAAACAGAGAGAATTCAAAAGTGTGTGCAATGTATTTTTTTTGAAAAACGATTATTTTTATTTTGGGTTGTTTTTTAGGATTACCATTTTTTGGAAAAGCGAAAAGTGTAAATAGCAATGCAATAAATGCGGGAATTCAGAATGACATTATTTATTCATGACTTGTCGATTCTTGAAACACAACCCTATAAAACAAAACTCTATCGCTTTGGACGAAGCGGAGAGGGACATTTACAGAAAAGTAATCCCTATAAAACATCTATTTCATCCGGGCAAAGTGAAAGGTCAAAACAAAGATGCGGCAATTACTTCGATTTATGAACGACATTCGAGACATCGACCACGACCCAATGGCGACGAACTCCTCTGTGGATCAAAAATTCCGGTATCTTTCTTCCAGGTTTATCTTCAGAAATAACACTGATTTTGGGGGAAGTGGGATTATTGGAGTCCTCTTCCCATGCAGAGTTATCATAGGAGGACTCTTCCGTTATATTTTTTACAGTACTTTCATCCTCAAGAGGATCTCCCCATCCAGTTGTCTGGATGTCCTTATATCTGATGCGAGAGCTTTCGGGAGCAGTGCACTTTACTAGAAAGTCGTACTTGCCTCTTGGCTGCCCCAAGGTACCCCAGGTTTCTGTGGGAATAGATGAGTCTTCTTCTTCAATGACGTTGACCTTAGGAAATGCATAGTTAATAAATTATTGTCCTGCGGTCTTTGCAAAATCATCAGCGTGACGTTGGACACTCTCGGAATGTTCTGGGTAAGGATTCCATGACTCTGGGAGAACAGGCGTATTTTTTTCAAGATCATTCAGCCGATATGCATTATCCGGCTGTCTCTTTTGCCCCGAGTCTTCCATGTAAGGCTTCTAGACAGGCAAATCATCTAGGGGATCATAATAATCGTAGTCAAAGTTGTCCTTCATCAGAGTATCTTCCTCTAATGAGTTGGGTGGAGCACGGAATCCTTCGGGATCGCAATCTCCGTAGATCATTCTAACGTCTGATATTGGTATATATCTGGGACTTTGCTTTGGAGAGCAGAATGACATGTACATTTCTCCCTGAGATATATAACCTTCATCATTGAGATACAATTTCCACTCTTCATCTACATCAGAAGATTTATTTTCCTTTATGGTGTGGACTTCTTGAGATATTGGGTGGAAGAAGCCTCCACTGTGGAAGAAATCCTGAATGAGACGAAAGCTTTCATCTTTCTTTGTAGTCTGGGTACATGTTGGAGAAAAACCAAGACCTTTTCTTGTCTTGTTATCAACAGGAATCACAACTTGTCCCCATCCTTTGATGTCACTGCTTCCCATTATCTGGAGAGCGTCTTTGTACGAGGAAATCGACGTTCCCTTTTCTTGGTGATTCTAATTGCTCACCGAGAGTGCTTGAAATTGGGTTCCAACAACCTCTTCTGGTTCTAAATATGAAAATAATTATAGGTTGCTCACGATTAAAGCTTGTTCTCTATATACTATGACCAACTTGTCGTTCTTGATAAACTTCAGCTTCTGGTGAAGTGTCGAAGTGACTGCCCTGACTTCATGTATCCAAGGTCTTCCTAATAAACAGCTGTATGCTGCTTGGATTTCCATGACCTGGAAAGTGACTTGGAAAGTGTGAGGACCGATGGTCATGGGAAGATCGACTTCAACGATAACTGTTTTTCTGGATCCGTCAAAGGCTTTGACGAAGATCTCACTGCCTCTCATGGGAGTACCTTGAAAAGATAGTCGTACCAAAGTTGATCTTGGCATGACGTTCAAGGATGAACCCGTGTCCACCAATAAGCTGGATAAAGCATCGTCCTGGCAATTGACTGTGATATTGAGTACCATGTTATGATTCTTGCCTTCCTTGGAAGTTCTTCATCACTGAAACCCAAATTGTTGCAGGAAGTGATGTTGGAGATAATGCTATCGAACTGTCCTACTGTCACATCTTGTTCTACAAAGGCCTGTTCTAAGACTTTCTATAGAGCTTCTCTATAAACTTCTGAACTGAGTAGGAGGGATAAAACGTATATCCGAGAAGGAGTTTGTAGCAATTGATCCACAATGTTGTACTCGCTTTTCTGGATGAGCTTTAGCATTTCATCATTGTTATTTATAGGTTCCGTGTTGTTGGATTGACCAATTTGTTGATTAGGAACTTCATCTTGTGGTTCCTTTTCTTTTGTAGATTCTCCAACTCCTCTGTTGAAGATTCAACCGCTTCGGGTGACCCGACTGATATCAACAATGTTTACAATGGATGGCAGTGGAATTTCTTTTCCATCTTCTATTGTAGTCGCACCATACTTGTACGGAATAGCTTTCTCTGACTTGTACGGTACGGGTCTCGGCAGGTAGATAACCACAGGGGTCTTTTGGGTCTTTTGATTGTTGTAGACAACCTGTCAAAAGAAAGTATCTAATATTCCCAGAAAGACCACACCATCGAGATTGGGAATGTTAGATACTTTTCTACTGTCCAGAGGGATTTCCACGCACTTTGGTTCCATGAGCAAAGGAATTATGGTGAAAACATCCTTGGTAATTCCATGATTGACATGTTCTCTTTTATCAGAGACTGTGACAATGCTTTTGTCTAGTAGTCCTCGGACCTTGTTTTGAACAGGGAGGCAACCTTGCACCATGTTGATTGATCGAGAATCTAAGCATGGTTGAGTTTCCATTCGGTCTACCTGATGCTGGAGAGTTGCTCGCACGAGGTATCATCCTTGGTTATTTTTTGAATATATTCCACAGCGTTCATAATTAAGAGGTGGCACCCGACCGTACCCACTTTGTATGCAATGCATCTTTACCAGATTCGTTTCTAGTAAGCGGATATCACAGCTTTGGTGTCTATCAGGATTTCCATTAGTTATGCTAACTTGACGCGTGTCTTCATCCTGGTAGATTAGAAGCCACCAGTGGTCTAATAGATGTTGAAGAGCTCTTTGCACAAACGTGCAACCTTTATCATTTTCAGAACAATCCTTGCAGTCCTGATAATTATGTGAGGTCAGAAAACCGAGTCTGGCCTGCTTGGCATGCAACTCTACCAAGGTGGTATTCATTAAATGAATATTGAAGATCTGAACCATATTAACTTGATGATCATTCCTTTCATGGTAGTCTTGGATCCATCCAAGATTCATTTGACGCTGGAGGGCCTCTTGTACAAAAGAGCATCCCTAATTTTCTTTTGAGAAAATCAGGCAAGCGCTGTAGTCATGCAGCGGCAAGTTGTAATAATGACTTTCTCTTGAATGCATTGCCACTAGATTGGCATTCATTACACGGATGTCATGATTTTGAACAATGTTTGGATGTGAATGGGCCTATTTACTTCACGAATCCTGTGATCCTGAATCCAGCCTAGATCCATCTGCTCTTGAAGAGCTGCTTGTACAATGACACATCCTTGATTGTTCTTGGAACAGATATCACACTGGTGATAGTTGTGAGATGGTACATGGTCGTACCCACTCTTCCTACAATGCACTTTCACCAGATTTGTTCCTAGTAGGCGTACATCGTGAATTTGATAACTGTTGCCGGGTTCTCCTTCTATCAAGTTCACCGTAGTCTTTTCATGTTGCGGTAATGGGTTTGTTTAAACATTCAGATTAGTATCTTTGAAAGATAAAATTCTATTTCCGACGAGCTTTTGTACATCAGATTTGAAGTTGAGGCAATTCTCAATGTTATGTCCTAATCCTCCTTGATGGTAAGGGCAAGATTGATCGGCTTTGAACCAAAAAGGTGGGTTGTCCGGTACTGTGACAGGGTCCTGGTTTGAACGTTCCCCTTGGCTAGCAGAAGTGGAAATAATTCTACATATAACATTGGTATGGGGTCAAACCCTGGCGATCGTGTGATACGATTGTTATTATTATACTGCGGGCGAGCCTACTGAAGAGGTTGTTGCTACCTTTGCTGATACTGTTGTTAATTTGGCTGGCTCTGAGCAACCTGAGGTTGATATGTCGGAGCTGGCTCTGGGTTGATAGCGGGAGTTACTGCCGCTACCTGTCGAGGTTGATACCTTTGCCTTTGCTTACCCTGAGAGATGTTACTGATATCTTGCTCTTTATTCTTTCGGAAAGCACTCCCGTATCTTTTAGTACTGCTGGATGGCTCTGCATCTTTGACCAATCGTCCTTCTTGGACTGCTTCCTCAAGGCGTATCCCCATGTTCACCATTTCAGTGAAGTCACTAGGTACAATGGCGACCATTCGGTCATAATAAAACGACCTTAATGTTTTTAGGAAGATTTTCGTCATTTCATTTTCCTCGAGAGGAGGACAGATCTGGGCGGCGATTTCACACCATCTTGAGCATACTCCTTGAAGGTTTCTTTATCTTTCTGGGACATTGCTCTGAGCTGGTCCCTATCTGGCGCCATGTCCAAATTGTATTTATACTGCTGAACGAAGACTGCCCCAAGATCTCTGAAAGTACTGATCTGGTGCGGCTTAAACCCATGTACCATTTGAATGCGGCACCGGTTAAAATGTCTCAGAAGTAATGGATTAGTAGCTGTTAGTTTTCTGTCTGGGTAGACATTTTTCGAGCGTAGATTACCAAATGACTTTGAGGGGAAGAGTTGCCTTTGTATTTTTCAAAGTCAGGCACCTTAAATTTGTGCGGTATCTTTACATTAGGGACCAAACAAAGGTCAGCGGCGTCCTTACCAAACAAGTCCTGTCCACGAATGGCATGCAATTTTTTCTTCATTTCCAAGAACTGTTCCTGGAATTCATTCATCCTTTCGTATACTTCTTCGTTTCTGCCAGAAGTGGCCTGTAAAATCTGTTCCTCTGGGATTGTGTGTACCACCGGTTTTGGTATAGAAATTACGACGGTAACTCTTGGTGCTTCAGTGACCTGAAGTTTGTAACCTTCAGGAGTTTCTGTCGTAACCCTTGCATCTTTTCATTTACCTGAAGTTTGTAACCTTCAGGTCTGGAGGTTCCTGCTATGGCTTCTAGGTCTTCAGTGACCGAAGGTATATATACTTCAGGTATAAAATTAAACGGCATGCCCCAGGGAAAAGCTTTGGGCATATTGTACTGAGGATGACTGCCAGGTGTCTCAAACGCTGGTGCAGATATAATCTCTAAGATTGCAGTCTTTTGAGGTGGTTGATCCTGAGCTGCTGCTAGGGATTCAATCGTGTTGTGGAGTTTCTCCAAACTCTCCTTCAGAGCATTGATTTCTTCTCTCAACTCACTGTTCTCTTCTTCGAGATCGTCCATTTTCTTTTGCCGATTGGCCCGAGTATTGTACGAATGAGACAATTTGACTCTAGAGTGTGACACATGTGTGAGACTCAATGACAAAGATGTGTTATGTGAGAATGATGAATGATATGAAAATAATGAGAATTATCTTTTTAGCTTTTATTAGTTTTCAAAAGAACTTTTAACAATTATGTTGCAAATATCATACAGTGGTGGAAACCTTTTATTGAACTCAAAAGATTGCAGTATTTTACAAGGAAAAGTATAATATTTTACAAAGTGCGAGAAGGAGAACTAGGCCTATGGATCCTGAGTTTTCTCTGAGGAAAGCTCAGATGCTGGTACCTGAATTTTTATTTTCTTTGATCGGGCCCCTTCAATCGTTGTCGGGTCAATGATCCTTTGCCATGTGAAAGGAGAGAGCAAATTTCTTCGTTCCTCCTGACTTTCTATAGCATGCTGCTCTAATATCTTAATCAGAGCATCCTTTTCCTTCAACAGTTATTGGATCTTTGTGCACTCCAAATTAATTATCTGGTATTTGTTCTTCCAAGAGTTCTTCTTACGTTGGACTTTGTTAAGAGCGGTCTGGAGTTTTTCTGCATCGGACATGAAATAAAGAACAGATTCCTTTAAGGGAAAAACTTCTTGATGAGGGTAAGCCATCTTCAGTTTGATGGCTCTAGTTTGTACCCAGTGGAGGTAAGGCTCTGCAGAGATGCAATTTGGCCTTCCTAGGGACTCTCTCCCCTTCCCATGAACATGTTTCCAGACATGCACTATTTCTTTCTTTAGTGCCCTTTCATTTTCTCCTTCCTTGAAGAAAAGACCTTCCAGATGAATATTATGTGGTACATTCTTCATCGGGTATCCAAGTTGACAGCGAGCTAAAATTGGATGGTAGTTGATCCCTCCCTTAGTACCAATGTGGGTTACATTGAGGAAACTTCCATATTTGTCGATGATTTTTATTCTGTCATAGATCCGATTGTACCAATCTATGTAAGAATTGGTAAGAGACATAATCTTCTGCGACCATCGCAGACCACTCTTGTGATCCCAAAAAGAAGTAGACTTGGGTAAGTGGGAAATAAACCATCTGTAGAGTAATGGTACACAACATGTGATCATCCCTCCACTGTATAAATTCTTTAAATGTACAGAGTGATAAGCATCTGCGAGCAAGGTTGGGATTGGGTTCCCAATTAAAAAATATCTTGAAAGCATTAACATCGACAAAGTTGTCGATGTTGGGAAAGATGAATAACCCATATATGAGTAGGACAAAGACATTCTTGAAAGCAGTTACATTTCCTATACTGGCAAAGTATAAGGCTTTCTCCATCATGAATTTAGCTGGTAAACCCTGGATTCCTCCCTTGGTGGTCATGTGAGTTTTAATATCCGACTCTTCCAATGAGGTTGCTCTTGCAATGGCTTGATCTTTTGGAATTTCTTACAGTCCAAAAAATGGCTCTTGATCAGTGATAGGTAAATTAATCAGGTGAGAGTACTCTTCCAATGTTGGTGTGAGCTGATAATCTGGAAAAGTGAAGCAGTGATATACTGGATCATAGAACTGAACCAATGTAGACAGGACTACTTCCACCATGTTGACCTTCAAAAGAGACAACAGTCCTCCGTGCTTAGCTCTGAAAGCTTCGGGATTAGTAATCATCCTTCCCAATTTCCTTAAGTCTTCCAGTTTTGGAACCTTGAAGGTATACTTGTGCGTTTTTCTTCTACCGAAATCCATAACGCAACTTCTGATATTTGCAATTATTGTTTTAGTTCTTTTAGAAAAAGATTTTTTTCTTGTTAAAAAGGAGTTTTTTAATGAATGAAATGCATGGATGCATGAATGTAGCAAACAAAAACATTTGAAAACATGGGTTTAAGGGTTCATCATCACGAGCATGTAGCCATGGATCTACCCATCCCCAAGGTGTGTACTAGGGTCTAATTTTTGTACCTGTAGAACGGGTTCTAACAAAGGTTCCAAAATCATTGACCCCTCTCGAGAATATTAACAGCAAACCGGCTGACTCATGAGAGCTGTAATATTTCAAAGATGAATCTCTTTAAAGTGTAGTATCGCGTATCAACTATTCTCGATAGTTACCGCACTACCTAATGGTCAAATGGTTAAATATTCACTAAACCTCAGTTTCAAGGGTGCCCAATGGGAAAAGTAATGTTTTCACGACTTGCTCGTTCAACATCAACAATTCCACAAGGGTACCTCCGCTGATTCGACGGACTCTCAAGTTAGCTTGGTTGGGACTCACTCCCTATAAGCCTTCTTAAATATGCCACCACTTATCTTAATGTTCTCTTGAACTCACCACATGCGTATTAATCGCATTCCCAGATAACAGTAATTTAAACAAATATTTCAAGTAATATGACAACATATGATATATAAAAATGAGAAAGCAAGTAAAATAGCAGAAAAATAAATGCAAAACAAGGCCTAAACGTCTTAGGAAATCTAATTCCAAAACTCCCCAGCAGAGTCGCCATTTTTCTGTAGCGTCGGTTTTTTGGTGAAACGATCACCTACCGCGTATTTGGTGCTACTTTCTTATTTATGTATTTATCCTATGAAGCTTGAAAGGAAGGGGAAGATATCTTAAACTAACTCTGCACGCAAGTGTTTTCTTTAACAAATGCTAAGAGATCGGGGATCGGGGTTTGGTTATACAAAGGGAAGCTATTAACACCCAGAGTATCTATAGTAATCTATAGGAACCTTCGTTTGCATGTATTTCTACTGTTTGAAATGCTTTCTTGTGTTTATCTACTGTTGATTGGGAAAGTTTCTCCTTTGGGAGGGTTAGGAGAATGTTTTTGTTGTTTTCGGGTTTTCTATTATTTTTGGGAAGGTACCCGGACCTAGAATTTTTTATTTGTGTGCTCGCTAAGATTTCACAATCTTATGCCTACGTATTCCTGTAAAGATATTTGGGAAATTAGAGCAATCATAGTTCCTCCTATTCTATGGGAGGAAAGTTTTGTGTCTTGTTCAAAGCCCAAGATTGAAGCTAGCAGAGTATATGTGTCTTGTTCAAAGCCCAAGATTGAAGCTAAAAGGGTGTTTGTGTCTTGTTCAAAGCCCAATATTGAAGCTAAAAGGGTGTTTGTGTATTGTTCAAAGCCCAAGATTGAAGCTAAAAGGGTGACTGAAAGAGAGAATTTGTCATCTCTAAAGGGAGAAATCTCACCTATTCATCACAGATGTTGAGTAATTGGTTATAAGGGAAATTACTTTAACTGGGATATGGGATCCAGAAATGCCATAATTTCCTTTATAAGAGAGATGCCATGAAGGAAGAAGCTTTAACTCAGTGTAGAGCAATGCCACTTTTTCCTTTATGAATCTTTCATGCTAAAAGAGGGACATTGGCTTGGATGCGTAGAATCTAGAGGCTTGCCACTTATATCTGTTAGATGAAAGAGAATTTTTAGCCAGGATAAGGGAAGGACCCCAGCATGGATTTTGAATCAACAAGTGTTCCACTTACTGCAATTATCTGGAAAAAGGTTTTGATAGATTTTTTTGATATGTGATGTATAGAAGAGGTATCTTCCTACAGAGAGGACTCATGGTTTCATCTAAGGGGATGTGTGCCTTGGTCAAAGCCCAAGATTGAAGCTGAAAGAAAATGACTCCTTTGAGGAGTGTTATATCTGTCTTATACAAAGCCCAAGATTGAGTTTGTCTGGGAAAATCATTATATAAAGCCTAAGAGAAGGCTGACTGGGAAAATCATTATATGAAGCCTAAGAGGAGGCTAACTCTTGCTGAGAATTATTGAAATCCAGGAGAAGGTCTAAATTGTATTGGGGGATCCAAAGGGAAACTAACTCTTGCTGTTGATTTGATCAGAGTTGATTTACCAGATGCCGTGAGGATCTGATTCTTTTGATGATTTATTAATGGTAAATTAACCATGGCTGGGTTTTTAAGGTGAAAGATAAGCCTTGTTGGGGGTCAGAGGGGTTTTAAGGTGAGTTTGAAAACCTTAGAAGTTTTAACTCTTCTGGAGGCTGGTGTATTGGTAAAATGATCAGAATTTATCCTACGCTTTTAGGAAACCTGTGGGTCCTTGTGTTAAGCCCAAGAAGAGACTATGAGGGTGAGACTTTCCAAGTCTACTTGTATGAAGCCCAAGAGGAGGTTGAGACTATCCAAGTCTCATTAAGAAGAGATAGACTCTGGTTGGAAAGAGATCTTTATATGATGCCCAAGAGGAGGTTGTTGGTTCAAGGGATGAAGATCAACCCTTGAATGATTGGGTATTCTGAAGTTTTGACTTTCCTGAGGATGAGACTAGCAAAGATGACTGAATTCTATCCTATGCTTTTAGGAAGCCTTTGGGTCCTTGTACTAAGCCCAAGAGGAGGCTATGGGGAACTTCTAAGAAGCCTGGTGGTCCTTGTACTAAGCCCAAGAGGAGCCTGTGGGGAACTTCTAAGAAGCCTGTCGGTCCTAGCCCTTAGAAAAGTTCAGGAAAGGTTTCACCGGGAATAATCCTTTCTTTATTAAACAATTCCAAGGTTTGAAGAAATTCAAAAGAGGTTTCATCGAGAATTAATCCTCTCTGGGCAAGTGAATTTCTTTTATATGTTTCTAAGTTTTGATAGTCTTAAGAAAAGTTTCACCAGGAATAATGCCTTTCTTATTTCCATATTGAATAAAACCCAAGAGGAGGCAGACTGTATTGAGGGAAGTTTTCTATGAGGGAACTAGTTATTGACTAAGTTAGAAGTATCCTTTTGTTTTACCTAAGGATGACCTAACTGCTGGGGAAACTCTTGACAGATATGCATAAGTATATACAAATAAGTGAATCAACAAGTATATAAACAAGTATGCATTGAATTGAAAAGATGTTGGGTCTTACACTTTGAAAAGAGGCCCAAGTGTATTGTGATTGATTGTATTAATGGTGACTGTATGATTAGGGTTTTAAGAAAATGAAGAAAGTTTTGAGAAAACTTTGAGTTTGAATTTGAATTAAAATAAATTTGTTTAAAAGAAAAGAATGTTTAGGGCTTATAACTCAAAGAGAGGCCCAAGTGGTCTAAGAGCAGTTTCACCGGGAATAATGCTCCTCTTGGTACCAATTTAAAACAGACAGATGATTTTGAAAAGAGAGGTATGGGGATTACAACTCAAGGAGAGCCCTATGGAGGTTGTTTATTGTTTAAAACCAAGTTTATGTACAAAAGATTAGGGCTTATACTCAAGGAGAGGCCCAGATGAGTTATTTGAAAACAGTGATCGCACTGCGATACCGAAAGACGTTGTGGGACTTATACTACAACAGAGGCCCAAAATTTATTTATGTACAAAGAGGTTTGGGTCTTACACTCTATTAGAGACCCAAGATATTTATTGAAAGGAAAAAAAGTGGGGCTTATACTCAAGGAGAGGCCCAGATGAAAACAGTGAACGTACCGTTATTTTGAAAATCGCACTAGGACTTATACTATGACAGAGGTCCAAAATTTATTTATTTACAAAAGGGGTTGGGTCTTACACTTTAATAGAGGCCCAAAAGTGTTTAGTGTGAAGTTTGAAAGATTTAATTTTTAAGGAAACCCGAATTCCTAATTTTCTACATTTTTTTAAAGGAAAAATAAATTAAAAAATGATAAAAAATATCAAATCAATTCAATAAACATGTTGTGAACTTTGAAAAATGTTTGAAAGTAGATGTTTTAATTCACAAGATGATTTGAAATTCAATTAGTTTTGGAAAAATCAAGAAAAAAAATCATTTAAAAATGTTTAAAACAATTAAAAAGAAATTCTTTAAAAAATTAAAAAATATATCAAATATAAAATATTTTTTTGATTTTTGTGTGGAATAAAATATTAATATGTATAAATGATTTATGTTTAAAAAATCATTTGAAAAAGATTAAAAATGAGAGAGATATGAATTTTTGAAAATAATTGAAAATATTAAAAATATTTAAAAATTCAAAATTCCAAAAATGGCGCCAAGGCAATCTTCTTCTTCCTCGCGCATGCCACCATTGCCAGATTTGCAAAACCTCTCATATCTCTCTCAATACGTAATGATTTTGCACAATTCAAACATGAAAGTTGTGTGTTTTTGAACAAGGATTTCAATGATACCAATTAATTGTATTTCTTTTAAGTGTAGATTGAGAAATCATATGAAGAACAAATGAACCCTAATTTTTGTAAGAACATTATGAAATTCCATACACGATAGATACAAAGCAATTAATTGAGGGGAAACACTCTACATAAGTGCAAAAACATGTTGGTAACTTGAAAACACATTTATGATGAATGGATCATAGAGTTCAGATTTGAGGAAGCTTACCTTGCAAGTGAGAATCGAATTCTGCAATGTAGGTGTTATAGATGCAAGATGATGATCTGGACAACTTCCTTGACCCCCAAAGATGGTGTTCCAATGATTAGAATGGATTGAAACCTTTTAGATCACTTGGCTCGCTCCATCTGCAGCCTTGAGAAATATTTGAGCAAAAAGGATAGTGACTTGGTGATTCTGACGTTACAGAAGTGTTTTAAGGTTATGGATCACTTCTATAATGCTTATGTGAAGTGTTTGGATGCTTGGTTTGAGTGGAATTGGACTGGTTTGAGAATTCCAAGTTTTCACTCTTTGAGAACTTTGAATTTTGCAAGAAGAAGGATTTGTGAGAAAACAAGCATTGTGGTTGTTTTGGTGTGTTTTAATCAATCACAGATGACCTCTATTTATATTATAGGAAGTTTGTTTTGCAAGGAATAGTGAATGGAGGTTGATCATAATGTGTAGCTAGGTAGCCATTGACTTAGATGTTTCAAAGTGCCAAGTCTCCTCTAGCTTGACTCAATTCAATTTTTACAGGTTTGAACACTTAGAGCTTTGGACTGAATCTTGACTGGTTTGGACTGATATGGCTTGGTTCATGACACCTCAATGCATTGCATGAATGTAACATTGCCAAATTTGAAATTGGAGGCATTTTGTAATGATGGATCATCTTATGCTAGGCTGGATTCTTGCCTCTTTGATCAAATAACAAGTGAGTCATAAAGAGTTTTGTGTTTTTGGAAGATGACAAAGTTTGCAAAGTGACAAAATTTGAAGGAGAAAATCGTGTGGCACAAGTTATGCACCAATGTTGTCTTGAAAACCAGGATTTCATGTCATGTTGCAAGGCTTGTAATTCCTTGCTCAAGTTGAATTAGAATGTGTTCTTGTACTTTTTGGAAAGCTTGCACGTCATAATTCAATTTTGATGTTTGCCTTTGGTCTTGGATCAATGTGGATCATGGAGAAAAATGACCTCAAAGTTGGCAAAAATGCAAACAGATTCTGTCTCAAAATTTCACTAAGTGTCAAAGTGGAAATCCCATGAAACCCTAACTATATGGCTTTATAACTCAAAATCCATGCATCTTTTGACTATGGATCAGGAGGACACTTTTGTAGTATGTAATGAGAGATTTCATTTGAGCTTTGGATGGAAGAAAATGGTTGTTTGGATCATAAGTTATGGTCTTGTAAAGTTGGGTAAAAATCATCTTTTTTCCATAACTTAGTGAAATTTTAAGTTTCTTAAAATTACCCCTTTTGCAAGTAACCTTACTTTTCTTGATTTTTCTTGATTGAGGATGATCCAAACCATAAGTTAACATTGTTTTTGACTTGAAGAAGCCATATTTGTCAAAAAATCTCAAAAGTCAAACTTGGTTTTGGGCACAGTTGACTTTTTATCAGATGAATTTCAAACTTTGTGATCCTTTATGAAATCAAGTCATTGGGCTAACTCAAACCTAATGGATGGATTCCATAGGTGTTTTAGAGTGTCTTGAATCATTTCCCAAGGTTTGAGATCATGTCTTGGTCAAAAGTCAAAGGTATGGTTGACTTTTTCTCAAAAACCCTAGTTTGTGGTCCAGATGAATTTGCATCTTTATATTGATCATGAATCAAGTTCTTTGTGTCAATTTAAACTTGTGAGAGGATAAATATAAGATATTTGAGGTCTTCAAAACATTTCTTGAGGTCTTGGCTCATGCCTTGCTTCAAAAGTCAACTTAGGGGTGAATTAGGTCAAGCAACCCTAATTCCTGATTTTTTATGAATGCATCCACTAAGGCTATTTTGAACTCATGATTGGACTAATTAGGTCCCTTTGAGCTTCTTGAATCATGTTTTGAAGTATTGGCTCATGCCCAGATGAAAATTTCCCTCTGGAGGCCTTGGTCGACCAAAACCCTAATTTGGTGACACTGGTGATCTTGAGGCTTGATCAGCTTGAAATGTTGCATTCTTATGCTTGATTCTTGATGTGGAAGACCTCTTGATCCTTCATGGATGTTTTAGAGGCTTGAAAAGTTGAAGATTATGTCAATTCTTGATTGATCCTTTACCAGAGTGCTCTGAGAGGGTTCAAAACCCTAATTCTTAATTGAGGTGAATGCTCAACAATCTTTGAGAGGATTGATGAGGTATGAAGGTACATCCATATTGTGGTGATGACTTGCACAATGGTGTGGAACCTTGTGGTCAAAATTTAGGGTATGACATTTGCAGGCTCGATTTTAAAATTTTCTGTCCACCGATTTTAGGCACTGTTGACTTTTAGTTTGACCGATTCGACTGTAATTCTGACAAGTTTATTTTAGTTGATAAATTAGGTATTATGAGAGATGAAAGACATGATATGCTATGCAGACGATGCAAAAAGTCGCGGGATCTTAAAGTAAAAAATTAGGGTATGACAGGGATAGTCCCTAGTGAAGTCGTCATTTCTATTGCGGTGAGAATTGGATATCAAGCTACTGATTAAACTTGAACCATAAATCTTTTAAAGATTCACCACCGAGCTATGCTAAGAGATTTTGGGGGTCGGGGTTGGTTATACCTAGGGAAGGTGTTAGCATGCTAAGCATCTATAGTATTCTATAGGAACCTCTTACTAGTATTTGTGATTTTGTTTTCTATTGTTTTGTGTTTGGGTTTATAGTGAGAGATAGGAACCTAAGGTTTAGTCACTAAGTATGCTCGCCAAAACTTTTCGGTCTTGTGCCTACATATCCTTACAAGGATGGAATCAGAACATTTTTAGTTCACCTCACTAGGGATTAATGAACACTTAATTATGATCAAGGTTCAAAAGGGGAGATAAGTGTTATGTCTTAACACTTGCTTGACTTGACAAAGTCAAAAGATTTGTCTATTCTAACTTAAGTCTAAGTCACAAGACCTAATGACTCTAACAAGGTCAAAGGGAATGGGTAGTGCTAAGTTATCTATGACATTGAGTTAATAGAGAGACTTTTCCTTGGATTAAGGAATAAAAGGGCAACTTAAGGATGGAAGCTAACAAGCTAACATCACTTAGGGGAAATAACTTGACAAAGTTAAAAGAGTATGAAAATATGGATGATATAAGGAAGTATGATATTCAATCATGTTATCAATTAAAAGCATTCAAAATAACATTCAAACATGATGTTAATTAACAAGATAAAACACATGGTTATAACCAAGGCATAAGGATAAATGTGACAACATCTAAAGCAGGGACTTGACAAAGTCATAAAGGAAACAAGGTAACAACCAAGCACATTCAAAGTTTGAAGAAGTTCAAGATAACATGGTGACAACCAAGATAAACAAAGATGTTACAACATCTAAACATTCATGAAGTATAGTGTTAACAAGACTAAAGCGTCATGGATCACAAGTTAAGTTCAAAATTAAGACAAGACAAGCATGAATACAAGACAAGCATGAATAAGTTATAGCAACACTTAATCATGAATACAATTTAAACATTTCAAACATGTATAAGTTATTACAACACTTAGGCATGGTAAGATTCAAAGTTCAAGTTAACATGTGAAAGTTATGACAACACTTAAACATGGATGAAGACAAAAGTTCAAAGCAAACATGTATAAGTCAAACCATCACTTATCATGGATAAAAGTTCAAAGATGAAGTAAGGCATACATAAGTCATGATAACAATCAAAGTTCAAAGCATAACTGTGTAAGTTAAGACAATACTTAATCATGAATACAATTTAAAACAAGTAATGGTAACAACCAAGCATACTTGAACAAAAGGAAACATGTTTATGACAATAACATGTGGATGAATATGTAAACATACAAGGGATGACATGTGAGAATGCTTAAAGATGACATGTTTAAAGTTCAAACATCATGTGAACAAGTTAAGGCATTACTTGAACATTTAGACATGGATATAAGTTGAGTGTGTTGAAAAAAATAGGTAAAAACCAAGATATTCATGTTAAGGTTCAAGCATGGTCACAAACAAGTGGAAACATCACAAAGATTCACACAAGCATACATGTATACAAAGGCATGTTTAAGACAAAAATCAAAGGTTTAAAGATACCTAAACATAGTATAACTTAAACAAAGGTATAGGTGCACATCAAAGTCATGTAAACATGGAAGAGAAACACATGTTAGAGGCAAAATGACCAAGCAAAAGTTCATGGCATGATTGGAAGTTCAACATACATTTACATGTAAACATACACTTGAAAATGCATTAAAATCAAGTTGAAACAAGGGTGTACAAGTCTACAACATCACACAAGGTTCACCTAAGTTGCAAATGTTTCATACATACCCAAAGATGCAAAGAAAACCAAGGTATCAATCAAAAGATCCAAAGGAAACCTTATGAAAAACCTAAAAAGGTCAATCACTTTAAACATGAATAAGTGTCACAAAAATAATTATTTTTGGAAATCTAATTTTGCAAACAGAAAATAGACAACATCATGAACATTTTGCAAAAAGAATGGATAAAAAATGATTAAAAATGAAGAAGTTATGATAATTTGAATTTGCAAAGAAAATAGGTGCTAAAAATAAGGGAAATGGTCCAAGTGAGTGTTGAACTAACGCTACCCATGTTGCAACATAAAACTAAGACTAAACCAGCTATGCGCGCCATGTGAAAACATGTGGGAGCATGAATATATATGGGTAACACACCAAAAATCCTGAAAATAAAAAAGAACTGGGGCGAGGGGGATTTGAACCCCAGTTCTTTTGGTGAAAGGCAAGGAAAACGTACATGCTAAACCACCGGGGTGGTGATACACCCATTGTATCACCTCCCCTCATAAATATAAGTATCTAACAATGTCCTAGGGCCAAACCAAGAGAGATGCACCGTGGCTGGCTGGGCAAGATTACCAACATGATCATTTGCAAGAACACACATATCTCTCTAATTACTCAATGAAATTTAACAATGTTAAAACCAAACTTGTGTATTTTTTATGAGGAATTCAGTGGTGATCATGGTTTTGTCAAAAGATGCTATCATTTTAAAACACGATAGCATGTCTCAAAAAGCTTCATTTTTGCAAATTTTATGGTACATCTTCACACAGTTATTAATAGAAACCAAAAATGATTCACACACATCATATCTAACATAACAAACATATTCATTGTTCACAAGTAATCAGAATGATGCTTCCATCATTTAGTTCAGAAATGAAAGGTGCTTACCTTTTGATCAGAATCCAAAACCTTTCAAAAGGT
Source organism: Lathyrus tuberosus (assembly GCA_022829125.1). Classification (NCBI taxonomy): domain Eukaryota; kingdom Viridiplantae; phylum Streptophyta; class Magnoliopsida; order Fabales; family Fabaceae; genus Lathyrus; species Lathyrus tuberosus. Next base: position 6,940,752 of record JALAZF010000264.1, read on the forward strand.
GTTACAGAAGTGGAACAAAGATCCAAATAGCACCTATGAACTTCCTTGATGATGTTGGAGTGACCATCTTGCACAGAAACAACTTCAAGTCTTGTACTCAAATCATCTTGCAAGGATGAAAAATGGAAACTTGATTTTCAAGAAAAAGATGTAACAATCACAAACTAATGTTTTGAACAACTCAAGACATGTTATTAGATTGATTTTGAATGATCAAAGTGATAAAAAAGGATTAGAATAAAGCTTTGGCTTGGAAAGTGCAGAAAGTCAACCAAACTTCGTGTGAGAGTTGACTTTTTAATTTCTGAGGTTTTGGATGAAAGTGGTGGTTTGGACACTCTTATGAGGTGTTTTGTGGTTTGTGTGAATGATTGGATTAGAGGTTTTATGATTGTAAAAGGTTTTAGGTGATGTTTTGTAAAATGATGATTCTTGGTTTCAAGTGGTGACTTGAAATACCAATTCTGATATGGGAGGGTTTTGATGTGCTTTGAGGTGTGGTTTTTGTTGTTGTTTTGAAACAATAATAAAGCCTCTATTTATAGGGAAAGGATGAGGACCAGGTTGTGCAAAATTGCAACTAGATAGTTTCATGGTTTGGTTGGAGTTCAATTTGATGGTTTGGTGGTTTTCATGGTTCCAATGCAAGGGACAAAGATATATTGAGTAGTTGGAATCTTTTAGATCTTGCTTCTGCATGAGAAACAAGTTGGGGTCTCAAGGCAAACCAGCTTTGTGATTAAAGTCACTTTTCAAGAGTGGCATTGTGACCTTTATGGCCAAAACCTCCATAAATGGAATGAAAATTTGAATTGATGCTCAAACCTTTGTGTAGTGCCTTAAAACTAGTATAAACTTCTGTTCAAAGGTAGATTTAGAAGCAACAAGGTCATAAAAGCAAGATCATGCAGGTTTGGATTGATTTGGTGTGGATTTGTTTCAAGCCTTACCATGAAAAATGACCTAAAGTTCAAGTGTGGAGTGCCAACTTCCTCTATTTGAAACTCCTTACTCACAAATGCTATGGAGGAGTTCTTGTACCTTTTGAAAAGACCAAAACATGCTCTACAACTTTCATGTTTGACAAATTTCTTTAATCTCAAGGGATCATAGTGAAAATTGGCTCCAAAGGTTGGTACTCTTGAAGAACAAAATCTGCCTCAAAATTTTTCTAATTGTTTAAAGATTTTCCCAAACATTATGGCTCTATAACTCAAAATCTAAGCATTTTTTGGAGATGGACTCAAAGTGACAAAGTTGTAGTATGTTGTGAGGGCTTCAATTTGATCTTTGGAACTCAAAAATTGGATGTGTGGATTGAAAGTTATGAATCTTCAAAGTTGGCACCAAAACTAGGCTTTTTCTTCCATACTTAGAAAATTTTCACTTTCTTAACTTTGCCACTTTTGCAAGAAACCATTCAAATCTTGATTTTTCATGCTCAAACTCATTGATCAAACATGTCTTGATGAAATTTGGCTTGATGACCTCAATTTGACCAATGAATTTCAAAAGTCAAAGGGTTGACTTTGTCAGATAAAGCTTGTGTATCAAATGAATTCAACTGTGTAATCTTCAATGATCTTGCATTCTTGCATCTTTTCAAATATCATGGATGGAATCCATGGATGTATTTGAGTGTCTTGAACCATGCCCCAAGGCTTGGGATCATTCTTTAATAAAAAGTCAAAGGCACAATTGACTTTCCAGGCCAAAACCCTAATTTGTGACCAGATGAAATTGAGCTTCAAAGAACTTGTAATGAGATCAATTTGCACTTGATTCATGATGAAGATATGCCTTTTGAGTGAATACAAGCTTGATAAGTTAATGATTAATCCAAAACATTGATTGATCATGTAAAGATCCTCTTGATTTTTCTTGAGCCAAAACCCTAATTCAGATGGAATCAAACAAGAACAAACTTGAATAATTTAGGGTTAGTAATGTAATGCTTGATGCTCATAGAATGATGATGGAATCTAGGGTCAAAATTTGAGGTATGACAATGATATTAAATGCTTTCTTCAGAATCAAGAGTACCCACTTGGGGCATCGGAGAAGGATAAGAGAATTTTGAAAAGATTGGCTGGTAGTTTCTTCTTGAATGATGATGTGTTGTATAAGAGAAATTATGACATGGTCTTACTCAGATGCGTGGATAGACACGAAGAAGACATGTTGATGAAAGAAATTCATGAAGGATATTTTTGGTACCCATACCAATGTTCATGCAATGGCTAAGAAAATGTTAAGGGCAGGTTACTATTGGCTGACAATGGAATCTGACTGTTGCAAATATGTGAAGAAGTGCCATAAGTGCCAGATTTATGCTGACAAAATTCATGTGTCTCCAACTCCTCTCAATGTTATCTCTTATCCATGGCCTTTCTCCATGTGGGGCATTGATATGATTGGAATGATTGAGCCCAAAGCATCGAACGAACACCGTTTCATTTTAGTGGCTATTGACTATTTTACCAAGTGGGTTGAAGAGACATCATATACCAATGTGACCAAGAAAGTAGTGGTATGGTTCATCAGGAACCAAAACATTTATCGGTATGGTGTTCCGAGCAAGATTATCACTGATAATGGGTCGAATTTGAATAATAAGATGATGAAGAAATTATGCGATGGGTTTAAGATTGACCATCATAATTCTTCTCCTTACAGACCTAAGATGAATGGGGCTGTTGAAGATGCTAATAAAAACATTAATAAGATCATTCAGAAGATGGTTGTTACATATAAGGACTGACATGAGATGCTCCCTTTCGCTTTACATGGGTATCGTACATCCGTCCGCACTTCAACAGGGGCAACTCCTTTCTCTCTTGTTTATGGTATGGAGGCAGTGCTCCCTGTGGAATTTGAAATCCCTTCTATAAAAGCTTTGATGGAATCCTATCAGCAATTATTTTTCAACCATTCTCGACAGAAGTTTTGAGCACAGTGGAATTCAAAGTTGTTAGGGATAATAGTGGTCATTGTATTTCAATGTTAACCCTTTCCATGTATTTACCATTTTTCAAACTTTGTAATGATCCATGAAGTTACACCATTTGCGGACTACCATTCTATTAATAAAATTTGGGCCTTTGTCCCTTTATTTGCAATCTTACTTTATTTCTGCTTGCAAAATGTCATTTTTTGTTGATGATGATTTTTGAAACAAAATGTGAATAATTGATTTAAATTTTTGAAAATTATAAAAGCATTTTCCTTTAATTAATGAATATAAAAAGGAACGTCAACGGTTACTCCAAGAATGGTAAGATCGTGAGGCACGAAGCTTAGTGTTTTCCTCAGCAGAGTTCGTTCTTACTCCCCAGTAGAGTTTGTTGATATTTCCTCAGCAGAGTTTGTTCCTATGGATATAACCAGTTGTTGACAAGATGATGGGTTCCTTCAAAGATTTGTTATGATGTGTTGAAATCATAAGATCCAATACTGGTCAGTTTTTCCCCAGCTAAGTCCCGATCCAGATCTTCTCCAACTGATTATGTTACGATCAGGTGATTAAGCAGTCTTTGAGTTCCACCTCTCTTTGATGATAGTCCCCACGCAGAGATTCATTTTTTGTTGTCCCCAGCAGCTGTTATATGAGGAATCCCCACTCAGAGTTTTACCCTCTGGATGTGTTGTTGTTGTTATGGATGTCCCCAAACAGAGAGCAATGTTATTTCCCTCTAAGAAGTATTGACATAGTGGCCACTTGTCGGGTTTTATCTTGTCTTGTGGATGTCTTTCTCTCCAGGTTGTTATACCCAGAGATTCATCCTTGATGATTCCCCAGCGGAGGTAGTGCATTATTGCTTTGAATGTTTCCCAAGCATAGAGCAGTGATATTAGCTTCTTATTTTCCCTGGCAAGTGGACGATGTATTTCTCTCCAGATTGTTTTATTCAGAGATTTATCCTCGTTGTTCCCCGGTGAAGATAGTGCATCACTACTTCGAATGTTCTCCAGTGAAGTCGCTGGTGACATTCCTATTTAAGGAGTATCGATATATTAATCACATGTTGGGTTTTCACTCATCTATATTGAGTATTGATCTAAAATCCCCCGCGGCTTGACCTTTTGCTGTGATTTAGCTTCTTATTTTCCCCAGCAAGTCCAGGATGCTTTGCTCAGAATTGGTTAATCCCCAGAGAACTTTTTCTTGTATCTTCAGCAAATCTGCCTCGCTTTCCTAGTGGAGCTTGTGTAACTGTTTATATGTTTAAGATCCCCAGCGGATTCATTATGTTGTCCATAGCAGATCTCTTCATCTTATTGACGTGGAAGTTCATGTGAATTGTTTTACTATCCCCGGGAAAAGTCAGAAAGATTTGGGTTGTTATTATTCCCAACAGCTTTCCTTCCACCCTCAAAGCAGAGTTTATGTTGCTATCCTCTTTGTGGATCATTGATGTGAGAAGATTGATCTTTGGGTTTCTCCCGAAACAGTTTCTCCCTTTTCCCAGCATGTTTCGAGCCTTGTAGTAGGATCTATTTTCCTTTGATGGCTTTTGTTTATCTCTTGCAGGGTTTCTTCAGCTAAATCCCTAGCAGAGTTTCTAATGATAACTTCATCTTGTTGAGATTAGCAGAGTATTCAGTGGTGTTGTGATGTTTATTCATCCTCTGTTTATCCTTATGTCTGTTTTGTCAGCATATTCATACTCATACGCATTGCATGTGCATCCGTTTTTTGTGCATATCATATTGTTATTGCTTTGCGCATCTTGTATTTGTGTTGGTGCTTATTTGCTCTCTGGTGCTGTTATCCCCGTAGAGCGTGTGTGTCCTCTCTCCATTAGAGTGTCGACCCGTAAGCAGAAAATGTCTATCTTTGTTAATTCCCCACTGATTTTATGCCTCGTGGAAGATATTTGTTTTAGCTTTCCTCCCCAATTCATTTGTCTGGATGGAATTAATCCCAAATTGAGATATTTCCTCACCGAGTAGAGTCTTGTTTGACAGATTCTCTCTAGCTTGTTCCTGGATTGATTTTTGGTCCCTTGTGTTGCACCCCAAAATTTGCCCTCCTTACCTTTTTACTAACTGGCTTATGTTTCATTTCATTTTTTGCATTATCATGTATGCATATCATTAGCATGGGGTCAAGGTGCTTGAGGCAGTTCAGAGAAGTCTTATCTGGTCTACTACATTATCAAGAGTTCGCAGCTTATTCCAGGCATTTTTAATATTTTCGTATTTTTATTCGTCTGATTGTATTTCCACTCTGCATCATCTAAATAGCATAAAATGGTGTTTTTCATCTCGCATACTGCCTAAAATATTGGTCGGAATAATTTCTCGAAAATTTACAGACAGAGTGGTCAAATTGAGTTTCAGCGGTGACCAAAATCAGGGATCAAGATTTATTTTAAAATCTGACCAAATGTTGTATTTTTTCGAGTCATATATTTCGTACTAATCATTTTAGTGTACTCGGTTTGTTTTTCCGTTTATTTAGGCGTCCGATTTTTATTTATTTGGGGTCTGTTTATATTACCTTTTTTTAAACTAATATTATTTAGAATAAATAATTATAATAACTAGCATTGTATTTTAATTTTATTTTAAATATTTATTTTTTATTTTTAATTTAAATAATGTTTAATAGGCTAATTAGTATTTTATTTTTTTAATAATCATTTTTTATTTTTTACTAATTTTAAGAATAAATAAGTAGCGATTAGCATCTTAAATTTTTAATTTTATAAATAAGTAAGTTTAGTTTTTATTTCAGATTTATTAAATTATTTAAATTTTATTTAACTTTTAATATTATTAAACTTGGGCCTCAAATTGGGTATTAGGGACATTATTGGCAACTAAAAGTTAACCCTAATTTGGTCCTTATATATTGTTGTTACTGTTAAAAAAAAGGGGGAGAGGACCGGAGGACCGAAAAAAAGAAAAAAAACAAAAGGAGGTCGGAAGAGGAACGGAAAAACGGAGAGAGAAAGCAGCGGATCCAGTTTTCATTTGCACTCAGGTGATTAGCAAGTGGTTTTACATATATACATGCAACTGCGTCTCAAACGGATATATATTAATCTTCGTGTTTTATTTTTAATATATGCATGAACTTTCAAATATATATATGTTTTACAATTCATGACTTATGCTTGTATATATGAATCGAAGTTATGTCGGTCTGACGTATCACCCTCGTTTTCACCAATTTGTTTTCAAATTAAATTTCTAACTAATTTGCTATCCTAATATATGCATCCTGTTTATATATGAACCTTAATATATGTTTATATAATTCTGCTATCCTAAGATGTATGCATCCAGTTTTTTCTAAAAAAGGGCATATGTACATCTCCAAGTATGATACGTGCTGCAAGCGTTTTGTAAATTATTTTCTTTTATTTTGTTATCTTATTATATATATATATAATATGATAATGTTTTGATTTACGTTTTGATTTATATTGTTCGGATCGAATCGTGTCGATACGCTGTTGGCATATTTGTGCTTGATGCGTGACATTTATTTTGATTCGATCTAGTTGCGATGATCCAATTTCCGCGGTAGCAACACTGTTATTTCGTTAATTTTTTTTTTCTTCTAATTTCAGAATTAATTAGGTAATTGTCATTAATTATTAATCCTAGATTTTAATTAGTTTTCTTTTAATTAGAAATTAGCATTGTCACATAGATTTTAATATTAGTTTTAATTTTAGATTTAATTTTAATTAGAATTAGCTCATAATTAGAATTAGAATTAGTTTTTATTTCTTTTAGACTTTGTTAAGTTGTGTTAGATAACTGAAGTTTTTAACTTTCTTTTTATTAGAATAGTTTAATTTTCGAATTAACTTTTTAATTCTAGATCAACACTTTTTTTTTGGACTTAATCTTGATTTTAATTAGTGTTTTATTTGCACTTTGGATTATGATTACCATTGTTTGCCATAGTTTGATTTTCACTTGCCTTGGTATTATTTGTATCCATTTCGTACTAACCTTTTACGCAGGGACTGAGGTAAGTTCTTTAAGGGTATGGATAAGTATCCATGGTCACCCTTATCCTTTCCTTCTCTCCTATCTTCTTCCTTTAGGATTTAGGTTGTCGTCATACCTCACTAACCATAGGTCACCCATGCATGACAACTTTAGGATTCATAGTTCCCTTTAGAGTTACCTTTGTGTCTTCTCTCTTCTCATCTCAAACTTTCTGAAAACACTTAATAAGTATAAAGTGTATTGCGCACGAGCCTTAAGCGTGGGGAATGAGAAATGAGGGGCTTCCTCTCATCTTTCTAGAGTGCTTAGCGAGCGTCCTGTCTTGGGACGATGCGTTAAGTATTCGCCCCTGTGCCCTAGACTTTGGTGCAATGCGACTTATGAACTAACTTAAGTCACTTTTGTCCTAAAAATACAAACAAACTTCAAACATTTTTGTCCTTCGGGATTGTCAAACTAAAGGCTATTTTCAAAAAGGACACGTTACTTTCCGTCTGAGTCGCAAACAGGCATCGACCCTAACTGCCGGACGCGAACTTAACGTCGCCCATAAAAAACACAAAAAGAACTTGGTCCGAACTACGTTGACTCTGAATTCCCCATTGCACAAGGGGGGTACGCAGGCCTAGGACGTCGACGTCCTACCGAGTCTGTCTTTGTCTTCCCCTCTCCGTTTTAGTACAACCCTAGATGATAGGATAACTCACCCTTAGATTAGACAACAAGCGTGGATCCCATCGAGTACGATGGGCGCGTGGGGTGCTAGCACCTTCCCCTCGCGTAACCGACTCCCGAACCCAGGTTATGGTTACGATGACCATTCCTTTCCCCCTTCCTAAGGTTTATGCGGTGTTCCCTTTCCCTCTCTTGGGATAAATTTACACGGCTGGCGACTCTGTTTTTTCCGCGCCACTCTCGCGTTTGTACCTGGATGAAAATCCCGGGAGCGACAGCTGGCGACTCTGCTGGGGACTCTGGTTGACCTATGATGGTCCATCCCTAAGCGAGTCAGTCCTAACGCTTGCTTGTCTTTGTTTTTTTTGGGTGTTTGGTTTTGATTTGCTTTAAGTGTTGTATTTTTATTTTTATTTTTTTTACCGCATTTTCTGCATTTCATTTTCTATTACTGTCTGCTGTGCTGTGCTGGCTGTCTTTGTTTTGCAGGTTGGGTGGGTTTGAGAGCTAAGCCCAATACCAAGGCTTGAGAATACCCTAGGACTAGAGTGGAAAGTAGTGGGACCTACGTGCCCGCTTGGTACGTTTGTGTGTTCACGAAATTCACAACCAGACGAGGCTATCTTGGGACGCATTCTAACGTGTGTGTCTTGCGCATGTTGGGGTGTTGATCTAGAGAGCTGTCGACTCTGGTGACCGATCATTGAGGACCTTAGTGGAAACATCCCTCTTTAGTGGTGACACTGGCAGACCACATCCTGTGGCAAACCCATTCGCACCCGAGGGCCCGCTTTGGAACTCGCATAGGACGGCCCCTACGTTTTGAAGAGAATCAGCGGAGGCACTCCTCGATTGACTTTAGTACTGTACCCCGAGGGATGAATGCCCCTCGAACGTAGGGATACTTTAGCAAAAGACGCTTACGAATAATATCATCACAGTCCCTTCGATATAAAGATCATAGTCCCTCGATGACCCTTCAAGTTGCCTACAAAAATGATCTTGCCCTCGATGACCCTACGGAAAAATGATGGTAGTCCCTACGAATTGCTAAGATATCCTTACATGTTGCTTTCTATGACCATTTGATGACCCTTCGCTGTCTCTCCACATCCAATAGATAGGACTACCTACCCACTAATGGTATGGATAGTGCTATCTCTCAAGGAAAATGATAAGTACAAGAAAGACCTCATAAATTAAGGGTAGGTAACTTTTAAATGCTCGCTCATAAATCAAAAAACAAATACTTTTCACACCTCACACTTTCAAAAATATTTTCAAAAACAAACACTTTGTATACGTTCTTACACGAATTATTACAAAGTCAACTTTTACGAAATATTTTCTAAACACACACCACATTTCAAAAAAAAGCAAGTTAAAGTGAGCTAGCAATTAAGAGCCCGTAGATAACTACGGATGAAAAGGGGTGCTAACACCTTCCCTTTTCATAACTTACCCCCCGAACTCAAAAATCTTTTCAAAACGGTATTTCCTGTTCTTTTCACCTTTCCTAAATAAATTGGATAAAAGAAAAGTCGGTGGCAACTCTTGCTAACCGCAACATGTTTTGCGAAAAACAAAAGTAAAAAGTCATTTCTCCACCGTACTATTGTTTCTCGACCTCAGTGCCAAAGCTGAGGACCTTCCGCCTTGGAGAATCAGTTGAGGCCTCCTCGATTGATGATGATGCCAAACCAGAAATGGTGAACGTATCATCATTTCTCGACCTGAGAGCCCGGGATACTGAACATCCTAGTACCTACATGTGAGAGGGGATGGGCGTTTGCAGGTTTGCAGGTAACCGAGACCTTCAACCTACCCCTATTCTGGATTTCTCGTCAATGTCTGATTATGTGGGTTCCTCAGTGGTTCAGAGCTCTGGTTATCTGGTTTCTCGTTCAGCTAACAGCACAGCACATCCAGCAGTGTGCCTTGACCCCATGTTTGCATGAGCATATCATTTTTCTTGCATTCTGACGTGTTTGACATTTTTCAGGGCTTGCATCTTACTCTTGATTCTGGTTTTCTGAGGTTACTTCAGTATGGATGTTTAGAGAAAAAAGACTGTTGCCTATTCATTCCCAGAGCCGACTTTGACACTGATTCACAAATTGATTAATATGGCTGGTTCCGGAGTTCGTACAGAGTTCAGTGGAAGGTATGGAAGACTTCTGAAATTTGTCTATAATATCTCCCAGTATGAGAAGGATGCCATTCACACACTTCTTCAGTTTTACGACCCGCCTCTGCGTTGCTTCACTTTCCCGGACTACATCTTGGTTCCGACGTTGGAGGAATTTTCATTTATTTTGGGAATTCCTATTAGTCATGATATAGTTTTCTTTTCTGAAGAACACCCCGGTATAAAAGATATGGCTGTTGCTCTTCACATTAGTGAGCCTGTTCTTAACAGTAATATTGCAGAAAAACAAGGAGTTAAGGGTTTCCTATTGAAGTTCCTATTTGATCAAGCTTGTATGCATGTCAAAGAGAAGAACTGGACTGCTTTCTAAGCTATTCTAGCTGTGTGTATCTATGGGATTGTTCTGTTTCCGAATATTCCTGATCTGGTGGATGTGCACGCCGTCAGGATCTTTATGTCGAAGAATCCTATACCTACCTTGCTAGGTGATGTGTACCATTCAGTTCACTATAAGAATGAGAATAGGCGTGGGAAAACTGTGAGTTGCTGTGCGCCGCTCTTAGCTACTTGGTTTCTGAGTCGTCTCCCTGAATCTGGTGCTTTCGTTGATACGAAAGATTCTCTGAAGTGGTCTAAGAGGGTTATGGGCTTGACTGCCGATAACATCGTTTGGATTAATCGTGACTTGCTAGGAATGGAGATTATTTGCAAATGCGGAGAATTTCCTAATGTTCCCTTGATAGGGAGGAAAGGTGGAATTAACTATAATCCCTCCCTAGCTATCAGACAGTTTGGCTATCCTTTGAAGAATCCACCCGAAGAGCGAGATGTCCGAGAATCCTTATTCTTCAATGGTATTGAGGATCAAGGGTTGATAACGAAAGTTGTGAATGCTTGGAAACAGGTGACTAAGAAGGGTAAGATTTCATTCAGGAAAAGTAACAATCGGGCTTTCCATCCATATAAAGAGTGGATTAAGAAGAGAGCAGAAGAGGAGCTTCTCCCATTCCCGATGGAACCACCTCTGTATCCTTTGGTGATCGAGCCTCCTACCACCGTTGAGTTGGAGAAGTATAACACATTATGGGCTGAAAAGGAAAGGTTGCGGGAAGAAAATAATGAGCTAAAGAGAGAAATTTATCAGTGGAAGCATGAGCGGGGTGAAGCTGTTCATACCACCAAGTTAAAGACAGAGCTCCTTGCTAAAGTAGAAAAAGAGCTTGCTGACATGGTTGCATCTAGGGAAAGAATGAAACAAGCTTTGGATGGTATCAGTAGTGTTCTCAGGTCCAAGGAGGAGGAATTAGGCAAGGCTTTGTTGAAGATTCACAGGTTCAATGATCACCAAGAAACTGCCATGGCTGAGAATAAAAGAAAGGAAGACGCTTACCTAGCTAAGATTGATCAGTTGAAGTCTACGCTCAAGAAGAAAGACGCCAAGATTCTATCAGGGATATTCAAGAGACAAGCTGTCCAAGATCAACTCAACAAAGATATAGCCTCCATAGAGGAATTGAAAGTCCAAGCTGAAGTGAAGAAACCTAGACATGAGGGTCCTAGCATAGATGATGCTACTGGAGAAGACGCTTGGGAGCTACATTGCCGATACTTGGATGGGATCATACACAGGAGAGACCTTCTCATTCAAGGGCTAATTCAGAGGCCGAAGCATCCCGATACCAGAAAGCTGTTCAAGGAGATTCAAGACTGGTGCAGAAAGCATAATGGATGGGGAGGATTGACGCTTGTAAACTTTGATGATATGCCATAGTTTTTTGTTTTCTTTCATTGTATATGGATCACCACCAGGCTTGTTGGTTGGGACCTACGGTTTTTATGTTCAGACTTGTTATCTCGGATTTGTGATTGTTGACACTTGGCTTTTCCCTAGTTTTCTTAATATATGAGCAGAAGTTCCATTGTATCTTGTTATTAAACTGGAATCAAGGGTTGGATCGCCTTGTGAATTTCCAAACATGTCCATTTGCATTTGCATAATCATTTTGCATATTCATTTTGCACATTCATTTTGCATGACAGATGTTTATCTCCGGTATTCTTATCTTGTTATAATCTCAGAATTGCAGACTTAACTCCTCAGGCCATTCAAGAAGAGAATCATGGAACGAATCCAAGCTGAGTTGAGGGAAATGCGAAGCCAGATGGGGCAATTTGGGGAAGACCTGTTCCAGGAGCAGAGGATGCTAAGGGAAGAGATCAATCAGATGAAGACTCAGATGGGTTTGATCATGGAAATTTTGAATAGGGTGTTGAAAAAGGAAGACAGTCTTGTGCCCGATTCCACAGCAGGGTTCTCCTTTCTCCCACCTCCTTGGGGTCTCCTCTAGACCATGGATTGCCTCGTGGATCCTCTCCCCCGTCTGAAATTTTTCATCAACAAGCGTTTTTTGAGGATCTTAATCCAGAAAAGTTTGAAAAGAAGTTTGACCAGATTCCGGTGCCATACGCTCAGTTGCTTCAGCACCTGCTCAAGTTTCAGCTGATTGAATTGATTGCTGCGGGACCTCCACACACCGAGTTTTGTATGGGTTCCAATGTCCATGATAGGTGTGAATTCCATTCAGGGGCGCCTGGTCATAATGTTGAAGATTGTAAGGTGCTCAAGTATAAAGTCCAAGAGCTCATTGACTCAGGGGCAATCAAGTTTACATCAGTTGGCACTGGTAAACAAAGTGATGTTACTCCCAGTGTTGCAAAGGGACTGATGACTCCCTCTTTTGCCAAAGGATCCACCTCGCGTCAGGGATCTCTTCCACAACCCTTGTTTGTGCCTCAGCCGAGTGCAGAAAGGAAAGTGCAGGGACAGACTGGGAGCCCAAATCAGCACCGACAGCAGAATTATCAGCAACAGGGGCAATCGAGACCAAGAAGGCCCAAAAGGATAATTGATCTTGTTCCTATCCCGTATAGTCAGCTGTTTACGCGCCTACTTAAGAAGTCTCTGATTCAAACAAGGGGTACCGCGCCAGTACCGTACCCTATTCCTCCCGATTATGACATGACTGCTAGGTGCGAGTTCCACTCGGGAACGTTCGGGCACACGATTGATGAGTGTAATGTATTCAGGCATAAGGTGCAAGACCTGGTGGACTCAGAGATCATTGTATTCACTGAAGATGATATGTACATCAATGAAAGCCTCCTTTCTCAAATGAACACCCAGTCTGCAAGTACGTCCAGGCAGAATTAAGCTTCCTCAGCAATAGCAATCTTCAGCTTCTTTACTGCATTTTCATTTGTGGTTTTTATTTTCTATTAAAGCATCTTATGTATGCAAGACTTGTTTGTTTTTATGATGATATTAATGCAATGAGTATGTTTTCCTTGAAGAAATCCATTCGTATTCACTCTTAAATGTTTATATGCACTGCAATATCAATTTTTCTTGTTAAGAACTCTTGAGGGAGGATGACGAAATAAGAACGCAGGTCTCTAATGGTACGCTTTTGGATAGAACCCTGTTGAGGATGTACAGGCATTGTTTCAAACCCCTAAACACTGGAGAGATAAGGAGATAAACCTTTGAGCCTTGAAGTAGGAGTGTCTTTTGTACGAAAAAACCCTCATACTTAACCCAGGGGCAGGGTAGGCGTCAGTTAGTTTGACCAAGCGCTCAAATTTCAAGGAGAGTGTGCAAGAGACGTGAAACCACAATGGTTATCCTCCAACAATGAGGGAGTGAGGCAGTCACAACCTTTTCAAGCAAATAAGACAACCAGTGTCACACGCTTTGTTCAAAGAGGGGAATAAAAAAGAAAGCCCGCTAAGTCGAAACTTGTAAGCAAGCGACTTAGGCAAAAGTTAGGGCATCCCGCTGGATTTCAAAATCGAAAAAACTCAAAAGAGTCGGTCCAGGAAAAAATTAGGGATAAAAAAAAAAGAGAAAGAAAAAGCGAAAGGCGAAACGAAAATCCCCGATAAGAACAAATTCGTGTGATTACAGACAAAAGATAAAAGGGATGACTGTCACTCCAAAACCTCCTTAGGGGTCAAACCATTAGTGGCATAGGTTCCTTGAAGATCATAAATCTTTCGAGAAATGAGCGTTTGGGTCAGATTAACTGAACATAGGACTGGAGAACATCACGAAGAGTGGGTGGGCACCGATAAACTTTGAGCCATAAATCCTTTTTTCTGAAACCGTGAACCAGACCACGTTACAACCCTCTAAAGTCCTAATTGAAACAGGGTTTATTCCGAAGGCGTACTTCAACAGGACAGCGTTCCTGACTCCTATAAGTTGTGTTAATAAGTTTTGTTGGTATTGCATGTGCGCATTGTTTTGCCATTCAAAAATCAAGGTCGCGTCCCAGCTAGTGATTCGTTCACAAGGTTGGGCGACGCATTTTCAATAAAAACTTCAAGGTTAACATGAGTGTTGCATTAGAATTCTCATAGATAACTTGTTCTGTTTGCATACATGTGCCTAAGCATCAATGTAGCTTACACAGTGAAAGTCAGTCAAGAAGCTTGATCCTGCCAAGTTGGGTTGCTTGAAAATTCCGAAGGACAGTCATATCAAGGGGCATGCTGCCAAGAGACTCAGTGTAGAGTGGGCTCTCCCAGTAAGTCGTGTTAAGATGGAGCCAATCTGGGGCAGTCACGTCGAGAAGTCCCTCTGAAATTCAGTTATTCTGGGGCATTCATTCTAAGATCAGGGGCAAAGTCACTTCAAAGCTCATATTGGGGCAGGCAACCTCCAGAGCGTGGGAGATTATCCACTCCTGAAAATGGTTAATTGAAAGCACCTCTTCAAGGCAGAATATTTCAAGTCATTGCAAATCCCTTTCGAAGTAATGTACTTCATGGATTATGAAGACTGGGGCAGTTATGTCGAGATATGATAAATCTCTCCAAGAGTTTGAAGACCCTGGGGCAGTGCGAATGCCCGGTCTTCTGTAAAATCCTCTTGAGGTGATTTCTTCCATTAGACCTGGTGGTCTGGGGCAAGTGGAAAGTTCAAAGGGTCGTTTATGAACATAGAGACATGTCAGGTTGAGTGGCAACGGGATCATACTTCCCCAGCAACTTGCTCTCCCCAGCATTGAGATCGCACTTTCCTCAGCAGAGCAGACCTTCCCTAGCAGGAGACTTAGGAGGTATTTTCCCCAGGTCAAGACATTATTTCCCCACAAAGTCAAGGTGCTTCTTCTCCCCCATCAGCAGGCTAAGTCCAGCAGTATCCCCAGCAGGTTTTAAATCCAAGTGATATTTGACACTCTCTTGATTCAGGCCGTGGCCTCCTTTTTCAAAGAGTTATGTATAATCCCCAGTAGAGCGAATGTTCATCTGAGACTTCATCCCCAGCAGAAGTTATTGATCCAGAGAGTCGGTCACGGTGATCCTTCTCAACGGAGTTCTGGGATTCAGAGGACAATTTATTTTTTAGCCCGATCTGAATCATTCTTTTCTCTCCGGCATTTATTTTGCTGGAGGGACCCCTTTTGCATATCATAAGCACTTGCATTGCATCCTTAAACGCGTAGCATTTCCACTTCGTGTGGAGCATTACGGAAAAATTCAAACATTTGCATTCGAAGCATAAGCCAGGTTTGATGCTCTCTTCGCAAGTTTCTCTTTCTCAGCGGAGATCGCATTTTGGGGCGCGTTCCTCAAATTTGTGTTCCCCGGCAGAGTCTTTTATTTAGACTTATCCATTCCCCAGCGAGATTAATCCCCGGTAAAAGTTGCTTTACACCTTTTTACACTCGTCCGTGTACCTTTTTGATACCCGTCCGTATTGAAACCTTTACACCCGTCCGTGTACCTTTTAGATACCCGTCCGTATTGAAACCTTTACATCCGTCCATGTACCTTTTTGATACCCGTCCGTATTGAAATCTTTACACCCGTCCGTGTACCTTTTTGATACCCGTCCATATTGAACCTTTCCGTGTACCTTTTAGATACCCGTCCGTGTTGAAACCCTTACACCCGTCCGTGTACCTTCTTGATACCCGTCAGTATTGAAACCTTTACACCCATCCGTGTACCTTTTTGATACCCGTCCGTATTGAAACCTTTACACCCGTCTGTGTACCTTTTTGATACTCGTCCGTATTGAGCTTTCTACACCCGTCCGTGTACCTTTTAGATACCCGTCCGTATTGAAACCTTTACACCCGTCCGTGTACCTTTTAGATACCCGTCCGTATTGAACCTTTCCGTGTACCTTTTAGATACCCGTCCGTGTTGAAACCCTTACACCCGTCCGTGTACCTTCTTGATACCCGTCAGTATTGAAACCTTTACACCCGTCCGTGTACCTTTTTGATACCCGTCCGTATTGAAACCTTTACACCCGTCCGTGTACCTTTTTGATACCCGTCCGTATTGAGCTTTCTACACCCGTCCGTGTACCTTTTAGATACCCGTCCGTATTGAAATCTTTACACCCGTCCGTGTACCTTTTAGATACCTGTCCGTATTGAAACCTTTACACTCGTCCGTGTACCTCTTTGATACCCGTCCGTATTGAGCTTTCTACACCCGTCCGTGTACCCTTTTGATACCCGTCCGTATTGAGATTTCTACACCCGTCCGTGTACCTTTTAGATACCCGTCCGTATTGATACCTTTACACACGTCCGTGTACCTTTTTGATACCCGTCCGTATTGAAACCTTTACACCCGTCCTAGTACCTTTTAGATACTCGTCCGTATTGAAACCTTTACACCCGTCCGTGTACCTTTTTGATACCCGTCCGTATCGAGCTTTCTACATCCGTCCGTGTACCTTTTAGATACCCGTCCGTATTGAAACCTTTACACCCGTCCGTGTACCTTTTAGATACCTGTCCGTATTGAAACCTTTACACCCGTCCGTGTACCTTTTTGATACCCGTCCGTATTGAGCTTTCTACACCCGTCCGTGTACCTTTTAGATACTCGTCCGTATTGAAACCTTTACACCCGTCCGTGTACCTTTTTGATACCCGTCCGTATTGAGCTTTCTACACCCGTCCGTGTACCTTTCAGATACCCGTCCGTATTGAAACCTTTACACCCGTCCGTGTACCTTTTAGATACCCGTCCGTATTGAAACCTTTACACCCGTCCGTGTACCTTTTTGATACCGGTCCGTATCGAGCTTTCTACACCCGTCCGTGTACCTTTTAGATACCCGTCCGTATTGAAACCTTTACACCCGTCCGTGTACCTTTTAGATACCCGTCCGTGTACCTTTTTAATACCCGTCCGTATTGAAACCTTTACACCCGTCCGTGTACCTTTTAGATACTCGTCTGTATTGAAACCTTTACACCCGTCCGTGTACCTTTTTGATACCCGTCCGTATTGAAACCTTTACACCCGTTCGTGTACCCTTTTGATACCCGTCCGTGTTGAAACCTTTACACCCGTCCGTGTACCTTTTAGATACCCGTCCGTATTGAAACCTTTACACCCGTCCGTGTACCTTTTAGATACCCGTCCGTATTGAAACCTTTACACCCGTCCGTGTACCTTTTAGATACCCGCCCGTATTGAAACCTTTACACCCGTCCGTATTGAAACCTTTACACATGTCCGTGTACCCTTTTGATACCCGTCCGTGTTGAAACCTTTACACCCGTCCGTGTACCTTTTAGATACCCGTTCGTATTGAAACCTTTACACCCGTCCGTGTACCTTTTAGATACCCGTCCGTATTGAAACCTTTACACCCGTCCGTGTACCTTTTAGATACCCGTCTGTATTGAAACCTTTACACCCGTCCGTGTATCTCTTCATTACCCATCCGTAATTGATTTTCTGAATTCCTTGACACCCGTCAGGATTTATCCCCGGCATAGTTAACATTCGTTTGTGTTTATTTCGTGACTTTCCAATACCTTGGTTTTCAACACTCGTACGTATCGTGACAAGTGCAGCATTTTTGTTCGTTCCCCAGCGAGTCATCCCTCTTCTGTTGGTTGCAAATTTCTGGAGTTCTTTCAGTATTCAATCCCCGTGTATCCTAGAATGTCTGAGAGCCGTTGCTATCATACACTCAGGACCAAGTTGATTGAATAGGGGCAGCTGTTGCACCCCAAAATTTACCCTCCTTACCTTTTTACTAACTGACTTATGTTTCATTTCATTTTTTGCATTATCATGTATGCATATCATTAGCATGGGGTCAAGGTGCTTGAGGCAGTTCAGAGAAGTCTTATCTAGTCTACTACATTATCAAGAGTTCGCAGCTTATTCCAGGCATTTTTAATATTTTCGTATTTTTATTCGTCTGACTGTATTTCCACTCTGCATCATCTAAATAGCATAAAATGATGTTTTTCATCGCGCATACTGCCTAAAATATTGGTCGGAATAATTTCTCGAAAATTTACAGACAGAGTGGTCAAATTGAGTTTCAGCGGTGACCAAAATCAGGGATCAAGATTTATTTTAAAATCTGACCAAATGCTGTATTTTTTCGAGTCATATATTTCGTACTAATCATTTTAGTGTACTCGGTTTGTTTTTTCCGATTATTTAGGCGTCCGATTTTTATTTATTTAGGGTCCGTTTATATTACCTTTTTTTAAACTAATATTATTTAGAATAAATAATTATAATAACTAGCATTGTATTTTAATTTTATTTTAAATATTTATTTTTTATTTTTAATTTAAATAATGTTTAATAGGCTAATTAGTATTTTATTTTTTTAATAATCATTTTTTATTTTTTACTAATTTTAAGAATAAATAAGTAGTGATTAGCATCTTAAATTTTTATTTTTATAAATAAGTAAGTTTAGTTTTTATTTCAGATTTATTAAATTATTTAAATTTTATTTAACTTTTAATATTATTAAACTTGGGCCTCAAATTGGGTATTAGGGACATTATTGGCAGCTAAAAGTTAACCCTAATTTGGTCCCTATATATTGTTGTTACTGTTAAAAAAAGGGGGAGAGGACCGGAGGACCGAAAAAAAGAAAAAAAACAAAAGGAGGCCGGAAGAGGAACGGAAAAACGGAGAGAGAAAGCAGCGGATCCAGTTTTCATTTGCACTCAGGTGATTAGCAAGTGGTTTTACATATATACATGCAATTGCGTCTCAAACGGATATATATTAATCTTCGTGTTTTCTTTTTAATATATGCATGAACTTTCAAATATATATATGTTTTACAATTCATGACTTATGCTTGTATATATGAATCGAAGTTATGTCGGTCTGACGTATCACCCTCGTTTTCACCAATTTGTTTTCAAATTAAATTTCTAACTAATTTGCTATCCTAATATATGCATCCTGTTTATATATGAACCTTAATATATGTTTATATAATTCTGCTATCCTAAGATGTATGCATCCAGGTTTTTCTAAAAAAGGGCATATGTACATCTCCAAGTATGATACGTGCTGCAAGCGTTTTGTAAATTGTTTTCTTTTATTTTGTTATCTTATTATATATATATATATATAATATGATAATGTTTTGATTTACGTTTTGATTTATATTGTTCGGATCGAATCGTGTCGATACGCTGTTGGCATATTTGTGCTTGATGCGTGACATTTATTTTGATTCGATCTAGTTGCGATGATCCAATTTCCGCGGTAGCAACACTGTTATTTCGTTAATTTTTTTTTCCTTCTAATTTCAGAATTAATTAGGTAATTGTCATTAATTATTAATCCTAGATTTTAATTAGTTTTCTTTTAATTAGAAATTAGCATTGTCACATAGATTTTAATATTAGTTTTAATTTTAGATTTAATTTTAATTAGAATTAGCTCATAATTAGAATTAGAATTAGTTTTTATTTCTTTTAGACTTTGTTAAGTTGTGTTAGATAACTGAAGTTTTTAACTTTCTTTTTATTAGAATAGTTTAATTTTCGAATTAACTTTTTAATTCTAGATCAACACTTTTTTTTTGGACTTAATCTTGATTTTAATTAGTGTTTTATTTGCACTTTGGATTATGATTACCATTGTTTGCCATAGTTTGATTTTCACTTGCCTTGGTATTATTTGTATCCATTTCGTACTAACCTTTTACGCAGGGACTGAGGTAAGTTCTTTAAGGGTATGGATAAGTATCCATGGTCACCCTTATCCTTTCCTTCTCTCCTATCTTCTTCCTTTAGGATTTAGGTTGTCGTCATACCTCACTAACCATAGGTCACCCATGCATGACAACTTTAGGATTCATAGTTCCCTTTAGAGTTACCTTTGTGTCTTCTCTCTTCTCATCTCAAACTTTCTGAAAACACTTAATAAGTATAAAGTGTATTGCGCACGAGCCTTAAGCGTGGGGAATGAGAAATGAGGGGCTTCCTCTCATCTTTCTAGAGTGCTTAGCGAGCGTCCTGTCTTGGGACGATGCGTTAAGTATTCGCCCCTGTGCCCTAGACTTTGGTGCAATGCGACTTATGAACTAACTTAAGTCACTTTTGTCCTAAAAATACAAACAAACTTCAAACATTTTTGTCCTTCGGGATTGTCAAACTAAAGGCTATTTTCAAAAAGGACACGTTACTTTCCGTCTGAGTCGCAAACAGGCATCGACCCTAACTGCCGGACGCGAACTTAACGTCGCCCATAAAAAACACAAAAAGAACTTGGTCCGAACTACGTTGACTCTGAATTCCCCATTGCACAAGGGGGGTACGTAGGCCTAGGACGTCGACGTCCTACCGAGTCTGTCTTTGTCTTCCCCTCTCCGTTTTAGTACAGCCCTAGATGATAGGATAACTCACCCTTAGATTAGACAACAAGCGTGGATCCCATCGAGTACGATGGACGCGTGGGGTGCTAGCACCTTCCCCTCGCGTAACCGACTCCCGAACCCAGGTTATGGTTGCGATGACCATTCCTTTCCCCCTTCCTAAGGTTTATGCGGTGTTCCCTTTCCCTCTCTTGGGATAAATTTGCACGGCTAGCGACTCTGTTTTTTCCGCGCCACTCTCGCGTTTGTACCTGGATGAAAATCCCGGGAGCGACACTTTGCTCTGGCATCGAAAGCTTATTACCTTTCTCGTACTGGCCATTTAGTTGGTAGTAGGTAATATGGCTTGGGTTGATTACCTTGTCGTAGCTATCACTTCGTTGATAGCTAGCAATCCCTCATTCTTGAGTTTATTACCTTTGTCGTATTGTCCCTTTGTTGGTAGTAGGTAATATTTCCTGTACCCTTTTGATTGATTACCTTGTCGTAGCTATCACTTGGTTGATAGCCTGGTAATCCCATTTTCTTTTGAGCTTATTACCTTTGTCGTCCTGCCCGTTAGTTAGTAGTAGGTAATATAGCTTGGATGATTACCTTGTCGTAGCTATCACTTCGTTGATAGCTGGTAATCCATCCTTCTTGAGTTTATTACCTTTGTCATACTTCCCTTAGTTGGTAGTGGGTAATATTTCTCGTACCTTTTGGTTGATTGCCTTGTCGTAGCTATCACTTGGTTGATAGTTAGTAATCCCTCTTCTTTTGAGCTTATTACCTTTTTCGTACTTCCCATTTAGTTGGTAATAGGTAATATAGCTTAGTTTGGTTACTCGTCGTAACTATCACTTTGTTGATAGTTGCTAATCTCTCCCTTTTGAGTTTATTACCTTTGTCGTCCTTCCCCTTGTTGGTACTAGGTGATATATTTTGTACCTTTTGGTTGATTCTCTTGTCGTAACTGCCACTTGGTTGGTAGTTGGCAATCTTTTCTTTCGATCGTGTTATTATCAGGCGTCTGATAGTGGATAATCTTTTACCCAACGGAGATTTTTCCTCCCCTGTTGGGACTAGTTATCCCTCTTTTATTTCTGGTGTTGGTAATTTTCCCTCAGTTGAATCTTACTCTTTAGTTTCCCCTGCAGAGTCTGTTCTCTTTTCTTTTGCTCCCCAGTGTTTGTTTGTCTCCTGTGACATATTTTCCCTACAGAGGTCTTGTGTCTGCATACCATTTGCATAATCATATCATTTTGTGGTATCTTAAGGCCAAAAATTGGGTTTCTTGTTATATTTAAGTCTTTTCTATCTCGTCGAGAAAAAAATGTTCATCTTCATATCTCCGGATAGAAGAAACATAAATAAGGACAGTTGTAATACCCTAACTTTTACCCCTATGATCCCACTTATCATTTTCATCTCATGCCACAAACAAGATCACAAGCTTTGGTTCTCTTGCCTTCCTCAGTAGGTTTGTTTTTGAAGGAGATCACCATGCACCCCTGTTTTCTTGTTTGCTTTATGATTGTTTATGTTTATGTTTGCCAATCCTTAATTAAAATCCAAAAATATGTTTGTTTTCCCTTTACTAACTTTTTCAGGAAGAGGTTGCGATCAAGAATATCAAATACCAGTTCCTCAATTCGAATGAAATTCATCCGAACAAAGTCAAAGTTGATCTGTAAACAGTTCAAAATCATCTGATCAAGAGTTTCCCAAGATTGGATTGTTTATTTCTCAAGAGACTCCAAGGTTCATGTGTTTATTTCCATGCCTTCTTTGACAAGCAAAAGAATCGAGCCAGAGCCAGGATAGCACAGTAAAAAGCCTTTTTTCTCACTTTTTCACTGTGTTAATCGATTAACCAAATGCATGTACAAAATGGTTAACCGATTAACCAGTGTGTTTTTTGTCTAAAAATAGATTTTTCAAATTCTGCAGCATTTGGCACCAAATTTCACTTTTTTTCATCATGAGAATATTCTATATCACCTCATTTTAATTCCCCTACACAATCATAATTAATTCCCACCATACACCCTCATTAATCACCACTTGATCTTGATTTTGCCTCCAAATTCAAATTTCAAGCCTAATTTTGGCTCCAAACCAAACTCCAATCCACCAAAATTCCCAAGCCTAAATTCTATAAATAGAGGCCTCATTTCATTCATTCTACAAGCTTTTGATAGCCAAATTCACCTTGTCAAAATTCTTCCTCATTTCCATTTTTCTTCATCTACCCAAATTCACTAAAGCTCTTTCTTCCATTAAAAGTTAGTAAGTTCTTCATTGAAGCTTACTAATCTTTGAGCTAAACCTCCATCCAAACACTTTTTCATCATCAATTTATGTAGATCAAGGCTTTGAAGTGGGGTTCTTGAAGTTGATTTGAAGCATTTTCAGATTTGAAGTGGTAATTCACTTATTCCATAATTGTTGTGCTTGATTCATCTTCCACAATGTGATCTCTTGTTGATTCTTGTTGCTTGATCTTTGGATCTTGCAAATTGTGTTTTATTGGTGTTATTTGTTGTTGTTTTACTTGAATTTTCGTGCTAAATTGGATTCATGACCATGAGGTGTTTGAAGAAATGATTGAATCATGAATGCTGATTTTTTTTCAATTTTTTTTGCTGTAATGTCAGGGTTAATTGACTAATCAAATGCAGTACAAATTAGTTAATCGAATAACCAGTAGCAGAATTGTGTTTTTGGCTCTATTTTGGGACTGTTTTGGTTCCTTTCTTTTCTTCTTCCATTTCCTTTTGATCTTTGCCTTGGTTTGCAATTTTAAAGGTCCTATTTCTCTTCAAATTCAATGGACTTAAGGTGTAGATGAAGTTGGATAAACATTCACTAATTCAAATCTATCTTTAAAGTGAATTGTTCAATTTATTTTAGGTGCTTTGAGTTAATGATATGTTTAGTGCTTTAATCCACCAAGATGAGTGGTTGAACTTAAAGATGGAATGATTTTTAAATTGTGATTCAATTTGACTTCCCTTCCCCTGGTTTTCTTTTTTCTTTTGATCAATGAAAATCTTCAATATCATTGGAACTTATTTTGAGTTCTGATGAAGATGAGATCATTACCTCTTTTCTTTTCGTGCGGTATTGCTTTTGGAGAGTGATCTATATATCACTTCTCTAGCATGCATTGGCACTAACATTATTATTGACCAACCTCAGATAGTCGTGGCTTTTATATAAGTCCGATTATGATTGCTTAACATAGCGCTAAATTGTCCTGAAATCGGAAAACCGTTGTGTTTTGTAAGTGAATTATCAGTCTCCTACTCTTCCATGGCGTAGTTTGAAATATATTGGATTTCTCTTGTTACCCGTGGGGGTTAGTTGGCATACTCGTTGATTTTATCCGAGTTGGAGTCCTCCCCATGGTAATGTATGAGACCATGTTTTCATTCTCATGGATGACTAGTTGAGCATTTCCGAAAACACAACAAAACTTGTTCTCTCATTTTGGATCACTATTGTTCTATATTATTATATTAATTGTGCTATGTTTATGTTTCCTTCTCGCTCCCTATCTCTCTTTATTTTTTATGCTATATATTATCATATTATTTGTTTATGTTTCCACCATTTTTCCTTTGTCCACTTGGACCATTTGTTTATGTTTATGCTCTTTTTCTTTTGTCCATTTAGACCAAAAAATATTAATAAATACTTAAACCCCTAAAAAACTTGTTCTCTTAATTGTGGACTATGACTACTATCCTTTGCATTGGACATGGAACTTTTGACTTAGAACTAGGATCTTAACCTATGCTTGGAAGTTTGTGATGGTAAACCTTGGATTTTGGGTACTTGGAGTTATCTTTTGAAGACCTATCTGTATCAAGGCCTAATCTAAAGGAAATATGCTTATATTATGGAGCTTGCTTGTGTGGTTAGAACGTTCTTATCCTTGGCTTTTATCTTTTGCTTTAGGATAGTCACTTCTTCTCCACCCCTTCTTTAATTTTCAAAATCTTCTCCCTTTTTCAAAACCTTCTTGTTTTCAAAATTAAACCGCTTTCATAAAAAAAACCTTGACTTTGGTCAAGCAATTTTCAAACTTTGTTTTGTTTAATAAATGTCAATTAATGTTAATCATACTTTGACTAATTTCAAAAAGACTTTAAAAAATACAAAACCTCATTCAAACCTTTTGTGACTTTTTGCACTTTTTCTTTTAAAACTTTTCAAAAAAGTTTAGACATGAGTCATTTTCATAGTTGAGATGTAATTCTCCTATTCCCCATAGTATTTAAGATGTTGACATTTTCCATTTAGATGTTGAGTGATAGACTTGTTGATTTTAATCCAAGAAAGATCATTCATCTTAAGATGATGCAAATGTTGTTTTCTTATACTTGTAGGCGACTAGTCGTAGTTTTTTCCTTAAAATGACGATTTATCTTTACATTTATAATTAACCATAACAAACCAATTTTGTTATTTGTACCACGAACTACGAGGTTTTGATACTATATTGCACTTTGTGGGTACGTAGACATGATGCGATAAGTCTCTCCAAACATAAAAATGTTAAAAACTATTTCTCTTCTCATCTCCCTAATATCTTTTCAAACAAACCTTTTCAAACCAAAAAGCGTTAGATATTTCAAAGGGCTCCTATAGGGTACTATATACGTTTTGGGTGCTAACACCTTCCCATCGCGTAACCAACCCCCTTACCCATTCTCTGTTTGTTCTTGTTTTAGAACTTGTTTGGCTTTTATTCGCTCTTTTTCCTTTCCTTTTGGATAAAATAAAAGTGCGGTGGCGACTCTTGCATTTTTTAGTTAAGTTAATCAATAACTTACACTCACAAATTTCCCCGCTACAGTTGGCTACCAAAATTCGAAGTTTTCTTGGGCTAGCAGGTTAATATCGCAAGTTTATTGAAGACTTTTCTAAGTTGACATTGCGTTTGACTCAATTGACCCGAAAGGGGTCAGTCTTATGTGTGGGATGTTGTGTGTGAAGAGAGTTTTATGGAATTGAAGAAGAAGTTGACGACTACTCCAATATTGGTTTTTCTAATCCGAGTGGATACTGATGCAGAATGGTCAGACCGTTGCTTATGCATCCATACAATTGAAAAATTCATGAAAGGAATTATCCTACGTGTGACTTAGAATTGGCAGTTGTAGTGTTCGTGTTAAAGATTTGGAGACATTATCTTTTTTGCTCTGAATTTGAGGTGTTTAGTGATCATAAGAGTCTGAAGTATTTGTTCGATCAGAAAGAGTTGAGTATGAGGCAGAGAAGGTGGCTTGAACTTCTGAAGGATTATGATTTTGATTTGAGTTACCATCTCGGTAAAGCTAATGTAGTAGTTGATGTTTTGAGTAAGAAGTCCTTGCATTTGTCGATGTTTATGGTGAGAGAGTTGGAATTGGTTGAGCAATTCAGAGACATGAGTTTGGTGTGTGAAGCGACTTATGATAGTGTGAAGTTGGGGATGTTGAAACTGGCTAGTGGTATTCTTGAAGAATCAAAGGAGGTTAAAATCCTGATTTGAGATTGGTTGATCAGTTGACTTTAACTAACCAAGGTAATGGAGGTGAATTTCGAGTTGATGAGAATGGTGTGATGATGTTTAGAGATAGAGTGTGTATTCCCGATGTTCCAAAAATTAAGAAGAGTATTCTTGAAGAAAGACATCGAAGTAGGTTGAGTATTCATCCCGGTGCTACAAAGATGTATCAAGAGTCGAAGAAATTGTTTGGTGGCCCGTTATGGAAAAGGAAATTGCTGAACTCCATTGAAGCGTTGTATGGTAGGAGGTGTAGAACTCCATTGTGTTGGTATGAGTCAGGCCAGAGTGTTATACTCGGACCTGAGATTGTGCATGGGACGACTGAGAAGATCAAGATGATCCAAGATAGGATGAGAGCTTCGCAGAGTCGTCATAAGAGTTGCCATGATAAGAGGAGGAAAACACTTGAGTTCCAAGAGGGAGACCATGTGTTTTTGCGAGTTACTCCGGTATCTAGTGTTGGTAGAGCTTTGATGTCTAGAAATCTCACACCCCGTTTTATTGGTCCGTATCATATTACTTTGTCGCCGTCACTTGAGAATCTTCATGTGTCTCAGTTGAGGAGGTACATTCCAAATTTTTCGCATTTGATTCCGATGGACGATGTGCAAGTAAGGGATAACCTTACTGTGGAGGTTTTACCTATGAGAATTGATGGTCATGAGGCGAAACAGTTTTGAGGCAGGGAGATTGCTCTCGTGATGTTCGTGTGGGGAGGCGCTGCTGGAGGAAATATAACTTAGGAATTGGAGACCAAGATGTGAGAGTCGTATCCTGAGTTAATTGCGTCAGGTAATTTTCAAGGACAAAAATATTCTAAGTGGGGGAGAGTTGTACGCCCCATTTTATTTTAATTAGTTGAAATTATCTGGTGTTGTGTGTATGAATGTGTTTATGTGGTTTTCGTCATGTTGGGGTACCCTGCGGTAGGGGGTAGTGACCTTAGTGTTAATGACCTTAAGGGTGAGGTGTGTGTGACTAATTTTGTAGAATTGGTGGTGTGATGAGAATGATTAATAAAGTAATATTAGTAATATGTGGTTAATATTATTAATTTAAATTATTAGGAGATATTGTTATTATTATTTAAGATGTAAAATTATTAATAATAATGTAATAATAATAATAATAATAATTAAAATAAGAATATTAAGGTGAAAATAAGAATAAGAGGCAAAATTGGCAATTGGGAGAATATTGAGGACATAATAGAGAGTTAGAGGAGTATGTGATGGCATACGAGGCAAACCATAGAAAGGATCCTAGGGTTAAACAAGTAAAACAAGGAAAGAGAATTCTTTATGTAAGATCGTAGCATTTAAAAAGAATGGAAGAAAGGCTAGGTTTGAAGAAGAAGAAGAGGGAACCACCAATTGTGAAGGTTTAGAAAGCTCAATTACAAGGTAAGGGTGGAGTTCTGATCTTCTAAGGGATAGTATGTTGAATAGTGGGTAAGAGTTTAGGTCTTTACATTGTAGGTTGTGGTGTTTTTCTATGTTATGATTGTTGTAGATTAATGGATGATGATATGGTTTGATTTATCAATATGTGATGAATTTTGTTTGCCTATATGTGTGATACTTCTGTTTTGGGTTGTTGATGAGTTTCCTCCATTGTTGAGTTATGAAGGTTTGAGTCGTAGGTATGAAATTGATGATGATATGATATTTATCCATGAGTAAAACAAGGGATAATTGAGTTTTAGAATGTTAATTTAGTATAAAATTGAGTCTATGATGATGGAATTTCGTAACATAGGTTCTGATATGATAATCTGGTGTGAAAGTGCTTTTTTAAAAAAGTGATTTTTGAAGTTCGGAACAACATGCGTCGACCTAAAGATTCTGTGCGTCGACCTGAAGCTTCCAGAAACGAATACTTTGAAAACCGGAACAACATTCGTCGACCTGAAGCTCTCATGCGTCGACTCATGCACTCAGCTTTTGCAAAAAAATGTTAAATACGATTTTATAACTTTTAATCGTATATCCAAATGACGAACCGTTTAAAGCGTCGAAAATTGATTATTAATTGTTGTGTACGTTAAGAATTCTTATTGTAAGTGACGAATCTTGAGTGTTGTTACAAAGATGTTGTTGTGGTGTGAATGGTGGCAATATGAGTATGTTTTAATGGTGTTGTTGTGATTGCATTATATATATATATATATATATATATATATATATATATATATATATATATATATATATATATACACACACACACACACACACATAGATATATATATATATATATATATATATATATATATATATATATATATATATATATATATATATATATATATCCATATTGTATGAAATATATTTTTATGCTTTGTGGCCAATTTGGGCGGTGTACAATAACCAAGATGGTGGTATAGTGCACAATGATGTTATCGTTGTTGTATGCATAAATAGCCATATTGCATACATTTGTGAACATGAGTAGTGATATTTTATTGTTCGACGTGATTAAGGTTATGTTATAATGTGGTGTGATATAAAGCATTACTCCAAATGTGATTATGTTGAGTTGTTGTGATTGCATAATAGATATATATGTTGCATGAGCTATATGTTATGCTTGTTGGCCAATTTGGGTGGTGTACAATAACCATGGTGGTGGATTATTGTGCACGATGATGTTATCATTGTTGTATGCACAAATAGTTGCATTGCATATATTTATGGATAAATGGTCTGTTATTGGTGAGTCTAAAATCCCATTGTGTGGATTGGTCCGGTAGATGATTCGGAGGTGATGGATCAGTGGGTGGTTCTGATCCTAGGAGGTGGGGATCAGAATGGTGAACCTGAGTGTTCACGAAAACTGGTACCACATGCATAAGCATTTAGTCAGGTGTCAGTCTCATTGCATTAGATATTACCTATGTTGCTATGTTGCTAAATATGTGGTGTTGCGTGATTAATTGGACTTGCTATGGTGTGATTTCCATGTTGGTTGGGGAATAATTAGTAATGATGTCGTTGGTTGATTAATATGAGATATTTAGTTGAATTGTTGTTGTGTTATCTTTTGCTTGGATAACTTAGTGATGGTGTTGGGTGTGTTGTGTTGTAGAATGGGTGATAATGCATGTGTTAACCTAATGCATATTTTTTATCATGCTTTCCTTTATATTATCATGATATCTCACCCCTTCTGTTTTAATGTTGCCTCCACGTGGGTAAAGCGCATATGCTCCGGAGTAGCTTGTAGAAGCCTTGGAGATAGGTTTGAAGTACTTTATTAGTTTTCGTTGATTAGAAGGTGTCTTGCTCTGATATGTAACATCGGGTTGGGAACGCTAGTTATGCGAATTTTGTGTTTCCTTGATTAACATATTTCATGAGTTTGAAATGTTAAATTGATTTAAATTTCAACTTTTGACGAAACTAAGATATTTTGGTATTATGAAGTTGAATGAAGTTTGTTTTATGATTATGATTTTACTGCGAAGTTCAATTTATGTGTTGAAGTTATAAAAGAAAATGATGTTATAGATGTTATAACCCATGTTACGGAGCAGGATGATTATTATGAATGTTTTCTATGAAGTGTGACACCCTTGAGTGGTGAATTAAGCTGAATTATCCTTATTATTTTGTGAATTATTCTTTGGGGTTATAAGGGTGTTACATTAGTGGTATTAGAGCAGGTCGGTCCTTCCGGCCAAGTTGTTTAATTATGTTTGTTCCCTAGTATGCGACATGTGTGTGAAACCACTGTCGATGCTTGTTTTGTCTTCCATTTGCAGGTTGGGAATGGAACAAGTGGGGGAGAAGCTTGTGCTTCTCTGAGATGCTTCAAGTGTGGAGTGATGGCTAAGTGTGTCGTTGGATGCTATTATAGTTTGGTAAAGATGGTTTATGCCCCACCATGATTGTCGGGTGTCTATTAACAAATTAAGGAACTGATCACCTTTAATCTCTTGTTGATAGTAGACAGAATCATGTTGGATGGAATGGACGCGTCTTGCCAGCTTAGATGGTGTGTACAGTGAATTGTTTGGAGCTAAGCCAAGTGCTTACAGATTGTTTTGATGAGTTGATGCAGATTATTATATCTGAAGATGAGGCAGATTAAATTTCTTGTCCGTCGGTCAAGTTGGGATGTCTCTGAGGGAGAATGATCAGGTATTGTTGAGGGTTGTTTCCCAGGGAGTAGAGAGCAATGTGATGGCTAGAGACATGCCAGTGGTGTGTAATTCCTGGTGTTTTCCTGAAGATATTTGTGACTTGACTCCAAAGTGTGGATTTGAGTTTGGTGATAGTAGAGAGTTGATGTTGTTGTCTGCTAAGCAAATGGATGAACTTCTAGAAGATGAAGCCTTGATGTTGCAATGTTTGCATTGTTGCAAGTTGATTGTGAAGTTACAAGTGTTGAATTACCTGTTGTCTGTGAATTTCCAGATGATTTTCCCCTAGAGCGTGAAGTAGAGTTCGCGGTGGAATTGAAACCAAGTACAAGTCCGGTATCAATGGCTCTTTATAGGATGTTAGCTTATGAGTTAGGGGAATTGAAGAAACAATTGGAAGAATTGCTTGAGGAAATGTTTGCTCGACCGATTGTTTCTCTGTGGGGTGCTCCGGTGTTGTTAGTTAAGAAGAAAGACAGCAGTATGAGGTTGTGTGTTGATTTTAGATAGTTGAATAAAGTGACTATCAAGAATAAATATCCATTTTCGAGAATCAATGACCTGATGGACCAGTTGGTTGGTGCCTATGTTTCAGCAAGATAGACTTGAGGCCTGGTTCTCATCAGATTCGTGTTAAACCAGATGATATTCGAAGACAGCTTTCAGAACGAGGTATGTTCACTATAAATGCACTGTGATATCGTTTGGCGTATCCAATGCACCAGGGGTGTTCATGGAGTATATGAATCGGATTTTTCATGAGTATTTGGATAAGTTTGTCATGGTCTTCACTGATTATATTCTGATCTATTCTAAATCAGAAGGAGAGCATGCTGACAATTGGTGAACTGTGTTGCAAGTGTTGAAAGAGAAGAGGTTGTATGAAAAATTGTCAAAATGTGAGTTTTGGTTTAAGGAAGTGAGTTTCCTTGACCATGTGATGTTGAATGGAGAAATTGTTGTATATCCTTCTAAGATTAATGATGTGTTACAGTGGGAGACTCCAAAGCCGGCTACCGAAATTCAAAGTTTTCTTGGGCTATCAGGTTATTATCGCAAGTTTATTGAAGACTTTTCTAAGTTGGCATTACCTTTGACTCAGTTGACTTGAAAAGGGTCAAGCTTATGTGTGGGATGTTGTGTGTGAAGAGAGCTTTGTGAAATTGAAGAAGAAGTTGACGACTACTCCAGTATTGATTTTGCCTCATTCGAGTGAGTCTTTCATAGTATATTGTGATGCGTCGAAAATGAGTCTTGGTGGAATACTGATGCAAAATGGTCAAGCCGTTGCTTATACATCCATACAACTAAAAATTCATGAAAGGAATTATCATACGTATGAC
The DNA here is from genome assembly GCA_022829125.1 of Lathyrus tuberosus. NCBI lineage: Eukaryota > Viridiplantae > Streptophyta > Magnoliopsida > Fabales > Fabaceae > Lathyrus > Lathyrus tuberosus. The sequence continues at coordinate 6,972,258 of JALAZF010000264.1, forward strand.
TTAGAATTGGCATCTGTAGTGTTCATGTTAAATATTTAGAGACATTATCTTTTTGGCTCTGAATTTGAGGTGTTCAGTGATCTTAAGAGTCTGAAGTATTTGTTCGATCAGAAAGAGTTGAGTATAAGGCAGAGAAGGTGGCTTGAACATCTGAAGGATTATAATTTTGATTTGAGTTACCATCCCAGTAAAGCTAATGTAGTAGCTGATGCTTTGAGTAGGAAGTCCTTGCATTTGTCAAAGTTTATGGTGAGAGAGTTGGATTTAATCGAGCAATTCAAAGACATGAGTTTGGTGTGTGAAGTGACTTATAAAAGTGTGAAGTTGGGGATGTTGAAACTGACTAGTGGTATTCTTGAAGAATCAAAGGAGGTCAGAAATCTGATTTGAGATTGGTTGATCAGTTGACCTTAACTAACCAAGGTAACGGAAGTGAATTCCGAGTTGATGAGAATGGTGTGATGATGTTCAGAGATAGAGTGTGTATTCTCGATGTTCCAGAAATTAAGAAGAGTATTCTTGAAGAAGGACATCGAAGTAGGTTGAGTATTCATCCTGATGCTACAAAAATGTATCAAGAGTCGTAGAAATTGTTTGGTGGCCCGTTATGGAAAAGGAAATTGTTGAATTTGTTTACGCATGTTTGACTTGTCAAAAGTCAAAGATTGAACATCAGAAGCCTTGGGTCTAATGCAACCGTCGAATATCCCAGAATGGGAGTGGGATAATATTTCCAAGGATTTTGTGTCGGGTTTGCCGAAGACTGCAAAGGGGGGTGATTCGATTTGGGTTATTGTGGATAGATTGGCTAAGTCAGCTCATTTCTTGCTGATGAAGATTAATCATTTTATGCAGAAGTTAGCTGAGACGTACATTGAGGAAATCGTGGAGTTGCAAGGGGATACCTTCGAGCATTGTGTCAGATAGAAATCTGAGATTTACGTCGAGGTTTTGGGGAAGTTGCAGAATGCCTTTGGTACTAAGTTGAGGTTGAGTTCTGCATATCATCCGCAGATGGACGGTCAGACAGAGGGGACTATCCATTCTTTGGAGGATTTGCTGAGGTTTTGTGTGTTAGATCGAGGAGGATCTTGGGATAGCCACATGTCGTTGATTGAGTTTATGTACAACAATAATTTTCACGCTAGTATTGGGATGACACCATATGAAGCGTTGTATGGTAGGAGGTGTAGAACTCCATTGTGGTGGTATGAGTCAGGAGAGAGTGTTATACTCGGACATGATATTATGCAGGGGACGACTGAGATGATCAAGATGATCCAAGATAGGATGAGAGCTTCACAGAGTTGTCAGAAGATTTATCATGATAAGAGGAGGAAAGCACTTGAGTTCCAAGAGGGAGACCATGTGTTTTTGCGAGTTACTCCGATAATTGGTGTTGGTCGAGCTTTGAAGTCTAGAAAGGTCACACCTCATTTTGTTTGTCCGTATCAAATTACTTTGCCGTCGTCGCTTGCGAATCTTCATGATGTGTTTCATGTGTCTTAGTTGAGGAAGTACATTCCAGATCCGTCGCTTGTGATTCTGATGGATGATGTGCAAGTAAACGATAACCTTACTATGGAGGTTTTACCTGTGAGAATTGATGGTCATGAGGCAAAATAGTTTCGAAGCAAGGAGATTGCTCTCATGAAGGTCGTGCGGGGAGGCGCTGCCGGAGGAAATATATCTTGGGAATTGGAGAGCATGATGCGAGAGTCGTATCCTGAGTAAATTGTGTCAAGTAATTTTCGAGGACGAAAATATTCTAAGTGGGGGAGAGTTGTAATGCCCCCATTTTATTTTAATTAATTGAAATTATCTGGTGGTGTGTGTATGAATGTGTTTATGCGGTTTTTGTCATGTCGGGTTACCCTGCGGTAGGGGTAGTGACCATAGTGTTAATGACCTTAAGGGTGAGGGTGTGTGGCTAATTTTGTAGAATTGGTGGTGTGAATAGAATGATTAATAAAGTAATATTAGTAATATTTGATTAATATTATTAATTTAAATTATTAGGAGATATTGTTATTATTATTTAAGTTGTAAAAATAATAATAATAATAATAATATTGTAATAATAATAATAATTAAAATAAGAATATTAAGGTGAAAATAATAATAAGGGGCGAAATTGGCAATTGGGAGAATATTGAGGACATAATAGAGAGTTAGAGGAGTAAGTAAGGGCATAAGAGGATAGAAAGGGTCCTAGGGTTAAACAAGTAAAACAAGGAAAGAAAATTCTTTCTGTATGATCGTAACATTTAAGAAGAACGGAAGAAAGGCTAGGGTTGAAGAAGAAGAATAGGGAACCACCAGTTGTGAAGGTTTAGAAAGCTCAATTACAAGGTAAGGGTGGGGTTCTGATCTTCAAAGGGATAATATGTTGAATAGTAGGTAAGGGTTTAGGTCTTTATATTGTAGGTTGTGGTGTTTTTTTATGTTATGATTGTTGTAGATTAATGGATGATGATATGGTTTGATTTATCGATATGTGATGAATTTTGTTTGCCTATATGTGGATAATTCTGTTTTAGGTTGTTGATGAGTTTCCTCCATTGTTGAGTTATGAAGTTTTGAGTCATAGATATGAAATTGATGATGATATGATGTTAATCCATGAGTTAAACAAGGGATAATTGAGTTTTAGAAGGATAATTTAGTATAAAATTGAGCCTATGATGATAGAATTTCGTAGCATAGGTTCTGGTATGATAATCTACTATGAAAATGCCTTTTAAAATAAGTGATTTATGAAGTTTGGAATAGCATGCGTCGACCTGAAGATTTTGTACGTCGACCTGAAGCTTCCAGAAACAAATACTTTGAAAACCAGAACAACATGCGTCGACCTGAAGCTCTCATGCGTCCACTCATGCACTTAGCTTTTGCAAAAAAAAAAAGTTAAATACGATTTTAATCATAACTTTTTAATCGTATATCCAAATGACGAACCGTTTAAAGCGTCGGAAAGCTAATGAGTAGAACTTTAACATGGAATAATTAGGTGAATCATTTTCCCAATAATTTCATGTCTAATATATTGAGGAATGTGATTATTAATTATTGTGTACGTTAAGAAGTCTTGATGTAAGTGACGAATCTTGAGTGTTGTTACAAAGATGTTGTTGTGGTGTCAATGGTGGTAATATGAGTGTGTTTTAATGATGTTGTTATGATTGCATTATATATATATATATATATATATATATATATATATCCATATTGTATGAAATATAATTTTGTGCTTGTTGGCCAATTTGGGTGGTGTACAATAACCATGGCAGTGGGTTATTGTGCACGATGATGTTGTCGTTGCTGTATGCATAAATAGTCGCATTGCATACATTTGTGAACATGAGTAGTGATATTTTATTGTTCGACGTGATTGAGGTTATTTCATTATGTGGTGTGATATTAAGCATTACTTCAAATGTGATTATGTTGAGTTGTTGTGATTGCATAAAAGATATATATGTTGCATGAACTATATGTTATGCTTGTTGGCCAATTTGGGCTGTGTACAATAACCATGGTGGTGGGTTATTGTGCACTATGATATTATCGTTGTTGTATGCATAAATAGTCGCATTGCATACATTTGTGGATAAATGGCCCGTTGTTGGTGAGCCTAAAATCTCATTGTGTGGATTGGGTCGGTAGCTGATTCGGAGGTGATGGATCAGTGAGTGGTTCTAATCCTAGGAGGTGGTGATCAGAATGGTGAACCTGAGTGTTCACAGAAATTGGTACCACATGCATAAGCATTGAGTCAGGTGTGAGTTTCGTTGCATTAGATATTACCTATGTTGCTAAATATGTGGTGTTGTGTGATTAATTGGACTTGAATGGTGTGATTTCCATGTTGGTTGGGGAATAATTAGTAATGATGCCATTGGTTGATTAATATGAGATATTTAGCTGAATTGTTGTTGTGTTATCTTTATGCTTGGATAACTTAGTGTTGGTGTTGGGTGTGTTGTGTTGTAGAATGGGTGATAATGCATGTGTTAACCTAATGCATATTGTTTATCATGTTTTCCTTTATATTATCATGATATCTCACCCTTTCTGTTTGAATGTTGCCTCCACGTGGGTAACACGCAGATGCTCTAGAGTAGCTTGTAGAAGGGTTGGAGATAGCTTTTGAGTACTTTATTAGTTTTCATTGATTATAAGGTGTCTTGCTCTGATATGTAACATCGGGTTGGGAACGCCAGTTATGCGAATGTTGTGTTTCCTTGACTAACATATTTCATAAGTTTGAAATGTTAAATTGATTTAAATTTCAACTCTTGACGAGACTAAGGTATTTTGGTATTATGAAGATGAATGAAGTTTGTTTTATGATTATGATTCCGCTGCGAACTTCAATTTATTTGTTGAAGTCATAAAATAAAATGATGTTATAGATGTTGTAACCCGTGTTACGGAGCAGGATGTTGTAACCCGTGAATTAAGCTGAATTATCCTTATTATTTTGCGAATTGTTCTTTGGGGTTAGATGGGTGTTACATTGAGCACCACAACAATGGTTTCTTGGTACAGGGTTGAAGATTATGAATAGTATATAAAGGATATCACTTAACACATCTACAAACTCTCACAATATCAACATTCTAGGAAGTTTTTCCCAAGGTTGAATCGAGGAGATAATGAAGAAAACTATCATGGTTTATCTCAAATTTCTTGACAAAAATGATATCGGTTTCTGGTGAATATTTTAATCACTCTCAACTAAGCATCAATAATGATTATTGAAATTTATGAGCTATCAATAACTGATTGAGAAAAGACATTGATTTGTTAAAATAGGTGTTAGAGATTAGGCATAAAAAAAGGTGAAGAAAAAAGACAAGATGATTTGAGTCATATCATGAGATTATGATTTGAATCAAAGAAAGAATGATTTGAATCCAATGCAGTAAAGTGAATAATTTTTTTATTTAACTTGAATCATGTTCCGTGTATGTGATTCGAGACATGCTAAAGAATGTTTCAGAATCACAATTTATTTTTAAGAACATTTTGATTCATATGACTTGAATCAAATACCTTGTGATTCGAGTCAAGAAGTGTTACCATTTAAATTAAGGTGACATAATCAAATTCTAAACTTCTAAGGAATGTTTAATTTGAATCATAACACATGTGATTCAAATCAAGCTTCACAAAAACCTTGATTTAAGTATTCTAACATGTGATTCAAGTTACACTTAACATTTTGACTTATATCAAATCACACAAGCCAAAAAACACATTATCCTGGGTATACATATAATACATTAAATGTGGGGGTATCTCAAGGTACATGTCTAAATAAATAATCGAATGATTAAATTAAAAATGATTTAGAAACGAACTACAAATACGTGATAAATCAAATTACACAGACATTGATCAAATTTAGACTAAACATCAAATAAAATGATACTGACTACAATGCAATTTCAATAAATTCTTAGATTCAAAAATTGCATAGACTTTAGGTTGCCGACTACGTTTTAAGCATCTAAGGACTTTTACAACCAAATCCTCATTTTGAAATATTTTCCGCAAGTTCTCAGGTGATCACATTATGTATGAATCATTTTTGTATATCATAAATGTTTTCTTCAGATTTCATTCTGAAGAGTTCGTACTCATGGGTTAATGTGTTCATCTTAGTCCTTCTTATATTAGTTTTTCTTTCATGGGTAACTTGAAGGGTGTCTTATAATTCTTTTACAATCTCGTAGTGAGAAACTCACAAAAGGTCATAAAAACCAAGAGCAGTGGTGATTATGGTTTTAGCTTTCAAACTGCGTCACACTTTTCTTTTTCTTCTTTGGTCCAGTCACTTATATCTTTGTTTACCACAACACCATTAACTTGATGAGTGGGAACGAAATTACCATTTATCACAACTTTCCAGTTTTCATAATACATTCCCTCTATAAAGATTGTCATCTTCCCTTTCCACAACGCATACCCTTCGCCATTAAAGGATGATATCCTATTTAGTGAATCGTTTTAAATCATTTCTACCTTCTAAGACGATTAGGCTTATAACATGAACTAGGCTATAATGTCGCCTGTTGAACAAATGACTTCAAACACAATAAGGAGTGATATTTAAAATTTTTGATTAATTTATAAAATCTTCACCCAAGCTTTTTCCATATTTAGCTTGCAACCTTTAAGTCCTTTACCAATACAATTCACAAGATAATCACACTCTTGGATAAAGAAATTTAATCACACCACCATTACAACACAACTCTCACAAGGGTTTTTCGATCTTTCAGCACTACGACGATTCTCATGAAAAGAAAATATATTTAAAAAAAAAAGAGTAGAAGAAGAGTAGAAGGTTTTCTATTCAAAGATTCTGTGCAAAATCATTTGGGGAAAAACCTCCTTTAATAAGAAAAGATTTGGCTCAAAAACGAAATGACCCATTGGCCATTTTAATGATTTAATTGATTAACCCTATCTAGAAATTGGTTAAAACCTTTTAAAATATGATAATCCTAATCTAAAAAAGAAACCCTAAAACGGCTATATGTATGAAGGGATTGATAGATTTTCTAATCGATTAAGAGGTCATTTACCTTGCTTTAATAGATAAGAATAAGCATTTAATTCATTAACAGTCATATTGGCAAACAAATAGATCCTAATATGCGGAAATTTTTTCTCGCAATCATAGTTAATTTCTTACTCGAAAAATGCAACATCTACCAATCATTATGCATGTCTTGGAAAAAAACATTAGACATGAAAATTCATAGGATGTACTCTCTCCGGCCTTATTTACAAGCAAAATCTTTTAAATTTTTTAGTCTTAGATATAAGCAAATGTCAACAAATTTATGTGGATTTAGTGCCTTTATTTCAAAATTATCTTTGCATTAATTACTTACTCCATAAAATCAAAAAAATTAAATGCACTTAACTATCTTTTTGAATAAATGTAAAATTTTTCTTTTTTATTTATTACTTATGTCGGAGTAGTATTGAAAATCAAAGTAGATATTGATAGCCATAAACATATGAATTTCTCGTGAGGAAAACACATCATTGCACCATCATTAATATATTCTTGAAAGTTGCAACCATAATTAATGGGAAAGACGAAGAATCATTAAGTTGAGATATATATGTTGATGAATAGTTAATGCATTTTTTAAAGTTTTAGCAAATATGAAAAATCATCGCTAATGCATTCTTTAAAGTTCTAGAGAATATGAAAAATCGTGAGCATTTATTTCTTAAGGGAAAAACAAAGAATCATGAAACTACTTTGTTTATCCATGTTTATGAGTCATTAACACATTCTAGAAAGTTGCAGCAAATACGAAAAATCATGAGCATTTATTTTGAAAATGAATAATTAACACATTTTCAATATGCGTTCAACACTCATTATAGTGTTGCATCCTAAATAATCCATTGAACCCATAAACAAGAATCTTAAAACTATAAAATTTTGTGTATAGAGAACAAAAATAATGGTGCTAGTTAGGGCTGGACATCGCAGGCCGGTTCGGGTTCTGGCCCAAAACTCCAATTCGTTATTAACTTCGAGTGAAAAACACAAACCCAAAATCCGTCTAATTTATTTCAGTTTTATTCGGGTTTGGTTTAATTTGGATTCAGTTAGTAAATTCAGTTTTTTCAGATAATTGGGCCAACTAAAAACTTAAGTCCAATTTTAAAATTACTCAGATTTTTTTTTTGAGTCTGTTTGACACAAAACACTAATTTTGTATTTGTTATTGAACAATAAATATTTCATACCCAAACTTTTCTTTAAAAGTATTTAAAACAATTTAATTTTATTATAAAAAATATAATTATTTTTAATCCTTCAAAATTAAGATTACATTTATCATAACTGACATATTTTAATTTTTTTTAAACACATGCTTTATATAGGATTTAAAGCCTAAAAAACCTGGGCCAACTATTGGGCCATTATTTTTTTCATTTAGTCTAAATCATTTTTATTTTTTCTTCAATCCATGTCTCCAATTTTCAGTACAATATTCTTAAAAAATGTTGATTAAGTCTAAATCATTCTTAACATTATTAAAATTAAAACATTAAAATAATATAATAAATATCACAACAATTCTTTATGTCCATATTTGTGTCTATTTTTGACTTCTTTCAATTGAGACGATCAATCTTATAAACCATAGAGACATGAAGATGTTTCTCTCAAAAGAAACTTATATATCTTTTACACCGATGGTATAACCCAATCACAACAAAGATTCTTCCTACATAAAAAACAATAAAACTGAAATTAGAAACATTAAGAAAATTGAAAAATATAGCTTGCTTTTCATTTCTAATTCCAAATAAAAAAATTCCAAACAAAGGAAGTATATAATCCAAACAAGTTAACATCTAGTAGAAAACAAAAGCTTTGGAAAAGTTTTATGTGGCTCTTCAAGTTAATAATACTCATGATGTAATAATAGTTTTCAATAGCAATAATTTCATTACTAGTAAAAACCATTGATATTGTATAGAAAATCAATATAATGTGATTACAGGTGTGAATACAAGTGTTGTAATAAACAAATAATTATAAGTTAAAATATGTCATCCACTAGTTTAACAAAATCTACAACACCGTTGTTATTAGTTATGAATTGGAATCTGTTAAAATTTCCAAAATCATAAATTTAAGAGAGATATTTCAAGAGGTGAAAACAGATTATCAAAAGTTATTAGTTCTTGCATATAGACATCATCATAACCTAGCATACTTCAGTTGAAATCTTACTAGTCTTCTGTCATTCCACCTTGACTTGTAACAATTGAGTGTAACAACATGAGTGTGTTCATTGATCACCTTGAACTCCAACAGATCTTTGATTGAATGAATGAAAACTCATCAACCTGGACAGCAAAGTGGACTCAAAACAATGACAGAACTAAATCAATATTGAATAAAAAAACAAGCACATAAGCTTCATCTACCTGTCAGAAAATATAATGGACTCCCTTCAGTCAGGTCACTCAATACTCTAACTGCAATACTCCCTTGAGTGGTTTTCTTTACTAAAAAGAGAAAAACCATCTTTCTTATACATAAAATCACCCTGCACATAACGTATGAAATCACTTAGTCACTCATCACATACAAAATGGAATAGTGAGTTAAGTTAGCCAAAATCAAAACATAGAAAAAAACAAAATCAAAACAAATCATAACTAAAATAGAGAAAAAAGTAGAGAAAAAACAACAAGCATATCGAAGACGATAACGAACAAAGATGAAAGTGGATCAAAAAAACAGATGAAATTGGATCAAAAAACAACAAGCATTTCAATAACAGATAGAAGAAAAAACAAAACCGAAACAGAGAAAAAAAACAAAATCAAAATAGAGAGAAATCTGAAAACATAAACACAAAATTTAAAAGAGTTAAGAGATAGAAATAAACCTAAAGTGGAATGACAACAATGAACATAGGCGGCGGTACAAAGAGAGACATCCAAAGATCTAAGATTATACAAATAGATCGAAGATGATAACGAACAAAGATGAAAGTGTAGCATCTGGTTAGGTTAAAAATAACAAAAACTGGTGAGATGGAGGCGCAACTAAGTTAGATAGAAGATTATGGTTGAAACATCAGAGGCAAATATATAGAATTTACAATCTAAGTTGGGTTGGACTGGGTTATTACAAGGGTATGAACTGGACTGGGTTAGGATTAGATTGGGCATAGCCATAAAGATACCATTAGATTCAGTTGGATTTGATTTTTGACGGGCGCAAAACCAATCTTCGAATTCGATCGCACAAACCCGCATAAACCCTTGATGCTTTCTGACCTAACCTGCCAACCGATTAAACCCAAACTGTGTCTCAAAGTTTGTATCAGAACGGTCGGATATCGTCGGGTGGTTGCATTATGTCCACCCCTAGTGCTAGTGTAAATATTCTTTATGTATTCAGATACTTGATGTTTATACAATAAATCTTTGTAGATTATTCTTATTTGGCCTCGAAAAGAACCTTCAGTTGCGTGGCTCCATTAAAAACTATATCTAATCATAAACATGTTTTAATGGATATGAATCAATACCATTAAGTGGGATTAAAATTGGGAACTGTGAACAACATTAGAAACTCAACAAAGTAGTTGTTAAGCGTGAATGTCCCTTTGTATCGCCTTTATTACGAGTAATGTGAAGTTATGGATTGCTCAAGTGAAAGTTTAGGATTTGTTTTGACAAAAAATAAGGTATTAAAAAATTTCGAGGGGGCAAATATTGGTGACAGAAACAGAATAATACAATGAATCACTATAAGTAAAATGGCCTACTGCCACGCCAAATTGTTCCACAGCTCAAAAACTGTGGCTACATATATGCTTTGGCCGGGGTTTTTAAACCGTGGAAATATGTTTTGAAATATTGAACCCAGATTGTGAAACGGTGGCATTTTCTTAAATTGCCACGTTTACAAAATGACAAATATATTTAGGCCACGCTTAATAACCGCGACTTATAATTTTCGATTCAAACTGTGGCCTAAGCCCACATTTTATACCCCGCCAAACTTTCCCTCTTTTTTTTTTTCAGTTTCCCTCTTTGTTTTTTATTTTATTTTCTAATTATATTTTATTAAAAAAAAAAAAAAGAAAAAGAAATAGAAAAACTCTCTTCACTCTTCACTCTTCCGTCTCTTCACTCTCCCAACTCCCTTCTCCCTTCTCCGAAACACGACCTTCTCCGTTTCTCAGCCATCTACTTCGGTCAACTCTCTGCGTAAGTTTTTTGCTTCTCTCTTCATACCTTCGCCTGTTCTCACACATCTTCGTTCGCACCTCTGCATGTTTCCTGCACACATCTCCGTTCCCACATTCATCTCCGTTCCTCTTCTCTCTTCAAAGTCCAAATCCAAATTTTGACCTAATCCCCAAATTTTGTTTTGCATACAGTTTTGATTTTTTTGTTGAGGTGTGGAGCGGAAGCTTTCAGTTGGAGCATTGCAAGGTTTTCATCTTTACCCTTATTTTTAGATTTTGTTATGTTGTTTTGAAACTGAGTTTTTTAGGGTTTCTTCTGTTGATGTTAGTGAACTGATCATTGAGTGTTAGGATTGTATGATTTAGGGTTTAAATTAGTTAACTGATATGAAACCTTAAATTGATTTTCTATTTGGATTGTATGATTTAATATATGTTTGGTGATGTGAACTGAACTAAAATTGTATGTTAGTATTTCTGTTTGGATTGGATTGTATGATTTTCATATTTGTTCCTCTAATTGCTGCCTTGACAAGCTCACTAGGGTTTTCTTTTCATATCTGATAATTTGTGTCTAAGTTTTAATACTGAAAGTATGTCGTTTTGATACACGATTGCCCGCGATACGAACTTCATTTGATTGAACCTGATTTTATCTAAATTGTTTATTTCATTATTGAAATTGGGTTATAAGCAAATTTTTATCAGTATTGGAGTGATGGTTTTAGGTGTTTAAATCTTAAGGTTAACATTCCGATATTAGTGTTATTTGGTTGATGTTATCTTAATTTTGTTTGTTTAGATACTAGGAGTTACGAGTTTATCTATCGAATGATATGGATTATGTGCTTTGGTACTCGTTTCTGTTTGTTTAGTTATAGATAAAAAAATCTGTGTGGATTTAAGATTTGGATTTTTGAATATCATTGTGATCTGATTTTAGTGTGGAATTTGAGGTTGATGAACCTTGATTTAAGAAGTTGACTTTCTGTTTGGTATTTCTGTTCTTGTAATGTCAAAATGTTCAGTTTGTGATTCCTCAGTTTGTATATTCCCATGTTTTGGTTCTGTTTTGGTTCTGTTTTGTATATTCACATGTTTCTGTTTGTATATTGCTTCTGTTTTAGTTCTGTTTCGGTTTTGTATAGTGTGTTCTGTTTTGGTTCTGTATTGGGTCTGTTTTGGGTCTGTTTTGAATCTATTTTGTGTTGTGTGTTTCAAATATTTAGATTATAAAGTGATGGACAAAGAGTGGACTAAATTTCCATGGTTTAGTCAAGAGTACATCAACGGTGTTACTCGATTTTTAGACTTTGCCTACACTAACGGTAGACCTCAAGGAGATGAGGTTTTATGCCCTTGTGCTATGTGTAAAAATTTGTATTGGAAAACAAGAGATATTATTAGGGATCACTTAATAGCCAAGGGTTTTCTAAAAGGTTATGACGTATGGTTGCACCATGGGGAGAAAGTACAAAGGTCTATGGAAATTGGTGCTGCGATGGAAGATCAAGAGGAATCACATGACAACATCCCTGGCTTAGTGCATGACATATATATCGATAGGGCAGAAGCACACGGAGTTCATGAAGGTCCCAATGACGATGCTAGGAAGTTTTACAATTTGATTAAAGAGGCGGAAAAAGAACTGTACCCTGGATGCAAAGACTTCTCTACTCTATCATTCATGATTCGACTCTACTTGTTGAAATGTCTTAACGGCTTGAGCAATACCTCATTCACCGCCCTATTAGAATTGTTGAAAGAAGCAAACGGAAGTGGACCAAGGCCAAAAGTCAAAGTAAAGATTTTGGTGAATGGTTTAAAACTCGTGCCCAAAAAGATGATGTGCCATTGCAACTTGAAAAACTATCTAGAGGTCCTAATTTTGTTGCAAAGAGGTATCCAGGCTACAATATTAATGGATATAGGTTCCATACTACGAAACGAGATGATCTCTAATATGATGGCATCTGCGTTGGGAATTACCACTAGTACTACTGAACATCATGCTGGTCCTATTTCGTCGGCGTCAACTCATATTCCTCGTTGTGAAGAGGTATATTGTAAACTACAAATGGTGTTGTTCCTGTTTTTTCCTTGTACAATTCTGTTTTACTTGTTATGCTGTTGTTGTGATAATTTTATGCTGTTTTTTTTAGCATAAAATTATGTTTGAAGTTAGTTGTGTTAGAGAAGAGTTAGAATTTGAATTGAGATTTAGGAGTTAGATTGAAGAATGAAAAATAGCTATGATGTTAGAGTGAATTAGCTATTCTGTTAGTTTCTGCAGTTAGTGTGAATTAGCTATAATGTTAAAATGTAGGTTAGTTATGAGAGTCATGTTGAACGAATTAAAGTTAGTGAGTTAAACAAATGGAATTGTGACTGTCAGTAATTGCATGAAAACCTGTTAGAGTTGCTAAAGGTTTTAAGGTGAGAAAGAAAAAAGTTAATGAAGTGGCCTTGAAGCTAGTCACAGTTAGTGTAGATATATTATGTTAGTTTGGCTGGTTTGTAATTTGAACTTGCATTGAATGTGTGAAAAAAATGTTGCAGCTATTAGAACTTGTCATGATTGAGTTAGTGTGAATTGAGTTATGAATAATTATGTAGTGAAACTAACATTTCATGGTTTGGTACTGTTACAAAACTTCGTTGATATGGGAATTAATAAAAATGGAATTTTGAAATGGAATTGTTGGTTTCCTTGTTATAATTGGGTATATGTATGCATGATTGGGTAATTGTAATGTATGTATTAGCTTGTGGATCAAAATAAATTTGAATTTCTTAAATGCTATTGTTAGAATTTTGAAAATCTAGTTAGAATTGTATGTTGAATTACTTAGATTGGTTGTTAGCTTGAGTTGTGTGAATGCTTGTTAAAAGGCAATGAACTAAACTAGAGATATTTGTATTAGTGTTTGGTTGCCCTGTTGTGTAACTGTCCTGTAAATGTATTAGCATGAATCAAAGTTATGTAAGGCATGTTATGCTTGCTACTAGAATGGTAATCGATGGCAGTTATTGAACTTGTGAAACAAAATGGTTAGGATGTATAAATTAGTTTATACTTGGTTTTATTTTATCATTGCTAATTTTATACTTGGTTTTATTTTATCATTGCTTATTTATATATCATTTTTCTTGCAAAATGGTGATGAAGAAGCTTGTGATGATGATCAAGATATGGAAGAAGAACAAAAAGGAGGTTGTGATGATCAAGAAGAAGATGAATATTATGATGCATGAGTTTAAGATATACTAGCTAGTTGTACATGTTTTATGGGATGACTATTAAGAACCTTTGTTTTTAATTTGGGATGACTATATTTTGGCGACTTATTAGTCGGTAGCGCATTTGATGTAGACTTATATATTTTGGCGACTTATTAGTCGGTAGCGCAATACTTGATGTAATAGTTTGGTGACTTATAAGAAAATGTCGCGCACACTAACATGTTTTTTAGTCAATATATTTTGGATTTGTGGCATAATGTTGCTTGTATAGTTAGATTTTAATTTGATCTAAAATAAACTTTTTAAGCCATTGCAGGTAGAACACAATTATACGGCACAAATAGAAAGCGTGGCAGTACTAAATATAGTAAAACCATGTATAAAATTAGCCGCGGTTTAAATTGTGGCCATACCTGGGAAACTAGAGCACGTTTTACATTATATATGAACCGTGGCTAGTTTTACCCACTGTTTAAATTGTGGCCATACCTGGGAAACTAGAGCACGTTTTACATTATTTATGAACCGTGGCTAGTTTAACCCACTGTTAAAAACTGAGGCAAAAGACAAACCGCGGCCATAACCTACATGTGTAAAGCGTGGCCTCTTCTAGCCACGGATGTCTATAAAACGTGGCACAAACATGAAAACCGTGGACTATACTTTGGGCCACGGCCGCATATTCCACAGTTTGATTATCGTGGCTAAACTGTGGCAACATCGAATTGCCACGGTTATTTTGTATATAGCCTCGGTTTTTCGTGCGTGGTATCAGACCTTTTTTCTTGTAGTGAATATTCGTTATGACAGATTGAAATCGTGGATAACTCAAGTTGATAGCTAAAATGTAAAGATTACGAGATGGGGCAAATAAAAAATAAACTGATTTGAATAAGATGATACCTACTCTTAGAGTTGTTAAAATAGACTAGCTCATATGAGCCGGCTACCGACCTGAAAAATCATAGGGCTTGGACCTTAAAATTAGAGTCCATATATTTTAGGGCTTTTTAGCCTAACCCTAAAAAGTTTGCTAATCATTAAGGCTAGCTCATATGGGTCGTGGGTAGCCCATTAGGCTCGCATAACAATAAAATTTTAAAAACATATATTAATATTTATATTGTCTTACTCCAAAATAACACATTTATTTTTCTCCCCTCACTAAATTTTATCTTTATTCTATTCAGTCTTTCTCTTTTGAATCTTATACATTAATATAATCAACACTTTTTCCTCG